>OY756429.1:32283733-32815313 GCA_963576905.1 Mystacides longicornis | reverse complement strand
TTAGTCAGTCGGAAAACTAGTAAGTAGCCAACCATCGGCGGAAGAACGACGTTCAGAGTGGATGCGTTGGCTTACTCATGTTAGAAATTTTTACGACACTTATAGGATCTCGCCAATATCATTCAACGGAGGGCCTAAAGACGCAAGGCCATATTGTGAGATTAAATTAATTAATCATTCGTGTAAGGGACTATTAGATAGTGGCGCATCTATCAGTGCGATAAACAAAGACTTCGCGGAAAGCTTGGCAGATTTGTGGCAAGATTTTAGATTAACTGATGATTGCGTGTCAACTGCCACAGGACAAAAGGGATCCGTACATGGGATTATAACTGTACCAGTACAATTCAATTTCAGTGTTAACAAAATATCCTTTTACATTGTCGCAGATTTAGAGCAATCTATTATATTAGGCATAGATTTTTGGAATAAATTTAAAATATCTCCCAAAGTCGAAAACAATTACCACAAGCCTGACACTCCTGACAGTCATCAGTTATCAGAGATAGTAAGCTTAGAATCTAGAAATCAGTTAAATTCGGAACAGGATATTCAACTTAAACGAGTGGTTAGTATGTTTGAAGAGATTTCATTCGAAAAAAAAGGCTTGGGTTGCACAAATCTTGTAGAACATAGAATAGAAACTGTAGGCCCACCGATTAAACAGCGATACTATCCACTGTCGCCGGCAATGCAAAAAATTATTAATAAGGAACTCGATGAAATGTTAGAGTTGGGTGTAGTGCAGGAAAGTAAGTCAAATTGGTCTCATCCAACCCTAATTTATCTAAAAAAGATGGATCGAATCGATTCTGTATTGATTCAAGGAGGCTTAACGAAGTCACTAAGAGTTTTAATTATCCTCTACCCAATATGCAACAAATTTTATCGAACTTGAGAAACGCGAAATTCATTTCATCAGTAGATTTGTCGAAGGCCTTCTGGCAAATCAAACTAGAGAAGTCTTCTAGGGAAAAGACGGCTTTTGCTGTACCAGGGCGTGGTTTATTTCATTTTGTTAGAATGCCCTTCGGACTAAAGAACGCCGCAGGTGAATTACAACATCTGGTAGATAATATTTTTGGGCCCAAGTATTTTAAGGACGTTTTTTGCTACTTGGATGATTTAATCATTGTTAGCCCAGATTTTGATTCTCACCTTCGTACACTTGAGGAGGTTCAGTCTAAGCTCAAAGAGGCTGGCTTGACCATCAAACTATCTAAGAGCGAATTTTGCAGGGAAAAACTAAAATATTTAGGTTTTATTGTTGACCGCGAAGGGCTCCGTCCTGATCCGGAAAAGATTCAGTGCATTGTGGAGTATCCTAGGCCGAACAATTTGAAGCAACTTAGGTCATTTTTGGGAATGGTGGGATTTTACCGAAAAAATATTCGTGATTTCAGCGAAATAGCCGTCCCACTTAATAAGATTTTAAGAGTTAAAAGAGGGGAAAAGAAATTTTCATGGTCTCCAGAAGCAGAGTCTGGATTTGTTAGTTTGAAACGGGCTCTAGTCACGGCACCAGTTCTAATTTGTCCAGATTTTGATAAGCCATTTATTTTGCATTGTGATGCCAGTAAGCACCAAATAGGTGCAGCTCTGCATCAAAAACACGAAGATCAGGAGGTAGCAGTTGCCTATTTTTCGCGAACTTTAAATAAACACGAACGCAACTATGGAGTTACAGAAAGAGAATTACTAGCGGTGGTGTGTGCTATAGAATATTTTCGTCCTTACTTAGAAGGGGTTCACTTTAAAATAATTACGGACCACTCGAGCTTAAAATGGTTATGGAAACTGTCCAATCCTTCAGGAAGACTGGCAAGATGGAGTTCTCGAATTTCTCAATACAATTTTTCTGTAGAACATCGTAAGGGTACGTTACATGCTGTACCAGATGCGCTATCAAGAATTCCAGGTCAGTCTATTGAGTCAGGCATTGAAGTAACCCAAAATTTTGATAGTTTGGATTCTTGTGATTTGTGCGAAATTAGAGTAGATAGTACAGACAGCTGGTATAACAGAATATGCCAAGGATGCTTGCGAACACCACAACGGTTCACAAATTATCAGTTAGTTAATGATGTTTTATATAGAAATTCCAAATTGGATAATCCGTTACTTGATGAGTTCGTATGGAAAAAGGTGGTCAAGTATGAAGATAGATTAGCATTAATCACGAAAGTTCATAGCACAGGGCACCCAGGAACTTTTAAGAGTTACAAAAAGTTAGAGAGGGACTATTATTGGCCAGGTATGTTTAGGCAAGTTAAAGCTTTTGTAAATAGATGTCATACTTGTAAGAGCTATAAACCATCTAATCAACCTCCGAATGGACTGATGGAACATCGGAAAAAGGTTTCGAGACCAATGGAAATGTTGTCGATAGATTTGGTTGGGCCATTACCTTTGGCATCCGGAAATTATCAGTTTATATTATCAGTAATCGATATATTTACGAAATATTGTTGGCTGTATCCGTTAAGGAGGGCGACAACCAAAGAAATAGTTTTCTTCTTGGGGGAAAAAATATTTCTAGAAGAAGGGACCCCTCACACGCTGGTTTTAGATAATGGAAAACAGTTCGTTTCAAATGAATTCAAAGAGTTTGCTGATTCGTACGGAATTAGCCGATTATTCTATAACACTCCTTATACTCCTCAGAACAATACAGTTGAGTCAGTCATATAACAAAGTTTTAGGATATACCTTGGCCATCTACGTGGGTAATAATCAGAGAGAATGGCCCAAGTATCTAGACCAAGTTAAATCTGTTATGAACAACACCATGAATTTTGCAACCGGCTTCACACCGTCGTTATTAATGAAAGGTAGAGAGATAATTTTTGACGGATCTCTCTATGGTATTCCGAGGGATAGTAGGTCTTTGGATTCTAGGCATCTTAATTCGTCGAGACATTCCTATAGGAAGAAATTGGAAGATTTAGAAGTCACCTTTAAAATCGTTCAGGAAAATCTGTGGGATGCTTACAATAAGAAAGCACAACATTATAATCTTCGCCGGGTGCGAAAAGTTTATAATGAGGGCCAAATGATTTGGAGGCGAAACTTCGTCCAATCGGACAAAGCAAATTTCTTCAGTAGAAAGCTGGCTCCCAAATTTATTAGAGCAGAGGTTATAAAAAGGTTAAGTGACAATGTCTATGACATTAAAGACGTAGGATCCCAGAAAGTAGTTAGGATACATGTGAAAGATATTCTGAAGTGGGAAGATTAGTTCATTTCTTCCATTCATATTATTTGACTCCGTTTATTTTTGTTATTAATGTTGAGGATAGATAATAGCAAGATGTCATAATACGGAAGTAAGTGGTAAACAATTTTGTAGTGTAACTCCTCATGACGAAAACTTATGTCGGGGCAGATGGCACATCCAGGCCAGCTTCGATATGATTAAAGGAAATCAGCGAGGGGTGATACAACAGAGTTTACTCAGACACTTATTACAGTTAAGGTATAGTTATAGTTTGGTTGCAAGAAATGTTATTTTGGTCGAAATAATATTGCTCTGAAAATTTATTACCGAGTCAAAAATAAAGAAATCCGTTGAGGAACTCTTATCCCCAGAATTACGGTCATGAAGCACCCTAGGTACTTAGTTAGGTTACTGCCAAGTTTGGCAAATATTCTAGTACCAAATCGGGGACAGGTGTATGGTGGTTCAGTTGATGTTTTAATTGCCGAACAACTGCTGGTTGATTTGAACATCAAATCAAGTAGGTATGTCGCCGTTGAGTGCGTCAGAATAAGTTAGCTACTGTTGTTACTTGTTGAAAAATATTGTATATAGTTATGTATAAATGATTATATTACTTTTAAGTTACTTTATGAAATTTATTCTGATAAAATTTGTTGACTAATAATTAAAGTAAGTCATTGTTTGTTATTGTGTAAGCCATCTAAAATGAAACTTAAGTTTATAGTTTTTAAGATACTGATCATATAGAGAAATGGCTAATTTTAAATGATTTTATTGTGTATTACGTAATATACCTATGTAATTTATAATAATATTATTGATCGTTGATTTTCGTTTTTTTTTTTGGCGGTATTAAACTGCACAATATATTGTTTTAATTTGATGGGTTTTCTCCTTTTTTCACCTGATTTTTATATTAAAAAAATAGGAGTGGCGCCTAATTTTTTTTTGTATTATACATAGGTAGATATTTATTTCTAAATTAACTTAAGGTATAAAAAAATTATGTAATAATTTTTTTGGGGGAACCAAAGGGGATAAATGGAGCGGTACAATAAACACATAGAATTTTTTTTCTAAATTTAAAAATAAATACTTTAAAGTAGGTACCCACGCGTTTATTATTTTTGGTTATTTGATTAACAATATAGTTGGACACTTAAAATTTTGAATTTGAATTATGTTTGGAACAGGTTTTTGTTTTATTTTATTTTCTTTTCATCAAACGGAAAAAAATACAGAGAAATGAACACGGTTGGTGTTTGAAATTGATTATTATTTTATTTTTTTGAAAAAACAAAGTGGAAAATGTAATTCATGGCATACAGTGCTCTGTATGGATAATTTGTTTTGTTGGTAAGAATTTATTGTCCAAATATTCATATTATTTCAGTGCTTGGTGCACATGACATGTTTTTTTTATCACATTTTCAATTACATTAGTATTTTTTTTGTACATTTTTTTAACAGGACTAAACATACATTAGGAGAGTTTTCTTAATATTTTGGTGGAAATTTGTGTAATGAAGATTGGTCATATCGGATAGAAATGGTGGGCAAGATATATAAAAAAAAAACTATAACGAAGAATTGGGCAACACGACAGAAAAATTGATTAGTATAGTTTTATATTTTTTTTTGTTCTTGTTTTGTTTTTAATCTATTAAATAAGTTTTGTGTTAATTTAGAATTTGTTATTTTTTTACCTACAAAAAAACCAAAAAGACAGCCCTAGGTAACCCACCCCAACTGAGCTAAGCTGGATGGCTGGAGCCAATGATGGTTGGCCAAGATTCTCGCTCCAGTGTGTATATACGACGTTTATTTCGACTTTTTCTTTCTTCGTTGAGCGCTTTTCTAAAAACCAGGCATCTTCCACTTCCCGCTGCATGACCGTCTGACTCACATAGAGGGCAGTAGGCGTTTTCTTTGCATTGGTCCGATTTGTGTCCCTCCTTTGCACAGTTTCGGCAGAGCTCACTTCGGTTTTCCTCTGGGCCATCAACAATGCCTTCTAAATTCTTTTTAACATATTTCAACTGGTCGAAGTGTCTTTTCCACACTAAATTCCCAACTTTTACTAGATATACTCTATCTGAGATGACCTTCATTATAGTTCCGTAGACCCAATTTCGTTGGTTTATTGGCCTAAAATCCTTCACCAAAACCGTCTCCCCTACCCTCAGTGACCCTTTCTTAAATTTTTTCCCCCCATAATAATGCTTTTGCCTTTCTGTGCTTCGCTCTAATTTAACTTTAACTTTATCTGGAATTGTGTTTGATTCATTTAACATGTCTGAAGGCAAAGCCACTTGAAATCTATTTCTTATTTTTCTACCAAACATTAAAACTGCCGGTTCACAGCCTGTAGATGAATGAGGGGTGTTTTGATAATCTACTAAAAACCCGTCTACTTTATCCTGAATATCGATAAGATTTTTACCCCCATGAACTGTCTTTCTTAAGAAGTTTTTCATTATTCTTACTGCATTTTCAGCCAACCCATTTGATTGTTGGTGTTGTACTGGTGATGTCATATGAGAAATACCCCAATTTTGAAACTGTTTACTGCATTCTTGTGAAATTAAATTGTGTGCGTTATCACTAACTATTATCTCAGGAAATCCAAATATGTTACACAGTCGTTTTAGTTCATGAATTATTTGAAAAGAAGATGTGTTCTTTAAAACAATACACTCAATCCATTTTGATGTAGCATCTACGACAACTAAATAATTCACATCTTCAAACTGAAACAAATCTATATGAATTCTATACCACACTATTCCCGGATTTTCCCATGGTGTCGGTAATGATTTATGTGGGTTTTCCTGACATTTTCTACAGATTTCACAGTCTTCCACTGTATTTGATATATCTTTATTTAAATTTGGCCAAAAATAATAATTTCTAGCTAAGTTCTTTAACTTCACTATCCCTTGGTGTGAATTGTGTAAACTTTCCAAAATTTTCTTTCTTAACGATAACGGAACTACAATTCGATGATTTAGTATGAGACAATCTTTATAAATTGATAAACTATCCCTTAGTTTGAAATATATCCATAATTCTGATTTTTTGTCTATCTTTTCATTCCAACCCTTCTATAAAAATCTTATAACCGTAGGAATTACCCCGTCTGATTTAGATTCCTCTTGAATTTCATCAAATGTAACGTTACCCCCTTTTTCTTCCAAAACGAAAACCTCCTTTAAATTATTTATACAGTTTAAAAGCTTAAAGTTATTCAACTCCAAAACATCTAACAATTCAATGCCCTCCCCTGGACATCTTGATAAAAAATCCGAACAATTATTTTCCGATTTTATATATTCAATCTTGTAATCAAATGCTGAAAGAATCACCCCATATCGCTGTAGACGATTAGCTGCTAATTGTGGGATATCTTTGTCTTTTTTTAATATCCGTGATAACGCTTGGTTGTCTACCGCTAAAGTGAAATGTCTCCCATAGAGGTAATGAAACCATTTCTCAATATCTAATATGGAATAGTGTTTTTCCGTTTCAGTTAACTTTCTCGAAATGAAAGCAACTGGTCTTTCCGATCCATTCTCAAATACGTGTGATAATGTTCCTGAGATTCCTTCTAATGACCCATCTGTTGTGAGTTTTAACGGTAAAATTGGATTATAATAGATCTGATGTTAAAATCTCTTTCACCTTTGAAACTGCTCTATTACATTCATCTGTCCATTCCCACTTAGTGTTCTTTTTTAATAAATTGTATAGTGGAGATAAAATTTCAGACATATTAGGAATGAAATTTCGGTAATAATTTACCATACCCAATAAACTTCTAACTTGAGTTATATTCTCAGGAATCTTAGCCTTCTTAATCGCTTCCACTTTATCTACTAATGGTTCTAAACCCTTTTCCGAAATCCTATGACCTAAATAATCAACTGATTTAGAAGAAAAAACGCATTTTGATTCGTTTATTGATAACCCACATTCCTTTAACCTTTCAAATAAAGCTAACAAATTATTAAATAAGTCTTCCTCATTTTCTCCTGAAACTAAAATATCATCGATATAAACTGCAATGTTCTTAAAACCCTGTGTTACTGAATCAATAACTTGCATAAATAAAGCCCGAGAAACCTTTAACCCGAAAATGAGAGTCCTATATCTGAACAAACCCATGTGAGTTGAAATAGTTGTAAATTGTCTGCATTCTTCCTTCAACCCAATTTGACAATAAGCTGATTTTAGATCTATCTTAGCAAACAATTTTCCCTTACTTACTTTTTCTAATAAGTTATTAACATTTGATAATTTATATTTATAACATAAGGATTAATAGTTCTCTTAAAATCAGCACACAATCGTACTCTCCCATCGGCCTTTGGAATAATTACTAAAGGGCTACCATACTGCGACACCTTAACTTTTTCAATTATGCCTTGCTGTAACATAATATTTAATTCATCCTCAACTTTTTCTCTCAACGCGATTGGAACCGGTCTTGGATTACAAAATTTTATGGGATGATTTTCAACCATTTCAAACCCCACTTCATATTTTGAAAACCTTTCAATAGCTTCTCCAAAAACCTCGGGAAATCTACTTTTCAATGTAGTTATAAATTGTTCTTTATGTGACGTGTTGCTTAAACTTGCTACCTGTAATTCTGAGAATCCCACCGACTGCGCCATGTAATATTTCGGTGTTCTTCTCGACAACCGAAATATATTAAAGAAAACATAATATCTCTCACTTGATAATTCTATTATTAATTAAATAAGAAAGTACAAAATATTCACATGTCACAAAAAAAGCTCTTATCTCTCCAATCGATAGTCTCAGAATTGTGATGTAGGCGAGTTTTGTATAGTAGCAACACCGCCGCTGCCCACCTCGCCTTCAAGAAAAGAGAGTGACAATACTCGTCACGTAGATCTGAATATGAAGTAATAATAAAAGGATAACTGAATAATTAATAAGAGTTTTATTATAATCAGTAAAAATAGAACAAGAATAAATCACTTTGATTTAACAATAATCATCTCCTAGTGATTATTGTTCCCATTTTAATAATTTAATTTTAATGTTTATTAAAATAATCGCCCTCTATAGAATATTCATACTATACAATGGTTTGCTCCCTAGCTATAATCACAATATATTACATAATATAATATAGAAAATACCTAATATTATAGATAAATGTCGTGCATGTGGTCAGACAGGAGAGACTCACATCTAGTAAGTAAATAATAAAATATATTCAATGAGAAGTAATTCAAGATTAAAAAATAAGTCAAGTTACACAAATCAAGCAGACAAGTTAAGTTACGTTCCATTTAAATTTCCTCGTTTCATAGTTGGAAGCGATATCTCTATCTATCCACACAGTGGGACTTCTTTGTCGACTGCTCTACAGTAAAAAAAAGAAACTACACATGTTTTAATTTCAATGAATATATTTTGTATAGACATTGTCATTCATAGAACACATTTATAGTTCAATATATTACCCTCCTTATAAAAAAAAACTTGTGTTACAGAATATTAAACGTTTGATTGAATGGAGACGGTAGTCTCTGAAAAGGGCTTCATGTTTGAATCGTTTTATGATAGAACTATATATAAAGGTCTCCTCAAGAATGTCACTAGGTCCTTGAGCTCTTATGGTCTTGAATAATAAGGAGGGTAGACTTTTAGAGAAAGTTAGATAGTTTAGTTTTCTTATAGGGAAAAGGGCTCGGCTCGAGTAAAGAAATTAAATATGAGTTTTAGAATAGAGGTAAGAATTTATTCAGTCTTGTACTTACCGATATTAATTTGATAAGTTATTTTTTTTTTCTTCTCCTGTTGATTTATGTAACGAATTGATTGTTTAATTGGTTAACCTGAGAGGTTAAATTTATTTTTTTTATTTAAAGTATTTAACCTGAGAGGTTAAGAGTTTATTTTTTTTTGTTTAATGTATTTAACCAGAGAGGTTAAGAGTTCTTTTTTGAGTTTAATTTATTTAGCAGAGGATAAAGTTTTTTTTTTCTGTACAAAGTGGGGGATTTTTTTTTAGGAAGGGGAGTGTAATATATTGTGATTATAGCTAGGGAGCAAACCATTGTATAGTATGAATATTCTATAGAGGGCGATTATTTTAATAAACATTAAAATTAAATTATTAAAATGGGAACAATAATCACTAGGAGATGATTATTGTTAAATCAAAGTGATTTATTCTGAGACTATCGATTGGAGAGATAAGAGCTTTTTTGTGACATGTGAATATTTTGTACTTTCTTATTTAATTAATAATATAATTATCAAGTGAGAGATATTGTGTTTTCTTTAATATATTTCGGTTGTCGAGAAGAACACCGAAATATTACATATTATTATTAGGTTCCTTACGGTTGTTTGGTGCTGGGGGTATCACCTACTTATTATGTATTAGTTTATTTTGCTGCTTTGGAGATAAATTCATAACTTTACCCTATATTTATACTTTTTTCTATAACAGGAAATATCAATGTAATTGCCACTTGCTAACCTGATCGAGAAATCGTTTTTGTGTACTGCTAGTAATGCCTGTACAAGTTTATTTTTGTATACGTATTTTCATTAATTAACCATTATGTATTATATTGTTTTTATATTATTTTAGCGTCCAGTTATATCTGTGGTGGCATGGTAAAAGGCATTAAGTCGTGTTTTTCAGCATTTTGAGTTATATGCGCTACATCATACATTATCACAAACAGAACAAAGTTCAAAAACATAAGTTTAAAAAAATCCACTTATAAAGGATTTAAAAGCATTTTTTCATTCCGGCATAACTCAATAATAATTTTATTTGGCAAGGTAAAACGACGCGCGTCGAATTTTGTCTACCACGAAGTAAAACGGTGTTGTCTATGATAGAGCTGCCGTGAGAAGCCGTTCTTTTAAAAGTGAACCTTTTTAAAATGTGTTTAAATAATGTATTTTGTGAACTTTGTGGCAGGTATCTTCCTTATCTGTCGACCAATCTGTTTACAACTTTCGTTGTTTTTATTGTTAAGCTATAGACAATAGATCGGTAATACTATCTGCATATTATTATTTTTTTAAATATTTTTTCATTGCTATTTTAATACTATTATTAATATAATTTAAAGAAAGTCGTGCTAGTGCGAACTATTATATCAACAACTGATGACTGATTATACAGTTCGATTTTAAAATAGTACGAACAAACCACTACGGGCTTACGACCATCTTCTAATGTTATTATTAGAAAAATAATAACATTAGAAGACGAAGAACTATAAATAGGGTACAACGTAATGTTATTATTTATTTCGAAGGTTGGATTAGTGTAATCACTTTACGTTAACAATGTTCGCCATTAGGTCGTAATGTTCAAATTTACGAATATTCATCTGGTTTGCAATGGTTTGATCTTGGAACCTCTACTGCGCATGATTTTGTGCAGCTTGTATGACCTCTTAAACCGTGTATAAATTCCTCAGCTCTGCTTTGAAGGATCGGTACATTGTGAGAGAGGGTTATCTTAACAAATGTAATAATACCTATAGTTAACTTATTTCATTTTATTATTCAAAGAATATTCTTCATTTATTACTTAACAATATTACATTCTGAGCAAAAAAATATACCTACTGGGAATGCTATGCTAGAAAATAATAATAGGTAAGCTAAAAAATAGCTAATATTTATGAAGAATACTTACATTATTTATGTAAGTGTTGAAAAATAATAAATTAGCATGTGATAGAGAGTAACTGGGTATATTTCCTTGTAAAATTTGACCTAAGTATAAAATTTTTCAACCTATGAGCCAAAATTGTCAAGGTAAAAAGACACGCATTATAAATAAAGCATATAAACAAAGAAATATTGAAGAAATAAATATGAGTTATCGTATAGTGAACCCTTTTTAACGAAGTAAATGCATCAAAGTTGATCTATTTTATTTGTATTAAATAATATTTGACAAAAAAGAAACCTCTTAAAATACTGCCAAGTAAATCCGCCATACTGAGAAATGTCATCCCACTGACTTAATGCCTTTTACCATGCCACCACAGATATATTAATCTTTTTTTACTCTGTTTTTAAATACACTTAACTTTTTATTATATGATTCTTTTGATCTATATTTATTTATTTCTGTAATCTACTTTATCTGTTTCAAATTGTGTTTTGATTTTGTCTTCGGTGCTGTCTTGGATGTTTTGATTTACACTAATTTCATTTAATGCGTGCTCAGGTTTTTAATTATTTGTATAATTTTTGTAACTGATATTGACCTGACCTTCGTTTGATTGGATATTTTTTTCCCATTTTGATTTTCTCTTTTTTATGTTGGTTTTCTCTTCTGATTGGCTTTGATAATTGTCGGCTCAATTAGCGTTAATTTAAATTTATCTATTTATTCTATAGTTTTTTTTATTCTTTTATAATTAATATCAATATTGTTATTATTGTTTAATCCATTTTTTCACGATTGCCATGCTTTGTGATTGTTGTAATTTTGTGTGCTGTTACTTTTCAATTGTGATATATCTACTGCCTTTCATTTATGTTATTTTTTATCAGCATTTTCTTGCTTATATGTTGTCATGTATAAACATAGTATTGATTCTCAATTATTAATTTTCTATGTCTATTTATTTGAAGTTATCGTTTTTGTAATTTTTAAATTGTTTTTATTGATTTTTTATAACCTATTAAAGGCACAGTGGTGCCGTATACACATGAATAAATAAATAAAAAAATATTATTATAGGTTAAAATGCACTTTAGAGATCTACTCGTACTTTGACATTACTACCAATTCATTAAAAAAATTAGGTTCGTTAGCATGTTTTCTAACTATGACAATAGATTAGGTTAGAACAGGGGTCGGAAACCTTTTAGCTGTGGTGTGCCAAGCCACTCTACCAATATGATTCAGGGTGCCGCCTTAATTCAGAATTTTATCCCAAATTAAGAATTTTATACCAAATTTATCTTTGTAGAGTGCCATTCAGAACCCCAGAGTGCCATAGGTTGCCGACGCCTGGGTTAGAACATAATCGTTTGGGGGGCGGAGACCCCAAACTTCTTCACATGCACCCCCGAATCCATTTTACCCTCTGCAGACCGAACATATTTGAATTTTTGGCTTGAGTAGATCTCTAAAGTACCTCTTTACCTTATTATAGAGTGAGAAAGTTAAAAAAACATTAAAAGGACAAAAATGTATCCTTATCTGTTGATGAAGCACTAATGCATTCAGTTGATCTCATCGAAGCAGTTCACTTTATTTAGAGAAACAGGAAAGAATTCATATTTCGAAATTGTACTAGGTGAGTAATCTAGGAACCACTTCATGTTCATGGATAGCCAGTGATAAAATAAATCCAAATTTAGCATCCTTAACGCAAACACATCGAAGATTGCACCATAACACATCCTGGATGAATCTTTCCTTGTCGTTCTTTAACTTTGCAAATTGTGGTATCCGCCATGTACAAACCGATCACAATTAATGGGATGAACGCTTGTAACTTTTAATTTTATTGATGGGCATTAAATGAGAAAAAAATCATAATCTGAAAAGTTTTTTATTCATTACTGCGGACGACAGCCAATTATGTTATTGACAGTTATTAACTTTGACAAGGTCACAAGCATAGAGTATGGAGTATTTAACACAGATTGCTAGACCACAAACAAACTTTGCCGGCGTTCTCTGTGTCCGTGTACTCAGCGCAAATTTAAGCGGGCAACGGTTTCTTGCAACCGGAAACCCGCCACCTGCTTTCTACGTGTTCTCAGCCTAACACACCAGACTCGCGCTCAGAGAATACAAAACAGAGCATTCAAAATCATATACAACACGCACCCTCGCCAAAACCTAACAATACTGCACAATAGAGTCAGGGAAGACACACTACTCGAACATTGCATGCACCTTACACGTAAATTCTACAAGAGCATAGACAGGCACGACAATCCACTGATTAGGAATCTCGGCCAGTACACAATAGATGAACTACCCTTCAGGTACAGACATCGTATGCCGAAGCACAGGCTTCTCACATGATATGTACATCCACGCCTGTTGAAAGCTGCGCGAAGAACGAAAGGAGCCCCCAGGCAGACAATAATTATTTGCCCCAAAATAATCTCGCGATTATTTTTCGGCAACCCCCTTAGCGTAAGTGCTAATCTGTTTGCCTATGTTTCAGGAGCAGATCTTTCCCATCTAGGCTAATGAAATATCTAAGGCAGATCCGTGGTAGCCGGATCAACATAATATTATATTATTAAGGCAGGTCCGGGGTAGCCGGACTATTCAAATAATTAAGTCGACTCATAACTGGTGGGTTTTTTGCATGGGTTCAATTCCCATTTTTTACCATCAGTTTAGTTATGTTTAAGTTAAATCGAGGTGTGCGTGGACGGAATTGGTGGCTCTGAAAAGGGGAACATAAAGTATAAAGTCGCGATAGTATAAAATTACTAATCTAAATCGCTTATTAGCGCGTCGGCTGGATGTTGTTGGGCGGGATGCTGACAGTCGTCCGGAGGAGCAAAGGAAAACGCAGGTCAAACCAACACAACAACAAACAAGAAGAATATGTAAGGGCCGCAGAGCCCACTTAACACAAGACGTACATTATTTTCCAGCTACACACCACCACCATGACCTACTGACATACGACAATGACCGACAAGATGCATAATGGCTCAGTGCAGTGCGCATCGACACCACACCAACAAACATGTTATCTCTTTCAGGTATACACGAACATATTAACACTCGCACTCATTCACTCACCACGATAAAATTAAATGTTGTAAGCTTTTCACCATAATAATAATATGATAATATTTCACGCCGTATAGGGCAGATGGCTCTAAAAAACTGGGTGTCAAATATTATAATCGAAATATAATTCCTTTATTGATAATTACCTGAGTATAATATAATACAAAATAAAAAATTGAGACAAAATCGCTATTAAGTATTGAAATTCTCCCCGAAAATGAGTAAAACTCGTGCTTCGGGGAGGAGTTCATATGACAATATTATAATATAAGATACGAAGGCAGTGATAATAAGGAACAGCAATTCGAGATAGCTTTATTGTGGAAGATATGGCGAGTAAGAGCGAACAAAAAAAGTGTTTTTAATTATGGGTGTGGCTAGTTTGCCGCTAGCGATATACTAGAAAGTATACAGCCGCTAGTTTCGGAACAAAAGTTCAAATGCGTCAACAATTCAAATATGTTCGGTTTGCAGAGGGTAAAATGAATTCGGGGTACATGACTGTTAGTCATGAAAATAGTAGAAAGCGTGCTAACGAACCTATTTTTTAATGAATTGAGCACAGCCAAAGTGAACACAAATACACTTTAGACATCTTTCACAGAAAAAAAACGGATAAATAGAAAAATCAAACAAAAAAAAGATCACCCGCACCGGGATTCGAACCTACAACCATTAATATGAAGAGCGGCAATGGTAACCACTCATTCGCAGTGGACCTACGTGACACGCCGAAAAACTATAATATCTACTATTATTATCGCGCATGCGCAGTATGCGCACTTCTTCCTTGCACTGCCACTGACGGCATTTTAGCACGATTTGCTAGAAATATTGTGGATACAATATCTTTGTATCTAATAATTAAAATAATGCACTGAACATGCAATATAAATATTGATATAAATAATAAAAAAGGTAGAATTAATAATAATTAATTAATTATATTCTAATAAAACTACAAAAAAAATATGCATATTTAACATTATATGCATTATTTGTTTTGTATTTTCTGTTGAAAATTTCAGTTGTAGGTACCTATTTTTTGTGATGTTTCGGTTATGTGTTTGTCACTAGACATTAGTAGCAGAAGTATTTTTTACTTGAGCTCTCTGATTGGACGGTACGGCGGAGCGTACCATCCAATGAAATAACAGCTAGCTGTCAAAATGCAACCTACGCGCGAAAATTTAAATGAAGGATATTCTTTTTCATAGTTTCTTCCCCTTATGTTTTACTTTGTAACTTGTTTATTACATGTTATCATTGAGAAAGGACTCCTTATTCCGTTTTTATTTTTATTCACTATTTAAATATGTAAAAAATGAGATTATATTTTACTCATAGTATATGGAATATACATGAGGCTTGTGATCGGATTTCAAAAAAAAAATAGATTTCGCTGAAATTAATTTTCTCAACGTTTTCGAGGGTGTAGAAGACTGTATATTCCAAAAAAAAAAATTCCAAAAAAAAAAACAAATGTGAAATTACAAATGAATAAATTTTATTTTATTAATGGTGAAAAAAAAATATGATAAATAGTCATACTAAATAATTCGTTATTCACTATGCTTAATATAAAGTGTCGCTTTCTCATTAATAATATTAAAGAATAAATAAAAAAGGGTTCTGTCTCTCAAAAAAGGAATGAAGAGTCTTTTCTCAATGATAGCACCTCATTGTAATAAACAAGTCACATAATTGGGAAGAAACTATGAAAAAGAATATCTTTCATTTAAATTTTCGCGCGTAGGTTGCATTTTGACAGCTAGCTGTTATTTCATTGGATGGTACGCTCCGCCGTACCGTCCAATCAGAGAGCTCAGGTGAAAAAATACTTCTGCTACTAAGGTCTATAGTATTTTAGTATAAGGTTATAGTGTGTTTGTCTTTTTAATGGTATTTTTTTTTGTTATAATTTTTGAACACCATCAGTGCAAAGGCGAAAGCTGATGGTGTTATATTGTAATTTTGTAAAATAAAATAAAATAAATATTTACGCAGGATATATAATATGTATTGTGGAAAACGACTGATTAGTGATTAAAAAGTTCAGTAATCATAATATTTTTAGAAAGGAATGTGTAGTGGTTGTTTGGTTAGCGTAGTGATCAGAATGGAAGTAGACAAATCAAGGGACTTGACAAAAAGGATAGGAAATATGGGTGGAGTGCAGTCAAAAGTACATTGAAGGAATATGATACAAAATAGAAACACAAACTCATACAATCTATTCAGTACTATTTTATTATTATCTATGATGTATTCGAAACATTATGCTGTTGAATTTGCTATGTAAACATCGAGGTAGTATATAATATATAAATCAGGGAGTTGTGGTTGAAATAGAAAATATCTTCACAAAATAGTTGAAAAAAATGCTCATGCAGAAAGTGTTTCAAAAAAAGAGTTGGATGATGAAAAGAAGGGTGTGGCTAGTTACGCGGTGTTGTCTATTTTGTGATTTTTACCTCGTGATTTGTTTTTGTTTGGGTTCTTTCTACACCACTTAACGTCGCGTGGTGGCAGCGACTTTCGCACGTAACTACGACCCCTCCGCTTTCACGTGCCGAAATACCAGTACTTAACACACATATATTATTACTTCTTAACCAAAATTTAGTCTTTTTCAGACAAAATATTGCGAAAAAATAATTTTAATTAAGAACTTTTTTTATTACTATATCATTGCAACAAAGTACCTACTGTTAAATTTGTTATATTATATTTTTTATCTGCTAAGTCGTATAATGCCATCTGTTGAAGACAACTGATAATAAAATAATGATAATAATATGTGTTTCCGTAAAAAAATAAAGATGGCTCTTTACCAGTATAAATGAGGTAGTATGTATATTAAGCTTTTTCTTATTTCAATCTGTACCCCTATTCAAGGGCGTCGCCAGCCCAAGCAGTGGCGTAACGTGGGTTTGCCCCGCCCGGGGCGGGATTAACATTTGCCCCCCCCCCCCCACCTACCTAATAAAGTTTGGCGCCCCCACCCCCCATACATAAATTTAAAAAAATCAAAATAAAAAAGTTTGCATATTTATTATAACTATTAGTCCAGTTCATTTGTCGTAATTCGACCATAATTAATTTAAACTATAATATATTACATCTATATATTAATACGTGAAGGGAAAACGAAAATTGTGCGGACGGAGGAGTATGAAATTTCGCACACTTACAGAGAAGGGGTGGCAAATGCTAATATTTTTTTAAATCATACATAAAAATAGATTAAATAAAAAAAAAAACTCTACGTACACTATTGTAATATGGATCAATATCAATTTTTGGATAGTGGGAGAGAGCTAACTTCTGACACAGATTTTTCTACCTGCGGAATCACCGCAAAGTTTTTTTTAAGACCTTAACCCAAAATTACTTAAAGAAGTAAAAAAAAGGAACTTGAATTAACGGTAACCGACGAGTTCATCGAATATCAATTCATCGAAAATCAATTCATCGAAAATCAATTCATCGAATGATCAATTCATCGAATGACCAATTCATCGAAAATAAATATTTTGAAGATATTTGAGAGACACAGCCTTTTTGACAACCAAACTCATGTGTTGAAATATTTGGTCTTCAATTTAGAAAATGGGCCTATTTTCATATCGTGCGATAAAAAATAATATCACACACTTTCAAAGTATGCGATATTTATTTTTATCTATCACTTTTCTTTGTTTTTTTTGTATAAAAAGCGTATTTTAGTATTTTTGTCACATTTTGACCGATAATTATCTATTGATATTTGTAGTAGATAACAGAGAAATGTGAAATAAATAGATAAATAGATAGACGGACAGACAGACAGACAGATAGACGGACAGACAGACAGACAGACGGACGGACAGACAGACGGGCGGACAGACACAGACGGACGGACAGACAGACGAACGGACGGACAGACAGACGGACGGACACCGACAGACTTACGGACAGACAGACGGACGGAGAAACAAACGGCCGGACAGACAGACGGACGGACAGACAAACGGCCGGACAGACGGACTGACAGACACAGACGGACGGACAGACACAGACGGACGGACAGACACAGACGGACGGACTGACAGACACAGACGGACGGACAGACACAGACGGACGGACAGACACAGACGGACGGACGGACAGACAGACGGACTGACAGACACAGACGGACAGATTGACAGACACAGACGGACAGATAGACAGACGGACGGACAGACACAGACGGACGGACGGACAGACAGACGGACGGACGGACAGACAGACGGACTGACAGACACAGACGGACAGATAGACAGACGGACGGACAGACAGGCGGACTGACAGACACAGACGGACGGACGGACACCGACAGACTTACGGACAGACAGACGGACGGAGAAACAAACGGCCGGACAGACAGACGGACGGACAGACAAACGGCCGGACAGACGGACTGACAGACGGACAGACATGCGGACAGACGGACGGACAGACAGACAGACAGATAGATAGATAAATAACTAAATATATAAATAAATAAATAAACAAACAAACAAATAAAAAAATAAACTAACAAACGGACGAGACAGACACACAGACAGACGGACGGACGAACGTGACAAGATCTGCCAACATCTTCTTCGAGGGGGGCGAGGGGTACAGACGCTGTTTTCGGCCATTATATGAGGCACTAATAAAATAAATATAATATGTTTCCATATAAAAAACAATGGAGGTCGTAAAAGAAAGCCGGGGTCAGTAATACTCGGTTTCGGTATGAAAAAACAGAAAAGTCCAATAAGAGAGCCGAGCACTTTT
Source organism: Mystacides longicornis (assembly GCA_963576905.1). Lineage (NCBI taxonomy): Eukaryota > Metazoa > Arthropoda > Insecta > Trichoptera > Leptoceridae > Mystacides > Mystacides longicornis. The sequence goes on along the minus strand of OY756429.1, from coordinate 32,796,492 downwards.
CCACGTGAAAACACGGTAATTAATTTGTAAATAACCTGTTCATATGCCTATGATAGAAAATAAAATTATAATATATAAAAAAAAAAATACTCCAACGTATGTCAAAATCGCCGCCATCTTTAATTTATATGAGTGACCAAACTGAAGCTTTACCTTATTATTAGGTCATAAACAATTTCTCTAAAATATCTTCAAAATAATGGTTTTCGATGAATTGATCATTCGATGAATTGATTTTCGATGAACTCGTTTTCGATGAATTGATTTTCGATGAATTGATTTTCGATGAATTGATCATTCGATGAATTGATTTTCGATGAACTCGTCGTGAATCGAATTAACTCACTCTTATTCAATTTTAAGAATTTAAGTGATTTTTTTTCTCAAACTCGGGGACCTTTTTTTTTCTCATTTATTTTCCCTTACATAAAAAATTGCGTTCGCTAGACGGCTATAGCGAAATTAGGTAAGTATATAGGTATTTATATACTTTACATATCATACATTTTTGTTGCATCAATACAAAGCATTGATTTGTACTAGGTACCTCCTTAAGCCCCAACAGATCAGAAAAGGCACAAAAAATAAGCCAAAAGCAAAAAATAAAAAATAAGAATTGCATCTCCAGTATAATATTATCTCATTGGACACATAGATATCTTAATATGTAAATTGGGTAACTCCGAAATAGTCACTTTTCGCGATGGAATGAATTAAATACCTATATTTTTAATTAAACTGAATATGTGCACACTCAAAGAGAACACAAATACACTCTTTGACTCTTTCACAGTAAGCTTGAGTTTTAAGATATGGAATAACTTCTTTTTTTTCGAAATTACCGGCAATCGTATCCCACAAGAAATGATTTGTGCCTGAGTTTAAAATCCAGAAAAATCATAAAACAATAGTACTGATCAAATTAATAATAATAATGAAGAAGAAAGAATAAAGTCAAATAAGGATCAAATTATTCTCAACAAAGGATAATAATAATTGTCTATGTATTTCAAGAGAATTGAGACTTATTAATTAAATGAAGAATATTAACCAACATGGAACAACTTTTCAAAGAATATTTTACTGATATTTTTGTTCATTCACTCCTTTTTTTCATATTTTCCTCCATATTTTTTTTTTATCATTTTAGGTTTTTTGTACTCAGTGATTCACAGTTTTCTTTTTTACCAAACTTTAGTATTTCTTTCTCTCCATTTTATGGTTTAAATAAGTAGCCTGTGAAGTTTATTCTACCAAAATGCTCCCGCTATCTCTTACCATATTATAATAACAAAAAATCATTACTCTGTCCCAGTAATAATATCCATTATACGTTGAATCGATTTGTCTTAATCATTATCATGAGTATAGAATTATCATTCTTACTCAATTCTGTATAGAGAATAGTATTTTGAACGTTGCTAATACTATCATGGACAAACCCATCTTTCTTTATAATTTATTAAGGCATTTTTTCATTTTATATATTCTGAAAGACGTGGAAGACCCTCTAATACCGTGTTCCGTTCCTTCCCCGAAATTAAAAAAAAATACATTTAATTTCTTTAAAGTACTTTCTTTGTAAATTTTACTTCTGTTAATCAGATTTTTTCATTCATTTGGCAGTTTATGTTTATAAATATGGTTAATTAATAAACATGTAAATGGCCTTGCCGTATGTAAATAAATAAATAATTATACTATAAATTAAAAAAAACACTATTGTTCTTGTTTTGCTATGACATCTACCTTCATTTTGAACAAATCAATGTTGAAAAAATAACGCGAGTTTCCGTGTTTTAGAGCAAAAATAACATCGAGTTTCTCCAAAAATAACACCGAAATTCACAAAAAATAACACCACTATTTCCAGTCTCTATCTATAACTTATTACTTATACTTTACGATTCCTTTAAAATGTAAGATTTATATCATGATCACTTGAAATAACAACTTAAATAATATTATGTACGTTTATATTTATAAAATTAACGAATTGAACGTGCATTCTTGGTGGAATTATTTAAATAAAATAATTTAAATGAAACAATTGATTTGTTATTCCACTATATTTATTTACCTGACTAGTTTCGCAGGAACAGGTCCTGCATGGTCACAGGTGACTTAGAAACTGAGTCTAATACTAAAAGTCTAATACTAGAAACTACTAAGTTCAAAAAGTGGCTACTCGCGGGGCTAGTAGTTCAAAAATAACGTGTCACTCCTTGCAAGGAAAAGATTTTTGACAAAACCCTTCTAAATGAATATGTTTCAACCTATTCTCGCATTCGATACGTATAGACGTTTTTCATACAAAATGTATCGCATAATAGTCACTTTTTTCAAGTGACTACCTTACACTTGCTACAGAATAGGGGCAAGGGCGTCGCCAAGGGGGGCAGCTGCCCCCTTTGTCCCCCCTAGAGATTAAAAATGTAGGCAACTCCAGGCCTTGGGCTCAGTGGCGTAACTAGGGGGGAAAGGGGGGGGGCGGTCCGCCCCGGGTGGCACTTTTCAAGGGGCGGCAAAATGAGCCGAAAATAAAAAAAACTTTGTAAAAAACAAAAAACCTAAATAGTATAGGTACGAGAATTTATTTCGTGCTCAGTCCATAGGTTGGAGGTCACCCTTAGGAAGGTAACAGTTCATTTTTTTTACTAATACCTCCAAGTGATTCACTATCAATGTCGGCACTGTTTTCTAAATCGGCAGATATGACGTTTGGAAACATTTCATAAGGTACCAATCAGTGGCGGATCTAACGGTACGGGGCGTGAGGGGCCCCGAAATAAAATGAGATAAAAAATCGGGGTCCGAAATTAAATTATAGCGGTTATTTAGTATGGAATTTATACCACACAATTTATTTTCTATCTGATGACACGAATGTATAGCGCCACCTATAGAGAGCCCTCCAAGATAAAGAGCCATCTAGCGGAATACGCCGAATACAACTCGTACTTATCAACAACATAGATTCACCACCGTTTTTACCAAGTTAACTAACTTAGAATATTTCGCACCAGAGGGAGAATACATCACTTTTTGGACAAATTATTTTGCGCGAATAATTTAACTATAAATGCTCTTTCCTTCAGAACCTACAGTGCATAACATTGTAATTAGTTTTTAAGTTAAAATATATTTTTCTGTGATACTTTATTTGAATTCACTAATATAGTGCTTGTGTTTTTTTATAATATAAAATCGAGTTTCATTTCGGTAGTTAGTCGAATTCCTTCTTAACTATTTAGACTTGTTCATAAAGAAATAGTGAAAGTTGGTGAGTACTCCAGATATTTATTAATCTTGCCAAACTCATAAGAGAGTTTCTTATCTTCTAATAAAGATCATTTTTCCCACTATCATCCTACCTTGAGAAAAGAAATCAGCACTCCTTCTTCATCTCAATCTCATCTCATCTTATGGATCAGATTCAACCAATCTGAACACCATAAATTGGTGACCCCACGACGTTCGAACACCCTTCAATTATCTACTTAATCCATCATTTTCCAATAATCTCCAACAATCCATTAACATTCTCAAACAAATTTTTCTCAACAATCTTAACAAAATTGTCACATGTACACCTTCGTCCACTAATCATCTCGAATATTTAACACTCTATACATTCATTCCAAATTATTTCTTTCACAAAGCCATCTAAATAATATTGTCCCACAATTTGAAATTTTCATATCACATACTACATTCAAAATTAAGCGCGTCCAACATCCATTTACCATTCGGCCAAACTTCACTCCACTGCGAGTACAAATGTCAAAATAGCATTACAAGCCGCTTTGTTCGCGATAAATATATTCAAATTTTCGACAAAAAAATATAAAATATAGTGTAAAATCATGTGCAAATTCTAAAATTCAACTGGTTCTGAAGGGATGAGTCATCCGATAGGTTACAGGCAAGTAAAATCTTTAAAAATACCATTGTAAAACGGCATTCAGAGCATATTTTTTTCCAAACAATTTCAACCTATCGGATTATTAAAAGCCTCTTGTTTTTCTGCCTCCTATTTATTGTTACAGACAGTTAATCAATAATGCCTAAACGCTATGAAAACGATATTAAAATCTTTAAAAAAAGAAAAAAACTTAAAAATTTGTGAACAATAATTTGTAGGTTAAATTTTTTCACGATACAATGTTACATCGAAATTTTTTCATAAAACTTTTCATGTCTTTAAATATTGATAAAACTTAATTTAATACATTAACTATGTATAATCGCATGCTGAATTGCAAATTTAAATGATTTTTTTACAAAAGAATAACCTTTGATTATCTGATTGCAGATTCACAAGTACATTGTTATCATGTTGCCAAACTTTGAGGTAACCTTTTTGTATTTTATATAAACCACAAGCGAAACAAATACCTACATTTTTATTAGATTTTCATAGCGCATTATTGGAATTTAAAGAAAAACAAGAAATTTAAATGGCATTTTTTTACATACATTTGTATATTGTCATATGGATATTTGGTAAACACATAGAAGGACATTCAGACTCCTATAGTTAATATCTTACCAACATTTCAGTCATATTTTACCAATTCTTATTTTATTCTGGTCAATAAATGATTATTTATGTATCAACTTATCAACGATACAAATATTTCAATGGTCTATAAAAAATATTCTATCTAAATTGTCAATGTAAAATTACCATCTTATATTACCATCTACTACTAGCCAATTGCTATTAACGTTTTCCGCGACTAGAGAAATTCTATCTCAAGAATCTCAGTCCGAATTCAATTCGAGGTCAACTTATACATATGCAAATACGGCCAAATACTTATACACATGTATTCATACACATGTATCCATAAAAGCTCTATGTATTTCACGCCACGTCTAGTACAATGCATCGCGCATTTTCAGACCGAAATCCCCATTTCGTCGGCTAACTACATACACGCAAGAGCAGAGATTTTCATCTCAAAAGCTTTCTTGTAGTGACTGAGCAACAGACATACACACATGATCATAGCATCATACGTATAGTCTAAAAAGGACATACACACATGAACATAGCGTCATACGTATTGTCCATATTATACACACATGACCATAGCGTCATACGTATAATCTATTACCATCAAATATACAACTCAACGAGTTAAGAAAAAGACAATTAATGTATTTACATTCATACAAAAGACCATTGAAAACAGAATTCTAAAAAGTGTCATATTAATTTTCCCAAACCAGTAACATTTATTTAACATTATTGACACACATACATTGACAAAATAAAACATTATGAAAAATTTTAATTCAAACACATTATGTACAACTATATTACCATGTCTACCCACTATTTTTTACTTATTTTATTGTATAAAAATTCTAATATGTATTTTTACAAAATGATTACAGATCCCAATACAAAACCACCAACTGTATATTGCTAATACCAGATTGGTAACAAATTTTATTATATATAAAGGATCTCACATAGTAACTTCACTCAATAAACACAAAAAAAAAAGTATTTAAACATATATCAATTGTGAACCATAACTACTCAATACCATTTGTAATAAATTTTTCCTAACTTTATTTTGAATATTGAAAAAAATAACATTGTAACACCACACTTAGCAAAATTTTTCCTAGAACAATTATCTTAGTAAAATATAACTTGTGAAATTTTTTTCAAAGTCAACATTTGTTTATAATATAGGTACCTACTCAAATAACTTTTTATTTCAAATCCAAATTTAAAATGTATTTCACAAAATTTAAATTCAAGAACCACCCTAAAGCAAATATACTTATACCAATTCTATTGTAAATTTTTTTGTTTATTCTATATGTTGCATATTATCTCATCACGACACTACTCAACCAACGCTGGACTACACCACCACAATCCAATTGATGGAAGCCTTCAGTAGCAATCTTCACCTGCTGTACTTAGCAAAGGCGGACTATACGAGTTGTCTCACAGACTGCGTAGCTCGGAGGCCAAACTTCTCTAACGAATTTTGCCCCACTACTGTTTCTCCTCCACAGTGGCAGATGTACATCACTCCACGATTACACCCCACTGAAAACAACTGATGCATTTTTCCTTGCTCGTCAACCAACCACATGGATCAACCAGTTACAACAGCACAACCACCATCGCTGCTGCATTAATGGCCGAGCGCAAATCAACATCGCCGCTTCATATGGTAAAACACATCAACGCTGTTTTAACCTATTTTAGCCATCATATTACCCCAGTGCAACCGCACTAACGTCGTGAACACTCCGTCCAACTTCTCTTAAGTTCCAGTCGCTACAGAACCCAGCCAGTCGAGCCAAGTCATCATCTAAGACGTACCATCTACAAACCGCTCAACCAGAGGACTGCAGAGTTCCACACTCCACCACCAGGTCAGGGAGGAAGATATTTTCTCCACATCAGAATTTATAGCACGCCATAAATTCTTGCGGAAGGCTGTATAGCGGTTATTTAGTATGGAATTTATACCACACAATTTATTTTCTATCTGATGACACGAATGTATAGCGCCACCTATAGAGAGCCCTCCAAGATAAAGAGCCTGTAGCGTTTATTTGATAAGGAATTAAATTAGATTCAACTAAGAAGGTAGGCTACATAAAACAAGTGTGTTAAATTGGAAATGTTTATTAAATAATATGATAAGTTTGGGATGAACAAATCACAATAATGAGCCCGCTACTAATACGCGTCGTATAAACAAGAAAACGCGGGAAGTCGTGGAGCTTGTAAAACATGCAGTTGTATGTACGACTACATGTAAAACTACTAGCGCACAGAAAACATTGGCGCCAGTGAGTAGTCCACGTACCAGGCGACATGCCGGTATCGTAGGAATCTACAATTTACTATGTAGGTAATTACCTACTTACATACTTATGTTATTGTAATGAATGTGTTATTGAAGAAGTTCGACAGAGCGCCCCGCGGCCGCTCACTCCGCGACGCACCGATCTACAAGCAACATCATATTAAATTGTCTCCGTCAGTTAATAGTTTAGAGTCCCGTTTGCCATTTTTGTATTCCCGTTATTATAATATATGTGTTGTTTAATTGTTATAAAAAGAACTTTTATTTAATCTAAGAAGAACCAAAGCTCCTACACTACAATTTTGGCGCAGTCGGTTAAAAACTCTACGAATTCTCCGAGTGTTTTTGGTGTGTTTTAGATTTTGTTAAAACAGAAGACAGAAGAAGAGAATCTAAGACAGAAGATAATTCAACGAAAAGATTGGGCATTATAATTCTACGATAAGTGTGGGCAATTTTACGACGTTGAAGACAATTTTGAAAGAAAAATACACGAGGACATACCCACATCAAAATTTTTCATCGATATTTTGTGACAATTTGTGAAAAAAAAATTGTATTGTCACAGGAAGAGAAGAAGAGGAAGAATTTTTTCATTCATCTACGATAGAAGACCATATCTACGATTAAACGGTTTTAACGTTTTCTATATTCTTTTTTTAAACATTTTAGTCTACGAGTACAAATAATTCTACGAAGGAGCGGAGAGCAGTCTACGAAGGCAACGAGCAGAATCAACGAAGCGGGTACATTGTTCTACGACGAATCTACGAGACGAGGCTGAATCAACGAAGACCACATCAACGACAATTTGCAGACCGGACCAGAGCAGACCAGACCAGGGTAGACCAGCCGAGCAGCGTCCCAGAGCAGTCCAATAAAGATAAGTAGATCTTGTTGTTTTTGCTTCGGGGTTTGAGGGTTCTCACTCGGTATGGGCGGTTCTGAGCAGAAGGTCCTTGAAGGGAGTGGTTTTGTGGCTCAGGCTGGAGCGGGTTTTCGGACTCAAGTTTCAGTCGGTTCCATAGAGCCATTCTCGGTTGCTCATGACCATGACTTCGGCTTATTTAAATCGAGCATGGAAGCCATCATGGTTTTAAATGATGAACTACAAGGTTCAAAAGAAAGAAAGCGTGCTTTCTTGTGGTGTCATCTGAGTGACGAAACTAAATCCATGGTGCTTGATCTCAGCTTTCCAGAAACGCTTGAGACTTTAACATATGAGAGTATTTTATCGACACTGGAAAAACATTGTAAACCAGTGGAGAATATTTTTGAGTCAAGGGATATTTTTCTACGTGCTAAACAGTTAAAGGGTGAATCAGTCAAAAATTTTTTATTGAGATTAAAAAAATTATGCATTCCTTGTCAATTTAAAAGTAATTTAGAGAGTTATCTACGTGATGTGTTTATTACTGGGGTATCAGACAAAATGATCAAACAAAAATTATTCACCGAGGGTTTAAATGAGAAAGTTACTATACAAGATTGTCTACAAATAGCTATGCAGCTAGAATACATATCTAGTCAGTATGAAACTGAAAAAGAGTGTTTTAGAAATCATGCTTCAACGAGTGATCATAAGGGGTACAGACATCGAAAGAATTCATATTCTTCGAATAGTTCAAGGGAGTCAGATAAGAATTATAATAAATATAATAATCAAAAAAGGAAATTTTCTACGTCATCAAATTCAACGACAAATTCGAGTTTTAGGAATCAGGCCTTTGTAGGTCAAAATGATAATATAACCCATAAGTACAATAGGTCACAGGTAGAATGTTACGCATGTGGAGGTCCGCATTATAAAAATACATGTCGTTTTAAAAATGCAATTTGTAAGAAATGTAAAAAACAGGGACATGTAGAATATTTTTGCAAACGGGTGAATATGTTGGTAGCGAATATAGATGTTCACGCTTGTGAAGAAGATTTTATAAAATTTGATATTAAAGTAAACAACAAGAATTTAAAAGCCATTTTAGACTCAGGTTCACATTTGAATATTTTGCCATATAAAATTTTTGTGGATATTTGTAGTAGGAATATTGTGTTGAAACCAAGTACATATACTTTAAAAACATTTGATGGGTCGGAATTATGCATTAAGGGCAGTGTTCATTTAATGGTAGAATTAAATAATAAAATAAAGAGGTGTGAATTTATCATTACAGATAGTGGGAACGAAATTTTGTTAGGTCGAAATTTTATGAAACTTTTTGAGGTTAGGTTTACAGTAAATCAGGTTCGTTCAGTCCCAGATGAAAGTGAAGTTGATTTTGCTCATGAATTTCCATCTATATTTCAGAATAAAATTGGATGTTTCAACGGATTCAAGGCTAATATTCGAGTGAAAGAAGGTTATGTGCCAGTTTTTATAAATCCACGGCCTGTGCCGTATAGTTTGAGACAACAGGTGGAAGATGAGTTGAAAAGTATGCAAGAACAAGGTATGATTGAACAGGTTAATTATAGTAAGAATGCAAGTCCTATAGTAGTAATTAAAAAACAAAATGGTTCAGTTCGCATATGCGCAGATTTTAAAAAAACATTGAATCCGGTTTTGGAAGAAATCGGTTTCCCAATTTCAAAAGTTGAAGATTTGTTAGCTTCCTTAAGTGGAGGTAAATTTTTTTCTAAGTTAGATTTAAAAAATGCATTTGGTCAAGTTCTATTAGACGACGAATCGAAAGATTTGTGTGTTATATCTACGCATATTGGTTTATTTAGATATAAGGTGCTTCCTTATGGTTTGACATCTTCGCCGAGTATATTTAGCAATGTAGTAAATTCAGTTTGTCTGGGTTTAAAAGGGTGTGTTACCTATTTTGATGACATTTTGGTTTTTGGTAAAACTAAATTAGAACATGATAAGAATGTGAGGGAGGTTTTAAAAAAATTAAAAGAATTTGGTTTGACGTTAAATAAAGAGAAGTGTTACTTCGGTAGAACTCAGGTTGAGTATTTGGGGTATAAAATTACTGAAGAGGGTTATACTCCGTTACAGACAAAAATAGATGCAATTTTGAATTTAAGTAGTCCACGCAATGTTACAGAGGTTAAGTCATTTTTGGGGATGATTAATTATTACCGCGGGTTTATAGAAAATATCTCAGCAATTCTACAACCATTATTCGAGTTAACAAGAAAAAATAATAAATTTATATGGAATGATCGACATGAACAAGCTTTTAATAAATGTAAACAATTATTAATTCAACATCCAGTTTTGGTACACTTTGATGAAACGAAAAATTTAAAATTGTATACGGATTCGAGTCACAGCGCAATTAGCGCTATCCTGGTACAGTGGCAACCAGGAGAACCAGAGCGTATTGTGTCATACGCGAGTAAATCCTTAAGTCAAACACAGTTGAAATATTCTATTTTAGATAAAGAAGCTGTTGCTATTGTTTTTGGTTTGAAAAGATATTTTCAATATTTGTATGGACGTAAATTCACATTGTGTTGTGATAATAAAGCTTTAGTGCATATATTGAGTGAAAATAAATCAATTCCAACCATTGCTACAGCTAGGTTACAAAGGTACGCTCTAATTCTTTCGTCATTTAATTGTAACATACAGCATGTAAAATCTGAGGAAAATAAAGCAGATTTTTTGACTAGATTACCAAGTATGAAGAAAGATGAAAGTGTGAGTTCGCCTGTGGATGAAGATGAGTTGGATTTTGTGTTATTAGATGACAATAAAGATTTTGAGGTTAATTTTGTTGAATGCTCTGAAGATTTAAATGAAACAGTTTTTTGTAAAGAAACAGAGAGGGATGAAGTATTATCAACGGTATATAAGTGGGTTGAGAATGATGAATGGCCAGAAAAAGATAAATTATCGGGAGATTTATTGAAATGGTTTAATGTTAGAGACAATATTAGTATATATAAAAAGTGTTTGTATTTCAATAATAGGTTAGTTGTGCCAAGTAAATTGCAAGGCAAAGTGCTAGAACTATTACATGAATCTCATATGGGCATTTTTAAATCAAAGGCACTGGGTAAAAATTATTATTTCTGGTTTGGTTTCAATAAAGACATTGAAATTTTGGTTAAAAATTGTCATAAATGTGCAAAATGGGCTCAATCGCCACCGAGAACAGTTCCTGTTCCGTGGCCAATAGATGAACGGGTTTGGAGTCGTATACACTTAGATTTTTTTGGGCCTGTTGATAGAAAATACTTTTTAGTAGTTATTGATTCAACGTCAAAATGGGTAGAATGTATTCCAGTAAAGAATATCGACACATCCAATACTGTTTATGAATTAAAACAATTGTTTTCTAGATTTGGTTTAGTATCTACAATAGTAACAGATAACGGTTCAGCATTCATGTCTGAGGCATTTGGTTTGTTTTGTAAAAAGAATGGTATTAAACATCTTACATCGGGGGTTTGCCATGCACAAAGTGATGGGCAGGCAGAAATTGTTGTGAAGCTATGCAAAAATTTTCTTAAAAAATCAATGAGTAACGGTAAACTGCATAGTAATTTTACAGATGATTTGTTGGAATTTTTAGTTAATTATAGAAATACACCTCATTGTTCAACTGGTGTTGAACCTAGTAAATTAATGTTAGGGAGATTAATTAAATCAAAATTGGATTTAGTAGGCCCAAGTAGAAATGAAGAAAATTCTTTGAAAATTTCTTCAGATACACTGAGTTCAATGAAAAAATCACAGGATGAGCAAGTTTTTTATAAGTCGGGGAGAAAAAGGGAAATATTTAACATAGGTGATAAAGTGTTGATTAAAAATTTCAGCAGACAATACGGAGGAAAATGGATTCCTGCCACAATAAAAGACCGTATGGGAACAAAAACATATTACTGTTTGGTAAAAGGGACTGACCTAGTTTGGAAGCGCAGTGTAGATCACATCATGAGGAAAGGAGTTCGATTCTGTGATGACGTAGAACCTGTCTCTGATAACCATGCTTGGAAGAAGCAGTTATTGCTCGAGGTAAGTGAGCCGAGGGGGTCTGGGCTAATCGAGGATTCTCCTTGTTTCAGAGACCGAGCAGACTGGCTGAGGACTCTGAGACCTCGAGGTGTGACGACAGGATCTACTTAGGATCGTACATTCGACAGTATATAAATAATGAAATTTCAAATATTGATTTTCGATTGTATTGTATAGAATCTTCTTCAGGCAAGAGACTACAATCAAATGTATATTCAATATTAGAATAGGATAGTTTTCAATTAAGTGCGGGAGAGTGTAATGAATGTGTTATTGAAGAAGTTCGACAGAGCGCCCCGCGGCCGCTCACTCCGCGACGCACCGATCTACAAGCAACATCATATTAAATTGTCTCCGTCAGTTAATAGTTTAGAGTCCCGTTTGCCATTTTTGTATTCCCGTTATTATAATATATGTGTTGTTTAATTGTTATAAAAAGAACTTTTATTTAATCTAAGAAGAACCAAAGCTCCTACACTACAGTTATGTAAGTAGCCACCTACATTGCTCCCCCTGAAGAATGAACATTAAAAAATAATAAATTTTATTATTGTATACACCTTTAAACATTAAAAATATAAGCAATTAAAAACTACTATACACGTAGTACTTATTGCACAAATTGTATGTATTTAATGATAATATTAATACGATCTAATAAAAATTCTTAATCCTCCTTTAAATAACCTTTAAACATTATACAAACAGTTAAAATTTGGTATGTGATTTATCAGAGTTTTTCTTTTACATTTTCAAATTTAAATTAGGTATACAGTTGCATATATTGTATGTATCTATTAAATTATAAAAATATGATCTTATAAATTATAATAAGATTAATTCTATGTATGTACTTGAATAAGAATGACAACCTTTCAATTCACATTAAAAATTTTAAAAAATTTAATAAAAATAATATCTTATTTTAATTTTTAAACGATGTGAGTTAATTTCTTGGTTACTTCTCACTGGTATCGTTTAGGTTGTTGTACTGCCCTTCCTGAACGAGTTTTTAAAGTTGATGTCTGTGTTGAAAATTGTACTTTTTTTGTCTTTTTCAATAGGTCAGCGTTTTGTTCTGTCTGTATTTTTGTTTGAATTGATGTTGGTTGTGTAGTAACATTTGTAGTCTCGTCATTTGTGTTTGTTTGCATTAAAAATGCTGGTTTTAGCCTATCAATAGTAATATTAACGTCTTTATTGTCAAGGTCTATTTTATAGAACTTTTCGTTGCGCTCTAGAACTTTAAAAGGTCCTTTGTATGGTGCTGTCAGAGATCTTTTAACTTCGTTTCTGATAAAAACATGTGTGCATGTTTTTAATTGTGGGTGTAAAAAAATTTGTCTGTTACTGCTATGTGAACTCGTGGTCAGCTTTAAGTCCTTAAAAGAATCTATTAACTGTCTTGTATAGTCAGAATGGTTTATGTTAGTCGTAGATGTTGTAAAATAGTCTCCGGGCAGGTTAATAGTCTTGCCGTAAGTCATCTGTGCTGGGCTGTAGTCATTTTCTTTTGGGACTGATCTCATTCCCAAAAGAATCAACGGTAGATGATTATACCAATTGGCGTTATCGCTGCATTTGGCCATTATTGCTGCTTTCAGTGTTCTATGCAGTCTTTCAATTTTTCCGTTGCATCTCGGATTGTAAGCTGTTGTCCTCGTTTTCGTTATTCCAAGTAGATGAGCAAGTTGGTTGAATAGATCAGACTCAAACTGTCGTCCTTGATCTGTTGCTATTTTGGACGGTACACCAAACCTCGCTATCCAGCTTGTGACTAATGCTTTAGCTACGGTTTCGGCCGTCATATCTCTGGTTGGAATAACCTCTGGCCATGATGTTGCTCGATCAATGAATGTTATGCAGTATCTATTTTCTTCTGATGGTGGTAATGGGCCTATAATATCAATATGGACATGTTCGAATCTTTCTGATACATGGTAGTCTGCTAGCGGTGAAATTGTGTGACGGTGAACTTTTGCTTTTTGGCAGCTGACACATTGTTTTACCCAACTATTTACATCTTTGTTCATGTTGGTCCATACATATCGCTGTCTCATTAACTTACTTGTTGATTTTGCGCCCATATGACAAGTATTGTGAACTGTATTGTATGCACTCTTCCTGTATTTTTCTGGTAGGTACACTCTTGCTTGATTTGTTGACACATCAAAAATAAGTTGATTATTCGTATTTGGCATTTTTATAGTTTTGAATTTCAAGTTTTTGTTATTTTTCATCAATTCGGTTAACTCTTCATCTTTTAACTGATCTTTAAACAGTTCATCGTCGTCAAAATTATGTGTAACGTTTATTTCTGCTAGCCTTGACAATGTGTCAGCCACGATGTTGGTTTCACCCTTGATGTGTTGTATTTGGGTTGTAAACTGTGATATAAAATCTAACTGTCTTAATCTTCGTGGTGTGTCAGATGGTGTCACCTTTTTACTTAATGCGTATGTTAATGGTTTATGATCAGTTAAAACGGTGAGCTCTCTTCCTTCAATAAGATACCGAAAATGTTTTATTGCGAGATATATTGCTGTCAATTCTCTATCATACGTACTATAGATTTGTTGAGCGTCGCTAAATTTCTTCGAAAAAAATCCTAATGGCTTCCATTTATTCATATCCCATTGTTGTAAAACGGCTCCTGCGCAGGTTCCTGAAGCATCGGTCATGAGAGATAAGGGTACGTTTGTGACTGGGTGCGAAAGTGTAACGGCTTTTTTCAAACCATTATTACACATTTCAAATGAATCTGTCGATGTTGCTGTCCATTGTATTGGCGTTTTATCTTTTTTCTTTGAATTATGAAGATATGCATTCAACTCTTTTTGATGATATACTGCATTCTTTATCGAACTCCTATAAAAATTTACCATACCCAGAAATCTTCGCAACTGTTCAATATTTTCTGGTCTAGGAATATTTATTATGTTTTCAACTTTTTCCTCACTTGGTTTGATACCATTTTTATCGATATGATAACCTAAAAAATGAATTTTTTCTTCGCCGAAATTGCACTTGTCCACATTGATGGTTAGCCCATACTCGTCTAGTCTTTTCAGAATTTGATGGAGATGATTTGTATGTTCTTCTTTATTGGCTGAAGCGATCAAAATGTCATCCAGGTATGCAAAAACAAAGTTAAATTCTCGCAGTATTGAGTCTAATAATCGTTGAAAAGTTTGAGCTGCACAACGTAGACCAAAGTTCATTTTTGTGAATTCAAAAAGCCCGAAAGGAGTTATAATTGCTGTTTTTGGTATATCTTCCTCGGCAATTGGTATATTGTGATAAGCACGTCTAAGGTCTATCTTTGAAAATATTTTTTTATCGGCTGTAATCATTGTAAAATCTGTCAGACGTGGTAATGGATATCTATCAGGAGTTGTGATGGCATTCAATCGCCTGTAGTCTCCGCAAGGTCTAATTTCTCCAGATTTCTTCAAAACGATATGTAATGGATTTGCCCAATTACTTTTTGATGGTCGACATATCCCAAGATTAATCATCTTTTCAAATTCTTTCTTTGCAGCTAAAAATTTTGTCTTGTTTAATGGTCTAGCTTTTTCATAGACAGGACGTCCGTTTGTTATGATGTTATGTACTACATTATGTTTAGTTGTGTTTTTAAAGTTTTCCGATCGTAGTAAATCTGGGTAGTGAGTTGCCAGTAAGTTATGATATATGTCGTTAGAGTCGATCAGTTTTACTGTAGGTGCTGAAACGTGCGTAACATGAGTAATGGTTGACATGTTTGTAAGTTCGTCAATAAGCCGCTTGCCATGTAGGTCTATTAGCAATTTATTGTTTTTAAGGAAATCAGCACCAATAATCGAATGTTTAACGTTTGCTATGATAAATGTCCATGTGTATGGTCGGCGTAGTCCCAAATTTAAGGTTAATGTACGCGTCCCATATGTATCAATTTTAGTAGCATTTGCAGCGTAAAGAGTGTATTTTTCGTCCTTATGTTGTTTCTCTCGGTTGTTCCTGGGTGGAATTACCGAAACATCGGCCCCTGTGTCCACAAGAAACTTTTGGTTTGTAACTTTATCAAACACTTCTAATCGGGATGTGCTATCGACATCGCTTATCCCGTTTGCAGATGTCGCATTTAGTTTTCCGCCTCGTAAGAGCAAGGTTTTACACATTTATTTGCCTTTTTTCCGAATTTAAAGTGGTACCAACAATTTCCCCTTGTAGTCTGTTGATTTCTACTATTACTTCGTTCTCGAGAGCGATCTCTGAAAGGGCTTCTTCCAGGTCGATATCTGGGCTGTGTTTGATTTTCTATTGCCTCTAACTTAAGGCTTAGTGCTGCTATTTGTTTCGTTAATAATTCCATTGTACTAGATTTAATTTCACCAACCTCAGAATTATTACTCCTGTTTGAGTCCGTAATTTTATCTGCAATCGTGGCCATCTTATCCAAGCCTTCGCCATCACAGACTGATAACACTGTTCTGACTGTTTGAGGTAAGCGTCTCATCCAAAGTATTTTTAAGGTCTCATCATTTATTTTGCCTCCAGCTAGGTCTTTCATGCGTCTCAACAGATGAGACGGTTGTTGATCTCCTAGTTCCACTTCCTCTAAAAGTTTTTGTAATCTCCTCGTCTCTGACTCTTCGTAAACCTGAAGTAGTCTGCTCTTAACTGCTTCATACTTCTGTTTTTCTGGTGGTTTTTGAAGAATATCTGTTATTTGCATTAGCTCATCTTTCCCTAGCTTTGCGATTATAAGATAATATTTTGATTCGTTACTTTCTTTTTGAGGTTGTAAGATGGCCTCAAATTGATGAAACCACAAGCGAGGTTGATCTCGCCAGAAATCGGGTATCTTTGAGCCCAAGGAAATCGCGGGCACCGTTGATTGCGCACTATTTTCAGACATATTTTCTTCGGTGTTCAACATTTTAAAAGGCTGTTTCACTTAAATTTGATTTAACCACACAAAAGAAAAAATATATTCACAAAAAACTTATAACTGATTTGAAAATTAACACTTCCTGGGGGTCACCAATTATGTAGCGTTTATTTGATAAGGAATTAAATTAGATTCAACTAAGAAGGTAGGCTACATAAAACAAGCGTGTTAAATTGGAAATGTTTATTAAATAATATGATAAGTTTGGGATGAACAAATCACAATAATGAGCCCGCTACTAATACGCGTCGTATAAACAAGAAAACGCGGGAAGTCGTGGAGCTTGTAAAACATGCAGTTGTATGTACGACTACATGTAAAACTACTAGCGCACAGAAAACATTGGCGCCAGTGAGTAGTCCACGTACCAGGCGACATGCCGGTAACGTAGGAATCTACAATTTACTATGTAGGTAATTACGTACTTACATACTTATGTTATGTAAGTAGCCACCTACAAGCCATCTAGCGGAATACGCCGAATACAACTCGTACTTATCAACAACGTAGATTCACCACCGTTTTTACCAAGTTAACTAACTTAGAATATTTCGCACCAGAGGGAGAATACATCACTTTTTGGACAAATTATTTTGCGCGAATAATTTAACTATAAATGCTTTTTCACTATGCAATTTTTCTCACTCTTTCCTTCAGAACCTACAGTGCATAACATTGTAATTAGTTTTTAAGTTAAAATATATTTTTCTGTGATACTTTATTTGAATTCACTAATATAGTGCTTGTGTTTTTTTATAATATAAAATCGAGTTTCATTTCGGTAGTTAGTCGAATTCCTTCTTAACTATTTAGACTTGTTCATAAAGAAATAGTGAAAGTTGGTGAGTACTCCAGATATTTATTAATCTTGCCAAACTCATAAGAGAGTTTCTTATCTTCTGTTTTATTTTTTTTGTAATGGTCGATTGGTACAATATATTTTTTAAAGTTGAAATAAAAGAAACAATATTTTGAATAAAAAAAGGATTGGCGAATTGATGTGAGGGATTTATTCATATCTTGTTATTCAAAATATTGTTAAGTCATTATTTGAAAGTTTGGGAGCGCGATGGTAAACAGTTTGAAAAACAGTTGCTTATTTGTTTATGCCGGATTAGAAAGTTGGAATTTTTTTACGCACTGAAGGTATGTCCAGGAAACCATTAAAATTTTCATTGTTTACAGCGATTAGTATAGAAGGCAAATTCTCCCGTTTTGAGGTGAATGCTTTGATTTTTTTTGACTTCAGTTCAATATTAGATCTCGTTCAGAAAACATCTCTCCATAGTTTATTGCAATTTTGTTTCCTTGTTAATCAATTTATAATTTTCGTCGCGTTTTATAGTTTCTGTAGTAATTTGCGAGTGCTTGACGATTGAGCTATGGTGTGTCACATATCTAGAGTTTTGTTTAGAGTCCCGCGATTGTTTATTAAACCTTCCGTTTAATTGTGATCATTACTCTGGAAGATTCCCGATCTGAGCGGGTGGCGAGGTTCGAGGTGGAGAGGGAACAAAGTGACACACCATACCTCATATGTGTGAATGTGACGTGTTTATTTTCTTTTGTGCTGTGTGCTTTTATTTTGAAGGTATGCTGAATTTCGGGTGAGTGACCATATTTTTATTAGAGTGTTTTTGTTTCGTCGCTGGCAGCTACCCCCAGGACGATGATAGGGCACAGAGATATATTTTTATGTTGTATTTTGTTTGTTGCTTGGTTGCCCCCCCCCCCCCCCGCCAAGCATGCTTATGAGCAAGTTGCTCGATGTGGTTTTAGATGAGAGATATATGCCCGACGCGATACGGCATATTTATGAATATTTGTGATCTCTGTGTGCCAATGGATTTATTTTATTGCAGCATGTACCTACCTGTATTGTTTTCACACGTCACCTGTCAAACACACGTCGCGAATTGTTATCTGTCATTCGCGGGTTACCCCATTTTCCGATACCAGTGATGTGACCTATCTTTAATGTTTATTTTTGAATCCGGTTAGGAATTTCATATTTAGAACCTTCTAGTAAGCTTAGTGTAGAATTTTCATTTGTAAAATTAGGTACGTCGGCGTGTTCCTCGAGAGAGTAATTTTGTTATGAATATCCGGTCGCGATAGTATGATATTCTGAGCTTGTTATTGCCCGCGCATAAGATAGATTAATATGTATTTTGATCGCGCCGTTGTAAATATATTGAAGTTACAATAATGTATAGTAGGTATGTTAGGAGCTCTGTGGACTGAAGATATACCTCACATGACTCTCCGGGAGAATGGGTTGACTGAATTGGACGCTCTTCAGCTCAGCTCAGGAAGTTCCCTTCGAAAAAGCAGTGCACAAGCCCAAGATGGTGAGCCACTCGGAAACCTAATGAGGAAAACTTGCGGTCTGATGAACAGCCCGCGTTAATTCGACTAGAAGGTTAATTAGTTCGCCGGTAAAGTGATTGAACGTTTATTTTGATATTGAGATCGATAATAATTAAATGCACGCGAGATAGACATTAAAATTGTTAATAGGCAGGATCGTTTTGACTGCAGCTAGTCGTGGCATAATTTTGGCGAAGTAAAATCCTGTCCTATTTAGAGTCTCTGCTGGAAGTACGTTTAGGCATTTAGAGTCAAGAGTCAGATAGTTAAAAGATAGCTTCCAGCCCCTGTAGTCTGTACACCATCAGGAACCTTTTCCGTTTGTCTATATACACTATATCTGATAGCCGAATTTCGGCCCCCTTTTTGGTACCTGTTCGAGGCGTGAGGTCGCATCGAAATTGGGCCGGTCTCGGACCTTCGGAGTTTTATTTTTACCTGAATTTTGGCAAGAAGGTTCGTTTGACATGGAAGGCCTTCTTTCGGTGGCTAATTCCTCCCATAGACCTCGATCATGCTTATCACTTCTAATAAAGATCATTTTTCCCACTATCATCCTACCTTGAGAAAAGAAATCAGCACTCCTTCTTCATCTCAATCTCATCTCATCTTATGGATCAGATTCAACCAATCTGAACACCATAAAATGACAAAAAAATTCGGGGCCCTGAGCTTGTGAAGGGGCAATAAATGAGAAAAAAATCGGGTCCCCGAGTTTGAGAAAAAAAATTACTTAAATTCTTAAAATTGAATAAGAGTGAGTTAATTCGATTCACGACGAGTTCATCGAAAATCAATTCATCGAAAACGAGTTCATCGAAAATCAATTCATCGAATCACCAATTCATCGAAAACCATTATTTTGAAGATATTTTAGAGAAATTGTTTATGACCTAATAATAAGGTAAAGCTTCAGTTTGGTCACTCCTATAAATTAAAGATGGCGGCGATTTTGACATACGTTGGAGTATTTTTTTTTTATATATTATAATTTTATTTTATATCATAGGCATATGAACAGGTTATTTACAAATTAATTACATTATAGTGGAATAACAAATCAATTATTGTTTTATTTAAATTATTTTACGTTTATATTTGCCGATTATAAATAGTATTTAAGTTAATGTAATTTAATAGAAAATAATAAATATTTGAAATCTGATTAGAACCTTTTAATACAAATGTCACAACCCTGATATACATTTATGAATAGGGAATCCAATCCCGCACCTTTTTGCGGGATCAGAAATGCGGGATTTTTCATGCAGGATCTCGCACGTTTGCGGGACTGAAAAGGAAAAAATAACAAACAATAATAATGGGCTCAGATGAAGTTCTGATTATTTATTAGATCCTGTAGAGCCTCGTGATTGAAATATTTATCAACTTTCGCTGGAAAAACGGGACTTTTCTTTGAAAACATATGGAAAATAATTATGCTTTTAGTTTTTAAGTTACAACTAAGTAAGTTTTGAATTTATATTTTGTGTCTGTAAATCCTGTATCGGAACGCAACAAAATCAATGTCATTTGAATCTCTATGGCTAGGGATTCTCCCACGGTAGGGGATTCAGTATCGAGCGTAGTAAATTGTCAAAAAAGGTTACTGCGTGATGCAATGTTAGTTAACGCAGAAACCAAATTGATTGACAAAATACCAGGATAAGCCAGGAACTTATAGTGTCGCTATCTCGTCGGATAAAAGAACGCCGTACATCAATGGCCGTTATATAGTTGTGAATCCTAGAATCTGTCGAAGTCTTAACAGAAGAAGATCCTTAGTGTTAAGAATAGATTTCTGTGACAGATTTTGGGGATTAGATGGTACCACTATGTCACAACAGCGAATCACCTCAGTGATCCAGAATCGCAAATTGAGCTGACTTAGCCATGTTCTCCGCATGTCCCCCGAGAGTCTTGAATATGCAAGACTTTACTACAATCCGGATGGGACAAGAAGGCTAGGCAGGCCGAAATTAACAATGATGCGGGCATTCACTGCGGTTCTACGAGATGCTGGACTGAGCTGGGATGGAGCTGTGGAACTGGCGCAAGATAGAGAGGAGTCCACATGCTCCACACTGGGAGCGATCGTGGATTAAGTAAGTAAGTACAACAATGACTGCCATAAACATACCGAGAAAAAGATTCAGGATCTACAAATGTGGTGGACGATCCATTCTATTATCTGAGCAAAGTAAGAATTGAAATGTGTGTGTTGAATAGAGAGGATGCTGTCAGACGCGCGGGTCCAACAAGATACTTAACACCAGCAAGTTGATGACAACGACATCAACGACGATAAAAAAGGCATACCTTTACCGAATCTGTCAAATGATGATCCTTTGCTTACACTAGAAAATGAATAAGAACGTAGTCTCCGTACCGAATGGATAACTGAGTCTAGACCTGTTGTGCCTGTATCCGTACCCACTCGAGATAATTATCTTGATCTGATGTGGAGGGAATAGAGGAAAGCACTTGGATGTTGTAGAGGTGGGAATAGCGGCTTAAATTCATAAACTTTATTGCAGTTTCATAAATTTTAAATAACGTTATTTTACGCCGTGGGATTGCCGGCAAAGAATAGTACCTCTGCTCTTTTTTGCTGGTTTTTCGAGCATCCTGTATGAGGCAGGAAATCGAAAAATCAGATCAGGACCGTGAGGTTGTCCTTAAACTTCAACTGGTCAGAAAAGGCATTATAAGCCTCAGACGCCTTCAAGCGCAATGGAGAGCTCTTAGTGTCTCCCTATGCCCCTAAGTGGGGTTTAGACCGCCCCCCCCCCCTTCTCCCATTGCGGGTTGGTTTGGGAGGGATCTGCGGCGGGCTTGATTTGTGTGGAGCCGGCTTTTTGGTTTGATTAATTCGATCGAACTAGAGGGTCGGTTTCATGTGGGTCGGGTTTGCTGGGGATTTATCTCCATCGGGCTAGCTTGTGGTGTGCGGGGAGCCTTAAAGGGAGAATGTGTATGTGTGTGTATTTTTAAATCCTTAAAGCTTATTTATTTCATTAGTACCCGGAAGACTTTCCTACAAAAAAAATCATTCCGAAAATTTGATGTCCGTTGGCGGTAAGGTATAATTTCGCTAAAAAAGGCATTCAGTAAAGTCATAACACTGATATATTTACAAATATCGTTTAATACGAATAACGAGAATACGTTATTTTTATTTATCGAATATTTTTATCAGGTTTCGTTATAACGCTCACCTCTAATTGGAAACTGCTTACAATTATGTCAAGTCAATTCCGTCTACAACGTTTAGACGCTTTATGATTACTTCGGAAGTATTATCAGAAAAAAATAACTATTTTTGTGTCTCTTAAATCAATAAATGTGTTCATTTTTCAATACGAATCACAATGTTTAAGCTTAATCGTTCAAGTATTGTATTATATCGTGCCTTAAAAGAAGCGGATTTTTTTATATCTACCTCTAAAATATCATTATTTTCAATTGCTAACACTTCTAATAATTAAAAAAATGCATACTTATTTTTATTTCGTTGTTATCTTAATAATAATAACCTACTTCAAACAAAGACAATCCCGCAAATCCCGATTGGATTCCCTATTTATGAATAATACGATTGGTACATCACCCGCACACCTCTCACCAAACTGGACACAAATTTAAAGTGAATTTTCTTCCTATTAGCCCCTCTATATGGAACTCTTTGTTTTGAACGACATTATGTAATGTATAACATGTAAAAGGCCTATAGGCCGTGTATATCATGAATAAATAAATATTCTACATGAGGACAACAGAACTGCCTTTTGAATGGTGTATTTGAGACCTCCGTGGGGTTGCCGGCTAAGAATAGCACCTCTGCTCTTTTTGCTGGTTTTTCAAGCATCCTGTAAGAGGCAGGAAATCGAAAAATTAGATCGGGACCGTGAGCTTGACCACCTCACGTCCTTAAACCTCAACCGGTCAGAAAAGGTACCATAAGCCTCGGACGCCTTCGAGCGCAATGGAGAGCACTTGGTGCCTCCCTATGCCCCTCAGTGGGGTTTAGTCCCCCTGCATTGCGGGTTGGTTTGGGGGGGATCTGCGGCGGTCTTGATTTGTGTGGGGCCGGCTTTTTTGGTTTGATTGCTTCGATCGAACTGGAGGGTTGGTTTCGTGCAGGTTGGGTTTGCTGCGGGTTTGTCTCCTCCGGGCTGGCCTCCGGTGTGCGGGGGGCCTTAAAGGGAGAATGTATGTATGTCTATGTATTTGAGACCTCTACTAATAACATAATATGCCGATTGTCTTTAAGAGACTTAGGAATAACAACTCCATTCGTCGATATCACTATAGGCAGATATTCTGTATCTTTGATTTCATGAGCGACATCATGTTATTATCTCTTCTTGCTGCGCCTGTCATAATACAGCAAGGCCACTTACCTACATGTTTATTAGTTTTTTTTTTTAAATAAATGAATCTGTGCTCACTCAAAGTGAACACAAATACACTCCTTGACTCTTTCACAGTAAGCTACTTAAAGCTTGTGTCGTGAAAGAGGAAGATGGTCGGCACCTGGGATCGAACCACGGCGTCCGCAGTACGAAAGCCGGCGTTGTAACCGTTGGGTCACCAACCACTTCGATTATTAGTTATACAGGTATATAAAATAAAATATGACAGACACAATCAAAATACCTACATACAGTGGCGTAACGTGGGTTTTCGCCGCCCGGGGCGGGATTAACATTTGGCGCCCCCCCCCCCCCCCACCTACCTAATAAAGTTTGCCTCCCCTCCTATATAAATTGAAAAAAACACGAAAATGAAAAAAAAAAACAAAATAAAAAAGTTTGGTTATTACTATAACCATCAGTTCATTGGTCGAAATTCGACCATAATTACCTACTCGTAATTTAAACTATACCTAATATATTGAGCGAGCAATATTTCACAATTTTCTTTAAAAAACAATGACATGGACACCGCAAATTTGAAATGTTGTGTATAAAGATTTTTCCATTATCTACTATATAAATGAAAGTGGGGTTAGTGCGAACACTTATAACTCGAGATTGGCTCAACAGATTCTTCTGATGTTTGATTTATTGGATTCTTCTCCACTCCGGATAACAGAATAACTAATAAAAAGTTAAAAAAATGGTTAAGAAGTGATGTAAAATACAACATTTAAGTTTGTATGGAAAGGTTACCTGGGACGCGCCGACGACATCGCGGGTAGTTCCCTCTCATTCTCGCATACGCTCTTACAGTAGCCCATCCCACTTACTCCTCCGCTTCGAACGTTATCATAAAAAGTCAACAATATTATCGGCAGTGTTGCCAACTTGGTGACTTTGTCGCCAGATCTAGCGACTTTTGGACATGGAAAACGACTTTTCATTTTCATTTAGCGACAAAATATTCTAGCGACTTTTCTAGCGCCTTTTAGGTCCATGGTGCTTTTCGGTTTCGGTTGTAGTATTTTGATAGAAGCCAAAGTGAGCGATATAAAAAAAACGCGGAAACGAAAAAACATAAACTAAAAATGAATATAATATGCTTTTATAAGTGATCCAATGCCACAACCTTCTTCTTCTGCTTCCAATGTACCCCAGACTTCTAGAAAAATGGATTTATAATGTCATATTAATTTTAATAACTTTCTAATTTTAATGAATTTTAAATAGAGTAGTAGGTAATTATATCTTTTTATTTTTTTGTTTTTAACAGGAGCACTATTTCTTATTATAATACAAAAATATCGCCTAAATATTTTCTTTGCACCCCCCCGACGAATTTTGGTGACGTCTGGCGACATATGGATGTTTCAGAAATATTTTAATGTTATTATTTTATAAGCTTAACTCAAACGAATTAATTTTGTATTGCTTAACGTGGGCGCAGTGCACATTGTGCACATATTAACGGGCCACTTCGGCTGGACCGATTTTCATAGTTTTTGATTTGTTGTATTCGTCTCCGTCCCGAATAGGCTACTAGCTATTAAAAAAATGAAAAATTGATAAGGAATAAAAATATTAAGAAAATAAAATACCCATACATTTTGTATGGAACGGTTATTCCTCTCTGTGATAAATTTCTTGACAGCGCAATTTTATTTACGTAGGTAAGCAACCATTAAGTTTCGAAACAAACATAGGTACCTTTATCAAGATAGGTACACAATATTCGATAATTGCGTATTAAAACAATATGATATGATCAAGAATATATTTTTTAAAAACTTTATCACTTCAGTATGGCAATAATTTGCCTAATTTCACTGATTAAATTTTAGGTGAGGAAACTAACAAGAACACGAATACCTATAGTTTGATAATTCTTAAAAATGCGGACAACTTGTTATGCCTATAGGGCTCGGGAGACAAAAACATGAAAATATTATGAAATACCTATAAGCGAAACAAACAGAAAAATTTCAAACTACGTCGGTTAGTATACTAAAACCCGTGGGAGGTATTGTGTGAGGAATGCCCTCCCTGACCCCTCTGAGTAATCCTTTCAGAGGCTCTTCTAGTGAATTTAATTTAATTGTCACACGACTGTGTAACTAGCAAAACAAAACAAGCAAAATTTAAATCCTCATATAATACGAACTTGGGTATGAACAAATTGTATGGTTAGTAAACTAAGATACTCAAACCTCTACTGCAACCAGCCAATTAATCCCAGTAGGTATCACTACACAACAATTATTATTTATTTAAACACTAAGAGCAAACACACTCAAGCACTAATAACTATTGATCTCTACTTGTTTACTTTAATACGTCACTACGCGATTACAGTATACCCGACACCACTCTACGCTTATTTCCCAATATAAACCCAAAATCACTTCCACCGAATAACTAATTATTTTACAATAACTCTACGTATACTGTCGTCAATACTACGTCAAACTCTAAAACAACACAGGCAACCGTTAGTAGCGTAAGTCAATGTGCGTGCAACTACGTATTAGCGTGTTATGAGAGCTCGCCTTGCAATACAGCGATTTTTAAGAAAACTTCCGAGAGGCGGAGTCAGGACAAGGAGGGGGGAAAAATGGAGTCAAAGGATGATCTTATTGGTGGAGGCGCCTGTGATGTAGTGTGCGAGGGAGACAGGGTAATTGTTTTTGTGACCACTACAAAATGTCTACGCGCGTGAAACATATAATAAAATAATATAATTATAACATATCTTTACGTATGAATCTTCATACCTAGTAATCAATAAATCTTTTCTTTATACATGATTTTTCATCTTAACTGATAGGTTAGTATTATGATCTACGTTTTTCATAAACCTTAATTTAATACATTTCTTAATAATAATCTTTTGAAAGCTTAATTCTTAAAATTAATTACAACCTTATGAATATATGGAAATCTTATATACTAGACATGTTCAATAATTGTCTTAATATTAATTATTATTAATCTTATTACTAATGTTGGCCATTAATCAATTCTATCTTAGGTAATTCTTAACCTACCCATAGGTATATTCCGTCTTAATTAAGATGCTTATCAGTAATTAAACTAACGTGCCTTAATCAATAATTAATCTAATAGTCTTATAATATCTTATATTACTCCTTAAGCATATGTGTTATAATTTATCATTTCAAAACAACATTATAATCTCTACACATTATTTATTCAGTATTTAAGTCTTGTTTAAACCATAGTCTATTATAGAACAACAACATACCTACTTCTGTTAATTAACAGTTACAACTACATAGGTACATAATTTGATAATCAAAATACAATGCCATCTAAACAATTATATTTGCCATACCAACCCCTTATTATATTCTATATTTTATTATTACAAGGGTTTTTTTTTTCATTAATTCGCAAAACAATAATATGCACTCAAGAGCTACCCTTATCTACGGTGTTTCGAAGCATCCAAAAAAAACCCGTTTCACTAGAATATTGTGAATCCTTAAAATTAAACAAAAGACTATGTTAACTATGTAAAACCCTTATCTACAGTATCCGAGTAAATTAACAAAAGGGCATTGTAATTCATATTGCCTGGTCAAAACCTGGAGCAGGGCCATGTTCAATTCGGTCGCGCCTTCCTTGTCTATACGCGGAACGTGAGTG
This sequence comes from Mystacides longicornis, assembly GCA_963576905.1. Classification (NCBI taxonomy): domain Eukaryota; kingdom Metazoa; phylum Arthropoda; class Insecta; order Trichoptera; family Leptoceridae; genus Mystacides; species Mystacides longicornis. The sequence goes on along the minus strand of OY756429.1, from coordinate 32,769,276 downwards.
AATTTACTCTGAGGTATTGCAAAACGCTAAGGTACTGAATTTTTATCCAACAGTAATGTGACTCTAATATGGATCGCCAACCCACTTCAATTTATTAACCTACTATACATTTTGTATTAAAAAAAATTAACCGCCCATGGCAAGTGCCTTCCGGCATAAGCCCGGGGCACGCCTCTGTTCGTCTTCACCCAAACTAACGGGAATTCTGTTGTTTACCATATCGGTGTTCTGGGATAAGCCCGAGCCTTTGTTTATCTATCAGAACTTTCTAAAATTTTTACAATGCATCCTACCACACTATTTTTCTAAGAACGGATTTTTGGACGCTGTAGGGTGACCACAACAACCGCCCCCTCTCAAACGTTCAAAATTCGTTCTTTTTATGCACTCAAGAAAAAATGTAATATACATAATATGCCAGGGCGCCAATACATTCAAAGTAAAATATAAACAGGAAAACTGTGAATGTATAAGCCAGTTATCCTAATGTTAAAATTTAAAAAACTTCCACCACCACTAACAATTGATACTCTACTATTTTCTACATATTGTAAGTTACAACACTCTACTCATTAATCCTACCCATAACCTCTTGTATTTTTTTTTTTCTCTTCTTTGTTTTTTTTTTTTTTTTTTTTTTTTGTAATATGCCTACTATATATATACCTAATTTATATTACTAACATTAACATATATTACTCTTACGACATTACTACCATAAACTTTATTCCGATAGATAAACAAATCCCAATGTAATCTAATTTTACTTATTTATGTCCAGTTTCCTGAACCTCTTCCTGCTGATCAGGGGCCAAATTAATTTCATCTGAATGTACTTTAATAGGTTTTCCCTTACGATCTATCCAGTAAACGTTTCCCCGTCCTACTGGTAATAGAACCGTATAAGGACCGGAGTATTTTGGTGCAAACCCAGCATGAAAACCCGCTACGCGTTTTGAGAGTGGGTGTTCTCTCAACATAACCTTCTGTCCAGTGACATAACCAAGGACCTTTCCGTTGGTCTGGGCGTATTTACTTCTATACCGGTCCTGGTTTTGACGAATATTTTTATTTATATCTAATCTATTTGATCTTTCCGGATTAGTATTTGGGGCTACCGACGACCATTCGCCAGGTCGTTTAATTTCGTAGCCAAATAGAGCTTGGCTTGGAGTCATTCCCGACGCGTCGTTACGTCTTCCCCTAATTGACTCTAAAATTGAGCTTAAGTGCTCATCCCAACGCTTGTGTTCACGCCCTAATAGGTGAACACGGAGCAATTTTTTTAACTCTTGATTTCGGCGTTCTGTTATGTTAGCACGGGGTAGGTAAATCGCTGTGGTCCAATGCTGGCATTGCCACCTATCTATTGCCGAGTTCCAAGACTCGTGACTAAACTGTGGTCCGTTGTCTGAGAGAATAGCCCTAGGATACCCATACCGTGAAAAAATCTCTTTCTCTAACAAACCTACAATCTGTGGTGCTCTCCCCGATCGCATAGGAAATGCTTCTACCCATTTTGTAAACATATCTGTAACTACTAATAAAACCGTATTCCCCTTAGCTGATCTAGGGTATGGGCCCATCAAGTCAATAGCTAAAATCTCAAAAGGATTTTGTGCTACCGATGATCCTAAAGGCGCGCGTGGACGACTTGGTAACGCTCTCGCTTGAGCACAAGTCATACATCTCTTGACAAACCTTTTCGCATCTCTATTTATGCCTGGCCAGATAAAATATCTCCGAGTCGCTCTAAGCGTTTCCCTTTCACCAGGGTGGCCAGCATGCCTACTGTTATGATAAAAATTTAAAACGTGAGGGATCATAAATTTCGGTACAATCAATTTCGGAACTGATTGTCCGCTAACCTGTCTATATAAGTAACCATCAATTAATTTGTATATCTCCAACCAATGCCTATCACGGGCATTTGTTGGTGGACTGTTGGCAGAAAGTAAGCTTTCCAAATGGTTTATCATTCGAGACAACCGTAGATCGGTGCGTTGTGCACCACGCACACGATCTGCCAGTTTTCCAGACTGCTGATCTTCAGCGTCCCGAAGATCCAGACCGTTCTCAATGAGCGTCACCTGAGGTAGACCTCTATCTGCTTTCCAGCCCTCCTGGCTAACATTGGGGTACATTCCCCTATCTAACGAATCAATATCTTCAGTGATATTAGATTCGGCCGGATTTCTTGACAAGAAATCTGGTAACTCGTTTTTCCTACCTGGGCAGTGTTCTAACGTAAAATTAAACTCCTGTAATAACAATGCCCACCTAGTTAACTTAGCTCTTTCATCTTTAACCCGTTCTAGCCATGTCAACGCCTTGTTATCTGTACGTAGGATGAAATGTGTACCTTCCAAATACTGACGATATTTCTTTATCGCCCAAACAGCCGCGAATGCTTCCTGTTCGTTCGAATGCCAGCGTTTTTCTGCATCAGAAAAACGAGCACTAGCGTAAGAGACAATATCACGACCGCCATCAGGTCGCTCGTGATATAGAACGGCGGCAACGCCGAACTTGCTGGCATCTGTTTGCAATACGAATTGCCTCTCGAAATCTGGCCTGCATAGGGAGAGTGGCCTACTTATAGCAATTTTAATGCTATCCATTGCATTTTGTGCTGAGGCATTCCATTTGAATGGCCTCTTCGTGCTCAACAAATCAGTTAACGGAGCTGCTATCTCTGCAAAACGATAAAGATACTCGCGCAACCAATTCGATAAGCCGAGGAAGGACCTCAACTTCTTTCTTGAAGTAGGCACTGGGAAGTTTGCAATGGAGATTGCATGTAACTTCTGGGGATGGTTACCACTAGCCGAAACTACGTGACCTAAAAATTCTAATTCTGTGGTACCGATCCTGCACTTATCTGAAGCGCACCGCAAATTATATTGCTGTAACCGTTCTAAAACTAATCTCAAATGATACATATGTGAAGCCCAATCTTTAGAATAAACGATCACATCATCGAGATAAACAAGGCAAAAATCGCGTAGATATCCAGCCAAGACCTCTTGACTCATTATCCGTTGAAATGTTCCTGGGGAACCTTTCAAACCAAAGGGCATAACTCTAAATTGATAGCAAGCTCCGTCAGGGGTTGAAAAAGCGGTTAAATGTTTACAATCTTCAGACATTGGGATCTGCCAATATCCTTTCTGTAAATCAAATGACGAGAAATATTTCGCGTTACCTAAATCTTTTAACGTTTCATGAATAATGGGTAAATGTGATGGCTCGTCCTCAGTGACGTCGTTGAGTTTACGATAATCTACACAAAAGCGATATTCATCCTTCCCTCGCTTGGGGACCATCACTACCGGAAAACTATAACATGATCTACTGCTTTCGATCACGCCATCAGCCAGCATGCCTTCCAGCTGGGCTAAGAGATGCTTCTTTTTCTCATCAGAGAGCCTATACGGAGGTAAACGAATCGGGCGTGCATCTTTCAGCTTAATCTCGTGAGGTTGTAGCGGAGCAGGGCCAGAATATGGAAGAAATACCTCTTTAAAATCATTTAAAATACCGATTAGACTCTCTCGGTGTCCGCGAGGTATATCGGATTGCAACTCTGGCAATTCGACATCACACTTCATTTCCCCACGTACCGGTATCAAATGCGTCGTCACTCTTTCTACTCTACCGAAATGAAGGCAACCCCTATGAAAATCTATAACGCACTTTTGTGACGTCATCCACGGCACTCCGAGAATAACATCATCCCTAAGCTTATCTACGACTAAAAACTCACAAATAACCTCTATACCCTGAACTAAAATATTTGTCTCAAGTCTAGCCGTTACCTCCATGTAAGCACCTTGTTCTGCTAAATATAATCTGTCAATATGGGTCTGTTGCTTACGCAAATTTCTAACTAATCGGCTACATACAATATTATACGAAGACGCAGAGTCGACCAAAGCTGTACACTCTATATTATTAAACGACATTCTAATACGCGGGAGTAATGGCGTTCCCGAATCTACAATAGCTACACACTGCGGTTCTTCAAAAAATTTTATCGCATCTAAATCTACATCTGATAACCTTTGTCTATCTCTATCGCGTTGTGGACTCTCTACCTCTTCGGAACTTGAACCCAAAAGTCTAAAATTATCGCGCTCAACATCTTTACCACTACTTTCGCGATGTAACCACGCTTGAACCTCGACTGGCCCATCACTACTATCGCCCGTATCTTCCCATACTAACACTTCATCTAACGTTTCATTATTATTTATAGAAATTGGTTTAGAAACTATGTTTCTAGACCTAAGCTTCACATCATTATCAAGGACCTTTGCTACAGGTTGAATAGTCGGTCGTAACTCTGATTCAACCTCCCTATGTTCTAATCCGTTTTCTAGTGATTGCCCTGAGACGGCTTTGATCCGGCGTTCCGTCCAGGGCCTTGAGCGTTTAAATTAGCGTTCTGGTTTCCGTTTTGCCTACCCCTGTTTTGATTCCAATTATTTCTATCCTGTCCTTGCCCATTTCTATTCCAGTTATTATTATTCCTATTTTGACCCTGTCTATTATCAAAGTTATTCCTTTCCTGTCTATTATCAAAGTTATTCCTTGCCTGATTATTGTTAAAATTATTACTATCCTGCCTGCTATTGTTAAACGTATTTCTATTCCTATCCTGACTATTAGTTCCGTTATTATTTCTACTGTTCCTTCTAAAGCTATTTCTATTTTGATTACCCCTATTTTCAAAATTATTCGTCTGATTAAAATTACTATTAGAGTTTCTAAAGTTACCTGACTGATAATAATTATTATTCCCTTGTCTATCTGACTGAAAATTTCCCCTGTTATTATTGTTATTTCTCTGCCTATGGAACTGTCCGTTACTATTCCTATTATTAAAACTCCTATCGTTCATATTCCTAATCAATGGACAATTCCTTTGTAAATGCTGCCCGTTGCAGTTGTAACACGAAATGCTAGAAGTTTGCCTTTGAGGCTGATGCAAAGCTGGTGCCGGTTCGTTATTTATTACTGGATATACCAGTTCCGTCGGAAAATCAATCTCGGAGACTCTGTTCTCCAAACTGTCAAACGTAATGTCCTCTTTCGTGAATTCCCTGCGTAAAGTATTTGTATACCGCGGTAACATAAGATTCAGCAAGTGCAACGCAAATTCCGCTGAGTACGCAACACCATTCCCATACACCCGGTCGTAAACTTTCGTCTTCCTACTTAAAAATGAAGATCCCGACTCATTCTCTTGTTGTTTGTGGGAGAGTAAATGACCAGTCAATGCCATTCTGTTATTGTCAATGCCGTAGCGTTGTAACAACAGAGAACTGAAAGCCGACCATCTAAGCAAACCATTTCCGCGACTAGACCACCAAATTTTCACATCCCCGCGCAGCTTCAGAGAAGCCAATCTGACTTTCTCTGAGTCCCTTATATTGCGCAAAGCGAAATATTCTTCGCAATCCTCAATGAATGCTTTAGGGCATTCCTGAGGTAAGCCGCTAAAGAAAAAGTTTTCGTTGAGCACTTCATCTCGTACATACACAATTTGTGGCCTTGTATCGAAAATCCTGTCCCTCGTTTCTAATGTGTCAGCTGGTGGCACATTATGATCATCATCGTCATGTGACGAAATGGGTGGCGTTTCGTCCACGCCTAACGAACCTGCCGATGCAGCCCCATTTCTCGTGACCACCGCGAAAATAAAAAGTTTGCAAACGCGTAGCAACAACTCGAACCAATTGAAAATAATCATTTTACTTGTCGATGTAGAATAGGATTTAAACTAATGCAATTGACGTATAGAAAGAAAAATCTTACTGGATTCTAGTATAAACCGCGACGTCTCCACGTGTTCAAATATTGGAAAATTCTATAAAATCACTATAAAAATAATAAAAATTGAAGACTCGTTTCAGGGTGAATTCGTCAATGCTTAATATATAACTAAACACACGTTGGCGCCAAGTTGTTATGCCTATAGGGCTCGGGAGACAAAAACATGAAAATATTATGAAATACCTATAAGCGAAACAAACAGAAAAATTTCAAACTACGTCGGTTAGTATACTAAAACCCGTGGGAGGTATTGTGTGAGGAATGCCCTCCCTGACCCCTCTGAGTAATCCTTTCAGAGGCTCTTCTAGTGAATTTAATTTAATTGTCACACGACTGTGTAACTAGCAAAACAAAACAAGCAAAATTTAAATCCTCATATAATACGAACTTGGGTATGAACAAATTGTATGGTTAGTAAACTAAGATACTCAAACCTCTACTGCAACCAGCCAATTAATCCCAGTAGGTATCACTACACAACAATTATTATTTATTTAAACACTAAGAGCAAACACACTCAAGCACTAATAACTATTGATCTCTACTTGTTTACTTTAATACGTCACTACGCGATTACAGTATACCCGACACCACTCTACGCTTATTTCCCAATATAAACCCAAAATCACTTCCACCGAATAACTAATTATTTTACAATAACTCTACGTATACTGTCGTCAATACTACGTCAAACTCTAAAACAACACAGGCAACCGTTAGTAGCGTAAGTCAATGTGCGTGCAACTACGTATTAGCGTGTTATGAGAGCTCGCCTTGCAATACAGCGATTTTTAAGAAAACTTCCGAGAGGCGGAGTCAGGACAAGGAGGGGGGAAAAATGGAGTCAAAGGATGATCTTATTGGTGGAGGCGCCTGTGATGTAGTGTGCGAGGGAGACAGGGTAATTGTTTTTGTGACCACTACAAAATGTCTACGCGCGTGAAACATATAATAAAATAATATAATTATAACATATCTTTACGTATGAATCTTCATACCTAGTAATCAATAAATCTTTTCTTTATACATGATTTTTCATCTTAACTGATAGGTTAGTATTATGATCTACGTTTTTCATAAACCTTAATTTAATACATTTCTTAATAATAATCTTTTGAAAGCTTAATTCTTAAAATTAATTACAACCTTATGAATATATGGAAATCTTATATACTAGACATGTTCAATAATTGTCTTAATATTAATTATTATTAATCTTATTACTAATGTTGGCCATTAATCAATTCTATCTTAGGTAATTCTTAACCTACCCATAGGTATATTCCGTCTTAATTAAGATGCTTATCAGTAATTAAACTAACGTGCCTTAATCAATAATTAATCTAATAGTCTTATAATATCTTATATTACTCCTTAAGCATATGTGTTATAATTTATCATTTCAAAACAACATTATAATCTCTACACATTATTTATTCAGTATTTAAGTCTTGTTTAAACCATAGTCTATTATAGAACAACAACATACCTACTTCTGTTAATTAACAGTTACAACTACATAGGTACATAATTTGATAATCAAAATACAATGCCATCTAAACAATTATATTTGCCATACCAACCCCTTATTATATTCTATATTTTATTATTACAAGGGTTTTTTTTTTCATTAATTCGCAAAACAATAATATGCACTCAAGAGCTACCCTTATCTACGGTGTTTCGAAGCATCCAAAAAAAACCCGTTTCACTAGAATATTGTGAATCCTTAAAATTAAACAAAAGACTATGTTAACTATGTAAAACCCTTATCTACAGTATCCGAGTAAATTAACAAAAGGGCATTGTAATTCATATTGCCTGGTCAAAACCTGGAGCAGGGCCATGTTCAATTCGGTCGCGCCTTCCTTGTCTATACGCGGAACGTGAGTGAATTTACTCTGAGGTATTGCAAAACGCTAAGGTACTGAATTTTTATCCAACAGTAATGTGACTCTAATATGGATCGCCAACCCACTTCAATTTATTAACCTACTATACATTTTGTATTAAAAAAAATTAACCGCCCATGGCAAGTGCCTTCCGGCATAAGCCCGGGGCACGCCTCTGTTCGTCTTCACCCAAACTAACGGGAATTCTGTTGTTTACCATATCGGTGTTCTGGGATAAGCCCGAGCCTTTGTTTATCTATCAGAACTTTCTAAAATTTTTACAATGCATCCTACCACACTATTTTTCTAAGAACGGATTTTTGGACGCTGTAGGGTGACCACAACAACCGCCCCCTCTCAAACGTTCAAAATTCGTTCTTTTTATGCACTCAAGAAAAAATGTAATATACATAATATGCCAGGGCGCCAATACATTCAAAGTAAAATATAAACAGGAAAACTGTGAATGTATAAGCCAGTTATCCTAATGTTAAAATTTAAAAAACTTCCACCACCACTAACAATTGATACTCTACTATTTTCTACATATTGTAAGTTACAACACTCTACTCATTAATCCTACCCATAACCTCTTGTATTTTTTTTTTTCTCTTCTTTGTTTTTTTTTTTTTTTTTTTTTTTTGTAATATGCCTACTATATATATACCTAATTTATATTACTAACATTAACATATATTACTCTTACGACATTACTACCATAAACTTTATTCCGATAGATAAACAAATCCCAATGTAATCTAATTTTACTTATTTATGTCCAGTTTCCTGAACCTCTTCCTGCTGATCAGGGGCCAAATTAATTTCATCTGAATGTACTTTAATAGGTTTTCCCTTACGATCTATCCAGTAAACGTTTCCCCGTCCTACTGGTAATAGAACCGTATAAGGACCGGAGTATTTTGGTGCAAACCCAGCATGAAAACCCGCTACGCGTTTTGAGAGTGGGTGTTCTCTCAACATAACCTTCTGTCCAGTGACATAACCAAGGACCTTTCCGTTGGTCTGGGCGTATTTACTTCTATACCGGTCCTGGTTTTGACGAATATTTTTATTTATATCTAATCTATTTGATCTTTCCGGATTAGTATTTGGGGCTACCGACGACCATTCGCCAGGTCGTTTAATTTCGTAGCCAAATAGAGCTTGGCTTGGAGTCATTCCCGACGCGTCGTTACGTCTTCCCCTAATTGACTCTAAAATTGAGCTTAAGTGCTCATCCCAACGCTTGTGTTCACGCCCTAATAGGTGAACACGGAGCAATTTTTTTAACTCTTGATTTCGGCGTTCTGTTATGTTAGCACGGGGTAGGTAAATCGCTGTGGTCCAATGCTGGCATTGCCACCTATCTATTGCCGAGTTCCAAGACTCGTGACTAAACTGTGGTCCGTTGTCTGAGAGAATAGCCCTAGGATACCCATACCGTGAAAAAATCTCTTTCTCTAACAAACCTACAATCTGTGGTGCTCTCCCCGATCGCATAGGAAATGCTTCTACCCATTTTGTAAACATATCTGTAACTACTAATAAAACCGTATTCCCCTTAGCTGATCTAGGGTATGGGCCCATCAAGTCAATAGCTAAAATCTCAAAAGGATTTTGTGCTACCGATGATCCTAAAGGCGCGCGTGGACGACTTGGTAACGCTCTCGCTTGAGCACAAGTCATACATCTCTTGACAAACCTTTTCGCATCTCTATTTATGCCTGGCCAGATAAAATATCTCCGAGTCGCTCTAAGCGTTTCCCTTTCACCAGGGTGGCCAGCATGCCTACTGTTATGATAAAAATTTAAAACGTGAGGGATCATAAATTTCGGTACAATCAATTTCGGAACTGATTGTCCGCTAACCTGTCTATATAAGTAACCATCAATTAATTTGTATATCTCCAACCAATGCCTATCACGGGCATTTGTTGGTGGACTGTTGGCAGAAAGTAAGCTTTCCAAATGGTTTATCATTCGAGACAACCGTAGATCGGTGCGTTGTGCACCACGCACACGATCTGCCAGTTTTCCAGACTGCTGATCTTCAGCGTCCCGAAGATCCAGACCGTTCTCAATGAGCGTCACCTGAGGTAGACCTCTATCTGCTTTCCAGCCCTCCTGGCTAACATTGGGGTACATTCCCCTATCTAACGAATCAATATCTTCAGTGATATTAGATTCGGCCGGATTTCTTGACAAGAAATCTGGTAACTCGTTTTTCCTACCTGGGCAGTGTTCTAACGTAAAATTAAACTCCTGTAATAACAATGCCCACCTAGTTAACTTAGCTCTTTCATCTTTAACCCGTTCTAGCCATGTCAACGCCTTGTTATCTGTACGTAGGATGAAATGTGTACCTTCCAAATACTGACGATATTTCTTTATCGCCCAAACAGCCGCGAATGCTTCCTGTTCGTTCGAATGCCAGCGTTTTTCTGCATCAGAAAAACGAGCACTAGCGTAAGAGACAATATCACGACCGCCATCAGGTCGCTCGTGATATAGAACGGCGGCAACGCCGAACTTGCTGGCATCTGTTTGCAATACGAATTGCCTCTCGAAATCTGGCCTGCATAGGGAGAGTGGCCTACTTATAGCAATTTTAATGCTATCCATTGCATTTTGTGCTGAGGCATTCCATTTGAATGGCCTCTTCGTGCTCAACAAATCAGTTAACGGAGCTGCTATCTCTGCAAAACGATAAAGATACTCGCGCAACCAATTCGATAAGCCGAGGAAGGACCTCAACTTCTTTCTTGAAGTAGGCACTGGGAAGTTTGCAATGGAGATTGCATGTAACTTCTGGGGATGGTTACCACTAGCCGAAACTACGTGACCTAAAAATTCTAATTCTGTGGTACCGATCCTGCACTTATCTGAAGCGCACCGCAAATTATATTGCTGTAACCGTTCTAAAACTAATCTCAAATGATACATATGTGAAGCCCAATCTTTAGAATAAACGATCACATCATCGAGATAAACAAGGCAAAAATCGCGTAGATATCCAGCCAAGACCTCTTGACTCATTATCCGTTGAAATGTTCCTGGGGAACCTTTCAAACCAAAGGGCATAACTCTAAATTGATAGCAAGCTCCGTCAGGGGTTGAAAAAGCGGTTAAATGTTTACAATCTTCAGACATTGGGATCTGCCAATATCCTTTCTGTAAATCAAATGACGAGAAATATTTCGCGTTACCTAAATCTTTTAACGTTTCATGAATAATGGGTAAATGTGATGGCTCGTCCTCAGTGACGTCGTTGAGTTTACGATAATCTACACAAAAGCGATATTCATCCTTCCCTCGCTTGGGGACCATCACTACCGGAAAACTATAACATGATCTACTGCTTTCGATCACGCCATCAGCCAGCATGCCTTCCAGCTGGGCTAAGAGATGCTTCTTTTTCTCATCAGAGAGCCTATACGGAGGTAAACGAATCGGGCGTGCATCTTTCAGCTTAATCTCGTGAGGTTGTAGCGGAGCAGGGCCAGAATATGGAAGAAATACCTCTTTAAAATCATTTAAAATACCGATTAGACTCTCTCGGTGTCCGCGAGGTATATCGGATTGCAACTCTGGCAATTCGACATCACACTTCATTTCCCCACGTACCGGTATCAAATGCGTCGTCACTCTTTCTACTCTACCGAAATGAAGGCAACCCCTATGAAAATCTATAACGCACTTTTGTGACGTCATCCACGGCACTCCGAGAATAACATCATCCCTAAGCTTATCTACGACTAAAAACTCACAAATAACCTCTATACCCTGAACTAAAATATTTGTCTCAAGTCTAGCCGTTACCTCCATGTAAGCACCTTGTTCTGCTAAATATAATCTGTCAATATGGGTCTGTTGCTTACGCAAATTTCTAACTAATCGGCTACATACAATATTATACGAAGACGCAGAGTCGACCAAAGCTGTACACTCTATATTATTAAACGACATTCTAATACGCGGGAGTAATGGCGTTCCCGAATCTACAATAGCTACACACTGCGGTTCTTCAAAAAATTTTATCGCATCTAAATCTACATCTGATAACCTTTGTCTATCTCTATCGCGTTGTGGACTCTCTACCTCTTCGGAACTTGAACCCAAAAGTCTAAAATTATCGCGCTCAACATCTTTACCACTACTTTCGCGATGTAACCACGCTTGAACCTCGACTGGCCCATCACTACTATCGCCCGTATCTTCCCATACTAACACTTCATCTAACGTTTCATTATTATTTATAGAAATTGGTTTAGAAACTATGTTTCTAGACCTAAGCTTCACATCATTATCAAGGACCTTTGCTACAGGTTGAATAGTCGGTCGTAACTCTGATTCAACCTCCCTATGTTCTAATCCGTTTTCTAGTGATTGCCCTGAGACGGCTTTGATCCGGCGTTCCGTCCAGGGCCTTGAGCGTTTAAATTAGCGTTCTGGTTTCCGTTTTGCCTACCCCTGTTTTGATTCCAATTATTTCTATCCTGTCCTTGCCCATTTCTATTCCAGTTATTATTATTCCTATTTTGACCCTGTCTATTATCAAAGTTATTCCTTTCCTGTCTATTATCAAAGTTATTCCTTGCCTGATTATTGTTAAAATTATTACTATCCTGCCTGCTATTGTTAAACGTATTTCTATTCCTATCCTGACTATTAGTTCCGTTATTATTTCTACTGTTCCTTCTAAAGCTATTTCTATTTTGATTACCCCTATTTTCAAAATTATTCGTCTGATTAAAATTACTATTAGAGTTTCTAAAGTTACCTGACTGATAATAATTATTATTCCCTTGTCTATCTGACTGAAAATTTCCCCTGTTATTATTGTTATTTCTCTGCCTATGGAACTGTCCGTTACTATTCCTATTATTAAAACTCCTATCGTTCATATTCCTAATCAATGGACAATTCCTTTGTAAATGCTGCCCGTTGCAGTTGTAACACGAAATGCTAGAAGTTTGCCTTTGAGGCTGATGCAAAGCTGGTGCCGGTTCGTTATTTATTACTGGATATACCAGTTCCGTCGGAAAATCAATCTCGGAGACTCTGTTCTCCAAACTGTCAAACGTAATGTCCTCTTTCGTGAATTCCCTGCGTAAAGTATTTGTATACCGCGGTAACATAAGATTCAGCAAGTGCAACGCAAATTCCGCTGAGTACGCAACACCATTCCCATACACCCGGTCGTAAACTTTCGTCTTCCTACTTAAAAATGAAGATCCCGACTCATTCTCTTGTTGTTTGTGGGAGAGTAAATGACCAGTCAATGCCATTCTGTTATTGTCAATGCCGTAGCGTTGTAACAACAGAGAACTGAAAGCCGACCATCTAAGCAAACCATTTCCGCGACTAGACCACCAAATTTTCACATCCCCGCGCAGCTTCAGAGAAGCCAATCTGACTTTCTCTGAGTCCCTTATATTGCGCAAAGCGAAATATTCTTCGCAATCCTCAATGAATGCTTTAGGGCATTCCTGAGGTAAGCCGCTAAAGAAAAAGTTTTCGTTGAGCACTTCATCTCGTACATACACAATTTGTGGCCTTGTATCGAAAATCCTGTCCCTCGTTTCTAATGTGTCAGCTGGTGGCACATTATGATCATCATCGTCATGTGACGAAATGGGTGGCGTTTCGTCCACGCCTAACGAACCTGCCGATGCAGCCCCATTTCTCGTGACCACCGCGAAAATAAAAAGTTTGCAAACGCGTAGCAACAACTCGAACCAATTGAAAATAATCATTTTACTTGTCGATGTAGAATAGGATTTAAACTAATGCAATTGACGTATAGAAAGAAAAATCTTACTGGATTCTAGTATAAACCGCGACGTCTCCACGTGTTCAAATATTGGAAAATTCTATAAAATCACTATAAAAATAATAAAAATTGAAGACTCGTTTCAGGGTGAATTCGTCAATGCTTAATATATAACTAAACACACGTTGGCGCCAAGTTGTTATGCCTATAGGGCTCGGGAGACAAAAACATGAAAATATTATGAAATACCTATAAGCGAAACAAACAGAAAAATTTCAAACTACGTCGGTTAGTATACTAAAACCCGTGGGAGGTATTGTGTGAGGAATGCCCTCCCTGACCCCTCTGAGTAATCCTTTCAGAGGCTCTTCTAGTGAATTTAATTTAATTGTCACACGACTGTGTAACTAGCAAAACAAAACAAGCAAAATTTAAATCCTCATATAATACGAACTTGGGTATGAACAAATTGTATGGTTAGTAAACTAAGATACTCAAACCTCTACTGCAACCAGCCAATTAATCCCAGTAGGTATCACTACACAACAATTATTATTTATTTAAACACTAAGAGCAAACACACTCAAGCACTAATAACTATTGATCTCTACTTGTTTACTTTAATACGTCACTACGCGATTACAGTATACCCGACACCACTCTACGCTTATTTCCCAATATAAACCCAAAATCACTTCCACCGAATAACTAATTATTTTACAATAACTCTACGTATACTGTCGTCAATACTACGTCAAACTCTAAAACAACACAGGCAACCGTTAGTAGCGTAAGTCAATGTGCGTGCAACTACGTATTAGCGTGTTATGAGAGCTCGCCTTGCAATACAGCGATTTTTAAGAAAACTTCCGAGAGGCGGAGTCAGGACAAGGAGGGGGGAAAAATGGAGTCAAAGGATGATCTTATTGGTGGAGGCGCCTGTGATGTAGTGTGCGAGGGAGACAGGGTAATTGTTTTTGTGACCACTACAAAATGTCTACGCGCGTGAAACATATAATAAAATAATATAATTATAACATATCTTTACGTATGAATCTTCATACCTAGTAATCAATAAATCTTTTCTTTATACATGATTTTTCATCTTAACTGATAGGTTAGTATTATGATCTACGTTTTTCATAAACCTTAATTTAATACATTTCTTAATAATAATCTTTTGAAAGCTTAATTCTTAAAATTAATTACAACCTTATGAATATATGGAAATCTTATATACTAGACATGTTCAATAATTGTCTTAATATTAATTATTATTAATCTTATTACTAATGTTGGCCATTAATCAATTCTATCTTAGGTAATTCTTAACCTACCCATAGGTATATTCCGTCTTAATTAAGATGCTTATCAGTAATTAAACTAACGTGCCTTAATCAATAATTAATCTAATAGTCTTATAATATCTTATATTACTCCTTAAGCATATGTGTTATAATTTATCATTTCAAAACAACATTATAATCTCTACACATTATTTATTCAGTATTTAAGTCTTGTTTAAACCATAGTCTATTATAGAACAACAACATACCTACTTCTGTTAATTAACAGTTACAACTACATAGGTACATAATTTGATAATCAAAATACAATGCCATCTAAACAATTATATTTGCCATACCAACCCCTTATTATATTCTATATTTTATTATTACAAGGGTTTTTTTTTTCATTAATTCGCAAAACAATAATATGCACTCAAGAGCTACCCTTATCTACGGTGTTTCGAAGCATCCAAAAAAAACCCGTTTCACTAGAATATTGTGAATCCTTAAAATTAAACAAAAGACTATGTTAACTATGTAAAACCCTTATCTACAGTATCCGAGTAAATTAACAAAAGGGCATTGTAATTCATATTGCCTGGTCAAAACCTGGAGCAGGGCCATGTTCAATTCGGTCGCGCCTTCCTTGTCTATACGCGGAACGTGAGTGAATTTACTCTGAGGTATTGCAAAACGCTAAGGTACTGAATTTTTATCCAACAGTAATGTGACTCTAATATGGATCGCCAACCCACTTCAATTTATTAACCTACTATACATTTTGTATTAAAAAAAATTAACCGCCCATGGCAAGTGCCTTCCGGCATAAGCCCGGGGCACGCCTCTGTTCGTCTTCACCCAAACTAACGGGAATTCTGTTGTTTACCATATCGGTGTTCTGGGATAAGCCCGAGCCTTTGTTTATCTATCAGAACTTTCTAAAATTTTTACAATGCATCCTACCACACTATTTTTCTAAGAACGGATTTTTGGACGCTGTAGGGTGACCACAACAACCGCCCCCTCTCAAACGTTCAAAATTCGTTCTTTTTATGCACTCAAGAAAAAATGTAATATACATAATATGCCAGGGCGCCAATACATTCAAAGTAAAATATAAACAGGAAAACTGTGAATGTATAAGCCAGTTATCCTAATGTTAAAATTTAAAAAACTTCCACCACCACTAACAATTGATACTCTACTATTTTCTACATATTGTAAGTTACAACACTCTACTCATTAATCCTACCCATAACCTCTTGTATTTTTTTTTTTCTCTTCTTTGTTTTTTTTTTTTTTTTTTTTTTTTGTAATATGCCTACTATATATATACCTAATTTATATTACTAACATTAACATATATTACTCTTACGACATTACTACCATAAACTTTATTCCGATAGATAAACAAATCCCAATGTAATCTAATTTTACTTATTTATGTCCAGTTTCCTGAACCTCTTCCTGCTGATCAGGGGCCAAATTAATTTCATCTGAATGTACTTTAATAGGTTTTCCCTTACGATCTATCCAGTAAACGTTTCCCCGTCCTACTGGTAATAGAACCGTATAAGGACCGGAGTATTTTGGTGCAAACCCAGCATGAAAACCCGCTACGCGTTTTGAGAGTGGGTGTTCTCTCAACATAACCTTCTGTCCAGTGACATAACCAAGGACCTTTCCGTTGGTCTGGGCGTATTTACTTCTATACCGGTCCTGGTTTTGACGAATATTTTTATTTATATCTAATCTATTTGATCTTTCCGGATTAGTATTTGGGGCTACCGACGACCATTCGCCAGGTCGTTTAATTTCGTAGCCAAATAGAGCTTGGCTTGGAGTCATTCCCGACGCGTCGTTACGTCTTCCCCTAATTGACTCTAAAATTGAGCTTAAGTGCTCATCCCAACGCTTGTGTTCACGCCCTAATAGGTGAACACGGAGCAATTTTTTTAACTCTTGATTTCGGCGTTCTGTTATGTTAGCACGGGGTAGGTAAATCGCTGTGGTCCAATGCTGGCATTGCCACCTATCTATTGCCGAGTTCCAAGACTCGTGACTAAACTGTGGTCCGTTGTCTGAGAGAATAGCCCTAGGATACCCATACCGTGAAAAAATCTCTTTCTCTAACAAACCTACAATCTGTGGTGCTCTCCCCGATCGCATAGGAAATGCTTCTACCCATTTTGTAAACATATCTGTAACTACTAATAAAACCGTATTCCCCTTAGCTGATCTAGGGTATGGGCCCATCAAGTCAATAGCTAAAATCTCAAAAGGATTTTGTGCTACCGATGATCCTAAAGGCGCGCGTGGACGACTTGGTAACGCTCTCGCTTGAGCACAAGTCATACATCTCTTGACAAACCTTTTCGCATCTCTATTTATGCCTGGCCAGATAAAATATCTCCGAGTCGCTCTAAGCGTTTCCCTTTCACCAGGGTGGCCAGCATGCCTACTGTTATGATAAAAATTTAAAACGTGAGGGATCATAAATTTCGGTACAATCAATTTCGGAACTGATTGTCCGCTAACCTGTCTATATAAGTAACCATCAATTAATTTGTATATCTCCAACCAATGCCTATCACGGGCATTTGTTGGTGGACTGTTGGCAGAAAGTAAGCTTTCCAAATGGTTTATCATTCGAGACAACCGTAGATCGGTGCGTTGTGCACCACGCACACGATCTGCCAGTTTTCCAGACTGCTGATCTTCAGCGTCCCGAAGATCCAGACCGTTCTCAATGAGCGTCACCTGAGGTAGACCTCTATCTGCTTTCCAGCCCTCCTGGCTAACATTGGGGTACATTCCCCTATCTAACGAATCAATATCTTCAGTGATATTAGATTCGGCCGGATTTCTTGACAAGAAATCTGGTAACTCGTTTTTCCTACCTGGGCAGTGTTCTAACGTAAAATTAAACTCCTGTAATAACAATGCCCACCTAGTTAACTTAGCTCTTTCATCTTTAACCCGTTCTAGCCATGTCAACGCCTTGTTATCTGTACGTAGGATGAAATGTGTACCTTCCAAATACTGACGATATTTCTTTATCGCCCAAACAGCCGCGAATGCTTCCTGTTCGTTCGAATGCCAGCGTTTTTCTGCATCAGAAAAACGAGCACTAGCGTAAGAGACAATATCACGACCGCCATCAGGTCGCTCGTGATATAGAACGGCGGCAACGCCGAACTTGCTGGCATCTGTTTGCAATACGAATTGCCTCTCGAAATCTGGCCTGCATAGGGAGAGTGGCCTACTTATAGCAATTTTAATGCTATCCATTGCATTTTGTGCTGAGGCATTCCATTTGAATGGCCTCTTCGTGCTCAACAAATCAGTTAACGGAGCTGCTATCTCTGCAAAACGATAAAGATACTCGCGCAACCAATTCGATAAGCCGAGGAAGGACCTCAACTTCTTTCTTGAAGTAGGCACTGGGAAGTTTGCAATGGAGATTGCATGTAACTTCTGGGGATGGTTACCACTAGCCGAAACTACGTGACCTAAAAATTCTAATTCTGTGGTACCGATCCTGCACTTATCTGAAGCGCACCGCAAATTATATTGCTGTAACCGTTCTAAAACTAATCTCAAATGATACATATGTGAAGCCCAATCTTTAGAATAAACGATCACATCATCGAGATAAACAAGGCAAAAATCGCGTAGATATCCAGCCAAGACCTCTTGACTCATTATCCGTTGAAATGTTCCTGGGGAACCTTTCAAACCAAAGGGCATAACTCTAAATTGATAGCAAGCTCCGTCAGGGGTTGAAAAAGCGGTTAAATGTTTACAATCTTCAGACATTGGGATCTGCCAATATCCTTTCTGTAAATCAAATGACGAGAAATATTTCGCGTTACCTAAATCTTTTAACGTTTCATGAATAATGGGTAAATGTGATGGCTCGTCCTCAGTGACGTCGTTGAGTTTACGATAATCTACACAAAAGCGATATTCATCCTTCCCTCGCTTGGGGACCATCACTACCGGAAAACTATAACATGATCTACTGCTTTCGATCACGCCATCAGCCAGCATGCCTTCCAGCTGGGCTAAGAGATGCTTCTTTTTCTCATCAGAGAGCCTATACGGAGGTAAACGAATCGGGCGTGCATCTTTCAGCTTAATCTCGTGAGGTTGTAGCGGAGCAGGGCCAGAATATGGAAGAAATACCTCTTTAAAATCATTTAAAATACCGATTAGACTCTCTCGGTGTCCGCGAGGTATATCGGATTGCAACTCTGGCAATTCGACATCACACTTCATTTCCCCACGTACCGGTATCAAATGCGTCGTCACTCTTTCTACTCTACCGAAATGAAGGCAACCCCTATGAAAATCTATAACGCACTTTTGTGACGTCATCCACGGCACTCCGAGAATAACATCATCCCTAAGCTTATCTACGACTAAAAACTCACAAATAACCTCTATACCCTGAACTAAAATATTTGTCTCAAGTCTAGCCGTTACCTCCATGTAAGCACCTTGTTCTGCTAAATATAATCTGTCAATATGGGTCTGTTGCTTACGCAAATTTCTAACTAATCGGCTACATACAATATTATACGAAGACGCAGAGTCGACCAAAGCTGTACACTCTATATTATTAAACGACATTCTAATACGCGGGAGTAATGGCGTTCCCGAATCTACAATAGCTACACACTGCGGTTCTTCAAAAAATTTTATCGCATCTAAATCTACATCTGATAACCTTTGTCTATCTCTATCGCGTTGTGGACTCTCTACCTCTTCGGAACTTGAACCCAAAAGTCTAAAATTATCGCGCTCAACATCTTTACCACTACTTTCGCGATGTAACCACGCTTGAACCTCGACTGGCCCATCACTACTATCGCCCGTATCTTCCCATACTAACACTTCATCTAACGTTTCATTATTATTTATAGAAATTGGTTTAGAAACTATGTTTCTAGACCTAAGCTTCACATCATTATCAAGGACCTTTGCTACAGGTTGAATAGTCGGTCGTAACTCTGATTCAACCTCCCTATGTTCTAATCCGTTTTCTAGTGATTGCCCTGAGACGGCTTTGATCCGGCGTTCCGTCCAGGGCCTTGAGCGTTTAAATTAGCGTTCTGGTTTCCGTTTTGCCTACCCCTGTTTTGATTCCAATTATTTCTATCCTGTCCTTGCCCATTTCTATTCCAGTTATTATTATTCCTATTTTGACCCTGTCTATTATCAAAGTTATTCCTTTCCTGTCTATTATCAAAGTTATTCCTTGCCTGATTATTGTTAAAATTATTACTATCCTGCCTGCTATTGTTAAACGTATTTCTATTCCTATCCTGACTATTAGTTCCGTTATTATTTCTACTGTTCCTTCTAAAGCTATTTCTATTTTGATTACCCCTATTTTCAAAATTATTCGTCTGATTAAAATTACTATTAGAGTTTCTAAAGTTACCTGACTGATAATAATTATTATTCCCTTGTCTATCTGACTGAAAATTTCCCCTGTTATTATTGTTATTTCTCTGCCTATGGAACTGTCCGTTACTATTCCTATTATTAAAACTCCTATCGTTCATATTCCTAATCAATGGACAATTCCTTTGTAAATGCTGCCCGTTGCAGTTGTAACACGAAATGCTAGAAGTTTGCCTTTGAGGCTGATGCAAAGCTGGTGCCGGTTCGTTATTTATTACTGGATATACCAGTTCCGTCGGAAAATCAATCTCGGAGACTCTGTTCTCCAAACTGTCAAACGTAATGTCCTCTTTCGTGAATTCCCTGCGTAAAGTATTTGTATACCGCGGTAACATAAGATTCAGCAAGTGCAACGCAAATTCCGCTGAGTACGCAACACCATTCCCATACACCCGGTCGTAAACTTTCGTCTTCCTACTTAAAAATGAAGATCCCGACTCATTCTCTTGTTGTTTGTGGGAGAGTAAATGACCAGTCAATGCCATTCTGTTATTGTCAATGCCGTAGCGTTGTAACAACAGAGAACTGAAAGCCGACCATCTAAGCAAACCATTTCCGCGACTAGACCACCAAATTTTCACATCCCCGCGCAGCTTCAGAGAAGCCAATCTGACTTTCTCTGAGTCCCTTATATTGCGCAAAGCGAAATATTCTTCGCAATCCTCAATGAATGCTTTAGGGCATTCCTGAGGTAAGCCGCTAAAGAAAAAGTTTTCGTTGAGCACTTCATCTCGTACATACACAATTTGTGGCCTTGTATCGAAAATCCTGTCCCTCGTTTCTAATGTGTCAGCTGGTGGCACATTATGATCATCATCGTCATGTGACGAAATGGGTGGCGTTTCGTCCACGCCTAACGAACCTGCCGATGCAGCCCCATTTCTCGTGACCACCGCGAAAATAAAAAGTTTGCAAACGCGTAGCAACAACTCGAACCAATTGAAAATAATCATTTTACTTGTCGATGTAGAATAGGATTTAAACTAATGCAATTGACGTATAGAAAGAAAAATCTTACTGGATTCTAGTATAAACCGCGACGTCTCCACGTGTTCAAATATTGGAAAATTCTATAAAATCACTATAAAAATAATAAAAATTGAAGACTCGTTTCAGGGTGAATTCGTCAATGCTTAATATATAACTAAACACACGTTGGCGCCAAGTTGTTATGCCTATAGGGCTCGGGAGACAAAAACATGAAAATATTATGAAATACCTATAAGCGAAACAAACAGAAAAATTTCAAACTACGTCGGTTAGTATACTAAAACCCGTGGGAGGTATTGTGTGAGGAATGCCCTCCCTGACCCCTCTGAGTAATCCTTTCAGAGGCTCTTCTAGTGAATTTAATTTAATTGTCACACGACTGTGTAACTAGCAAAACAAAACAAGCAAAATTTAAATCCTCATATAATACGAACTTGGGTATGAACAAATTGTATGGTTAGTAAACTAAGATACTCAAACCTCTACTGCAACCAGCCAATTAATCCCAGTAGGTATCACTACACAACAATTATTATTTATTTAAACACTAAGAGCAAACACACTCAAGCACTAATAACTATTGATCTCTACTTGTTTACTTTAATACGTCACTACGCGATTACAGTATACCCGACACCACTCTACGCTTATTTCCCAATATAAACCCAAAATCACTTCCACCGAATAACTAATTATTTTACAATAACTCTACGTATACTGTCGTCAATACTACGTCAAACTCTAAAACAACACAGGCAACCGTTAGTAGCGTAAGTCAATGTGCGTGCAACTACGTATTAGCGTGTTATGAGAGCTCGCCTTGCAATACAGCGATTTTTAAGAAAACTTCCGAGAGGCGGAGTCAGGACAAGGAGGGGGGAAAAATGGAGTCAAAGGATGATCTTATTGGTGGAGGCGCCTGTGATGTAGTGTGCGAGGGAGACAGGGTAATTGTTTTTGTGACCACTACAAAATGTCTACGCGCGTGAAACATATAATAAAATAATATAATTATAACATATCTTTACGTATGAATCTTCATACCTAGTAATCAATAAATCTTTTCTTTATACATGATTTTTCATCTTAACTGATAGGTTAGTATTATGATCTACGTTTTTCATAAACCTTAATTTAATACATTTCTTAATAATAATCTTTTGAAAGCTTAATTCTTAAAATTAATTACAACCTTATGAATATATGGAAATCTTATATACTAGACATGTTCAATAATTGTCTTAATATTAATTATTATTAATCTTATTACTAATGTTGGCCATTAATCAATTCTATCTTAGGTAATTCTTAACCTACCCATAGGTATATTCCGTCTTAATTAAGATGCTTATCAGTAATTAAACTAACGTGCCTTAATCAATAATTAATCTAATAGTCTTATAATATCTTATATTACTCCTTAAGCATATGTGTTATAATTTATCATTTCAAAACAACATTATAATCTCTACACATTATTTATTCAGTATTTAAGTCTTGTTTAAACCATAGTCTATTATAGAACAACAACATACCTACTTCTGTTAATTAACAGTTACAACTACATAGGTACATAATTTGATAATCAAAATACAATGCCATCTAAACAATTATATTTGCCATACCAACCCCTTATTATATTCTATATTTTATTATTACAAGGGTTTTTTTTTTCATTAATTCGCAAAACAATAATATGCACTCAAGAGCTACCCTTATCTACGGTGTTTCGAAGCATCCAAAAAAAACCCGTTTCACTAGAATATTGTGAATCCTTAAAATTAAACAAAAGACTATGTTAACTATGTAAAACCCTTATCTACAGTATCCGAGTAAATTAACAAAAGGGCATTGTAATTCATATTGCCTGGTCAAAACCTGGAGCAGGGCCATGTTCAATTCGGTCGCGCCTTCCTTGTCTATACGCGGAACGTGAGTGAATTTACTCTGAGGTATTGCAAAACGCTAAGGTACTGAATTTTTATCCAACAGTAATGTGACTCTAATATGGATCGCCAACCCACTTCAATTTATTAACCTACTATACATTTTGTATTAAAAAAAATTAACCGCCCATGGCAAGTGCCTTCCGGCATAAGCCCGGGGCACGCCTCTGTTCGTCTTCACCCAAACTAACGGGAATTCTGTTGTTTACCATATCGGTGTTCTGGGATAAGCCCGAGCCTTTGTTTATCTATCAGAACTTTCTAAAATTTTTACAATGCATCCTACCACACTATTTTTCTAAGAACGGATTTTTGGACGCTGTAGGGTGACCACAACAAACTATTTGCTACGATGATCGTCAATTATTGACGTATCGCATGAAAGAACGTTATATATGCATACTAAAAGTATCGAGAAAAGAACCTACAAAGATTTTTAGAGATTTCTTTGCGGTCCATTTAAAATTCCACGAAATCTTATATCTAAAAATGGAGGGCTATTTCGCGTGGTCATCGGATGGCGCCTTAACGGCTGGACCGATTCCGCTAATTCTTTTTTTGTCGTGTAGGCTTTTATCCGGAGAAGGTTGAAATAGAAAAAAAGTGCATGGAAAATTAGAAAATTATTGAAAACACAGAAAGTAGGTAACCTTTTTAGTACTTTTTGCAAAATAATTTGGTCTACTTTTGAATTTTAATTAATTAACTGTCAGTGGATTGATTGTTGTTGCGATTGATAGAAGGCGAATGTTTATGAATTATTGTAATGAAGCGTAAGGAGTTTCGAAAATTTTCTTTATTTACAGAGATTTTTAAAACCGTCAGCAAACAAAATCGTATACATAACATTGCTATTAAGGAGTTATACTTAATTCAAGTTCATTTTATAAGGAGTTTAGGTAAGTTTTAACACAATGAATACATGATTAGGTATAATGAAGAACAAGTAGAATATTTTTTTGTTTGTTTACTGATATTTATAAAACCACCATTAAACTGAATTTTTTACATGATTGACAACGAATACTGATTATAAACTTAATTGAAAAAAAAAAACAAACTAAAACATGTTCAAAAGAAGGAAATTGGCTGGGAGAAGGGTTGGCGGTGCACTAAGACCTCTAAGAAGGTCTCTCTTTAAACCACAGTTGATGCACAATGCAATCCTGATACCATCCCTGATTTATGGGAGTGAAACTTGGACATGGACGAACAATTTGGAAGTTGGAATAAATGCTGTGGAAATGAGATCACTGCGTAGGATATGCAGGAAGAGACTGATTGATAAGATGAAGAATGATAATATTAGAAAGGAATGTGGAGTGGATGTTAGTGTAGTGACTAGAATGAAAGTGAATAAAGAAAGGAGGTTCGGGCATGTAAAGAAAATGAACGAAGAGAGAATGACGAAAGTGATATATGAATCTGAAAGAATGGGTGCACGTAGACGAGGCCGACCTCGAATGACATAGACCGACCATATCGTTGCCGTCTTACAGGAGGGCCAAGTCAGAAGCAAAAGAAATTTATGAGGATGTATGCGGAATGTTATGCGTTTGGAGGAAGCGTATGAGTTTGGATTGGAAAGAATGGAAGTCCATACTCTCTGCCTACCTCCTTCGGGAATCAGCGTGATGGGTAAAAAAACCATTCACACCTCAATGCGTATTTTGAATCGGTACGGAGATATTCCTTATCGTAATTTGATCAATCAATCAATATTATTTTAACTGAGCAAAATAACTATTAAAATATCGAATATAATGACAAACCTAAATTCTTTTTTTACATATTAATATCAAATCAATCAAAATTAAAACTCCCTTTGAACTCCATTCAGGAGCAAGATGAAGCAACAAGAACTCTCCATTGCACTCGATCTTGCGCAATGATGACTTCCTCCCACACCATATTAACATAGGTTAAAAGTTTTTGATGAAAAAATAAACTCAGACCCAATGAATGCAGCGTGGTATGCAGGTTTTGCTAATGCCAGTAAATAGTCATTCGTATTAAATAACTAAAACAACGAATTTGAGCTCTGTTGCATAAAACCATAAAACCCATATTATTTATTTCGATACAAATTTCGACGGGTCAGCTAGTTATTAATAAAGATAACCATGACCACAGGTAAACAAAAGATCTGTGTCAGATAATGTCAAATACATCGATGTTTGTGTGAGTAGAAGTACAAACATTACAGTAGTGTGCGTAGAGTTTTTTTATTGATTTAATCTATTTTTATGTATGATTTTTAAAAAAATATTAGCATTTGCCACCACATCTCTATATAAACTGTAAGTGTGGGAAATTTCATACTCCTCCGTTTGCTCAATTTTCGTAAAAAAACTACAAAGTTTTCCCTTTATGTATATAGATTTATGTACATCCTTACAGCACTACAATATAGTACAAAAATTCAATTTTTGACAGTGAGAAAAAAGCTAACTTCTGACACAGATTTTCTACTTGCGGAATCACCGCAAAAGTTTTTTTAAGACCTTAACCCGAAATTACATAATTAACTATGGTTGGATGTTTATACATTTCTGCATATTGATGCGCTGGGCCTTATAGATAGGATGCATTAACACAGTGTTCCGCAAATGGTGTACCGCGGTCGTCAGTTGGTGTGCCGCGAAAAATTGAGACCCAAATAATTTTAGAGGTTCGTCATTCGTGTTCAAAATGAAATAATGAGTGGTAAAACTTGTTTATCTGGATACATTCGCTCATTTAAATGACCTCAACAGAAAAATGCAAGTTGGCAATATAATATTTTGACCTCTTCATGACAAAATGGAAAGATTTCGCGCTAAGTTAGTGTATGTATATCATCAGGTACGCTGTCAATGATGGTACCGTATGAAATAATGTTTCCAAACCTCATGTCTGCCGATTAAGAAAACAGTGCCGACATTGAGTTGGTTGATAGACCAGCGTCTACGCCGCCGGCTTTCGCACTGTTTCGTGCGGAGGTAGTGGGTTCGAATCCTGGCCGTGTCGACCATTCTCCGCTTTCACAACACAAGCATTTGCTTACTATGAAAGATGTCAAAAAAGTGAATTTGTGTTCACTCCGAGTGAGCATAGATAGATTCATTTAAAAAAAATGTAAAAAAAAAAATTGATAGTGAATCACTTGGAGGTATTAGTAGAAAAAATGAACTGTTACCTTCCTAAGTGTGACCTCCAACCTATGGACTGAGCACGAAATAAATTCTCGTACCTATACTATTAAGGTTTTTTGTTTTTTTTATTTGTCGGGTCATTTTGCCGCCCCCTGAAAAGTGCCGCCCGAGGCGGACCGCCCCCCCCCCCCAGTTACGCCACTGCTTACATAAAACAAACTTTAAATTCACATCTAAAGAATCAAAATAACAATCAAAATGCATGAAAAATGAACAATAATCAGAATTGAGCTCCAAGTACAATACAATTTTGGTTAACAACAGATAAAAATCTTACAAGGATACAGGATAACGAAATCGAAACATAACAATCGTATATTTTTGTATATATTCGCATATAATATTGACTGGTATTCTGAAACTCACGCTCCGACTCAACGCAATCAATGATTTAAACTGACTCCATGGCAATCGAAATCCAATAGTTGATAAAATGTTTATTATGGACGAGCTAATGATATTGTATTTCTATGGAAAAATCATAACGATTCTGTCAAAAAGTGTACAGCCGGTGCAATCCTTTTTGGCTCGCGGTGGCCAATTTCGGAACTACATACAACGTTATCTATGTACAGATGATCACCACGCTATTCCCAAGTGACAAATAGAATGGTGCTTTATTGGTGTTTAACAATCACAATTCAATAAGCAATGAAATGGTTATTCTGAAAGAGCATTGAGTTCTTTATGGTATTTCTATGGAAAAACACAACAGTCCTGTCAAAAAGTGTATAGCCCGCGCAATAATTATAGGCTCGCGGTGGCCAATTTCTGAACTATAAAGTTTTCTATGTACAATAGATCACTGCGCCGTTCCCGCGTGATAGATGGAATGGTGATGTATACAAAATAACACCATGTCAACATAAACAACGGATCATAAGGCCGGCGTACACATTGTTAAGTAGTATGTGCGAGTGCGGGTGCCGGTGCGAGTAACAAGAAGTGTTATAATATTCTGAGGACAGAACTTTGAGTTGTGAGTGAACTTAACAGTGATAGAAGCGGGTTCTATTTTTGCGAGTACAATGCCCGCCTTTCTTTCCCATATTTGTAGCATACGTGCGCGCACCCTGTTCGCAGTGCTGCCCCGGTGGACAGAAAAGAAAAAACACATTGAAATGGACAGAGCAACTTGGATTCGCACCAACTCTCACTTTACAGAAGTGGACATGCACTCACTTATCTCCTGCAATTTTACTGCGCAACTTGCACTTGCACATACACTTGCTACTTGACAATGTGTGTATGAGCCCTTAATTAAAACAACACCAAAAAAGCTCTTGCGTAGAACTCGGTTGGTTGCCAGTAGTTACACAATTGTTTTGTTGGATTGAATACATTCAGAATAGGTAGAACTGTCAAAATACGCAACAAATATTGGATACGAGGAGTTTTGTTATTGCAGAATAGAAGTTTTGACTTAGAACTTAATCAGTTGCCAGTAGTTACGCAATCAATGTGTTGGATAAAATATTTTCAGAATAGGGAAATGTCAAAAGTGTCAATAAAAATTGGATACGACGCAACTCAATCATTCGTTTTTCATTTCAGAATAATAGTCAATATAAGCCATGTCGGTAGATAATAAATAAATAAAATGCATGCAAAATGAACAAGAATGGCAAATGAACAAAAATCTCGAATATAAGTCAAAGTGAACTAATGCGGTGTTCAGACGAGGCGAATATCGCCAGGACAAGGCCAGGACACTAAAATATCGCCAGCCAATTGAACCGTGTGAACAGATTGTCGATAAATCTGAAGCGATAAAAATGGTTGAATGCGATATCGCCTCAAGTTGAACGCCTTTCAACTTTTGTATCTGGTGGAACGATGCACGCATGCGCAGATATGCGCGGCGTCCGTATGTTGTGTTTCTTGACAGTTGACAGCACTGCTCTAAATTTATTTCTCCTTAGAATCCAATTCCGCACCCAATATCTGCGTTTTTTTTATTTTTCCTCAATTAGGAGTCTCCTTATATCGTCTAAAACAATATTTTCAACTAACCCCAATTACTCCGCGACTTCTACCTCAATGTCCGCCATTTTTAAAACTATCAGCGCACCTGACAGATTGAATGTATGTCGGTGGACTCGTGTGAACACGTCAGACGATCAATGGGCGACCGAGCAATATTTTTTTTATGCAAGCGAAATCGTCTGGCCTTATATCGCCCCGTGTGAACACCGCATAAAAAATTAAATTAAAATCTCACTATGACACAGGGCAATATAATAATAATGATAAAAAATACACTGATTTAGGTGCATACCGATAAGTCGGGTCACCAACCCCGAAGTCCGTGTGTCAATCACTAAGCCTCAAGTACTCCAGAATGTTGTTCTTGATTTTTTTTCTCTCTCTCTCTCTCTTTTGCTCTCCCACCAGATTCCCCAGTCTATGCATTCTGTTCCGAGTGTTAGATTCATGAAAAGTCATATTTTTTCTGGTCAATCTGGCAGCGACATTGAGTTGAATCAATTCGACTAATTCCGTGGACTTGTTCTTCATGTAGAAAACACAAATCAAACAACTTTCTACAGTTCTGCAAACTGGGGAGACCAAGTTCGTCCATCAGTGCAGGATAGTCAATGCTCTCTACTGGGATCCCCATTTTATAATTCACCAGTTTCAAAAACCTATGTCCTAAAAATGACGGAATAATCAGTTCTGTATGACAATAAAGCATAATAATGCAATTTTAGACATCAACAAATTACATAGAGCGCCGCGAAAAACAAGAGATAATGTCATGTAATGGAAAAAGGGTTACAAGTACTAGCATTGTATTTTAATGGCCGTTAAGCCAAATCTTTAGCTAGTGATTACAAAAAATAGACAAAAATACAGATGAACAATAAAAAGAGAGTGTTAAAGGAAACTGATTCTAAATTTATGGATAATCTGGAACACCGAAACCGATAGAGAGATCGATTACAGATTTCTTTTCAAAAAGCTATATTTCATTTTGATCTTTTACTTGTCGTCTGATGTGATGAAAAAAAGTGTAGGTAAATACCTCGTTTGCAGGAGAAAAAACCAATAAAATCATTAGAATGAATAATTTGCTTATTACAAACGACAAGTAATTATTAAGCTTTTTGTATAATATGTTGATAGTTCTTTCTCAAGTCATCATACGCTTTCTGGCATAGTTGGAAAACAACTGGAAAATGTAAAAAAAAACAATGTATATGTTCCAGGTGATTACAACAGAAACTACTATTTTATCATTTCAAGATCTACGAAAAGATCGATTATATTTATTCTGAACTAGCTTTACCGACAGACGTTGTCCTGTAGTCCTTACTATGAATATCGATTTCAAATTTGTAATTTATACAAAATATGGGTAGCCAGAGAGTACAATCTTCCATTCTTTCCTATCCAAACAAACCTCTTTCGCTTCTTCCAAACGCATAACATTCCGCATGCATGCTCTTCTATACGGGTGTATAGTCAATGTATAGAGATATTTACAGCCGCGCTCCGCGAAGCTATCTGACATTTTAAATCCCATACTAATGAAATTGGGTTTTTTGTTTAATTTTTTTAACCATAAACGACGTTTTTAAGATGTTTTTTGCCCCTTTTTGTTTTCAGTACAATGATTAGCAATAATCCTATTTTTTTGTTTCTCTAAGAAACAATTTTTTTTCTAGAACTGATTTCATACAAAATGTATGGAAGAGTGGAGCGCAAAGCTGTCAAATGACGCCACACTTTACACCCGTATTCCTTTTGCTCCTGAATTGGCCCTCCTCTAAGACGGCACCGATATGGTCTTGTCATTCGAGGGCGGTCTCGTCTGCGTGCACACATTATTTCAGATTTATATAATTCCTTTCTAATATTATCTATATTCTAGGTTGGCTGGCAGAGATCTTCTAAGATAAGTCCGCCCTTTGAAACGTTCAAATATTTCTCCTTATATTGTTATACAGACAGCAATAAAGCTTTTATTTATTTATTTATTATCATTACTCACCTTATCAATCAGTCTCTTTTCGCATATCCTACGCAGTGATCTCATTTCCACAGCATTTATTCCAACTTCCAGAATTTTCGTCCATGTCCATGTTTCACTCCCATACATCATGGATGGTATCAGGATTGCATTGTGCGTCAGCTGTCGTTATTATTTCTCATTAGAGGTCTTCTATTGGGTCTGATATTATTGCACTGAGTGGTTACACCTTCTGTTTATTTTCATTATTATTAGCATACGTTCTATCTACCGACATGTCTGACTATTATAATCAAGTATATAGAGAGTATTGCACCCATTATCAGTATTTCAATGTCCACCGCGAACCAATGCGCAGTAATTTGACGTTACAATGTTGCAATTGTTGCAATGTAGCGGATCCTTGTGAATAATAATATACATAATATGCTACATAGGTACCTGGAACTTGGCGAGATTATTATATATCATGGCTTTGTTGATTTACTTACTTGTAATGAGCACATGGATAAGTGTTATTGGTGTAGCTTTTCATTGCTCTATTCATATATTTTCTACTTCTATTTATAATATCAGCTAGTAACTAATATTTTCATACTCATGCCTTTATAATGCCTCGGATGTTGTTCTTTAGTGTATCTCCTGGATGCAGCAGTCAAATCTTTGCTTTTGTTTCTTGTATTATGCCGATGCCAAAAGATGATGAGAAATTTTGGTTATACCTATTGGGTAAGAACACGTAGAAAGCCGATTCCGACCCGCGCCGACCGGCTCAAAGATTGTTGTCTATGGTTTCAATGCATTTAAATGGGCATGCCGGAAAGCGGGTTTCTGCTTTTTCTGTGGGTATCCCCATTCAAATGCATAGTAACATTCTTTGTGCCGGTCGGCGCGTGTCGGAATCGGCTTTCTACGTGTTCTTACCCATTCGTATCTTTCTTTTTTGGATGGAGAAACATTTGTTTTAACTTTGTATTGACATACATAAAACTTGATATATCTATTTTGTATTTATCCGAAGCACTCACGGCCGGCGCGGCGTTGTAATTATTAAGTGTCTGACCTGGGTGGGTTGACCAAATTTCCCGGAAACCAATCGGCACTATATTATTTGTATGCCTACAAGCTTTCCCGACAGACGTTATTGTACTGTGTTCCTAACCGTGAATATTGAATTCGACTTTGTCTAATGGTAAATTCATTGCTTATCTACCTTTAAACAATTTTACTCCGACCAATGCATCTGTTTTAAATCACATATTTCCTGTCCACATCAACTATCAAACAACTGTCGGTTTCTGTAAAACGCCAATTTAATTTCAATGTTAGAATAATAATTATATTGCAAAAAGTACCTACTAAGAAGATTAGAATTTTCTTTAATTTTCCTCCCAACTTTCTTATTTCTTTTTTCAAATAAAAAATTAGCGAAATCGGTCGAAATCTCCATTTTTTATAATATAAATTATATTTCTAACTTTATTTATTTATATCCACACTGGCCAAGAAAACGAATTCTGAAATGAAGAACAAACGATTGAGTTGCGTCGTATCCAATTTTTATTGAGGGATTTGACATTTAGCTATTCTGAAAATGTTTTATCCAATACATTAGATGCGTAACTACTGGCAACCGATTATTATAACTCAACTCAACCTTGCGTTGAGATGGAACGTGAATTTCAGAATAGCCGTCAATATACCAATTGTAATCAATTCCTAGCTCTATTCTCTGTACACAAAATTCATCTAACTATTAAACAATTAACCAACTCGTGAATATGCATTTCTTGATGGATGTATATGTATTTGAAAATAATGTTCAATAAAACAATGTTTAACTTATCCACAAATTTTTATTTTCCCGACTAGTTTCGTAGGTACACGTCCTACATGGTCACGGGAGACTAAGAAACATGTTTCTAATGAACGAAACGAAACTAGTCGGGAAAATAAAAATTTGTGGATAAGTTAAACATTGTTTTATTTGAACATTATTAACTATTAAACGTTGAAACATCGATATCAAAACTTCTTATGTATTTGATATATATGATAATTGCACATGTCCAACGTTGGAAGATGCGAGCTCTGCTGTATACAAAGTGTTTGAATCGAAAAACATCTGCGATATAAAGCCCACGTGGATCAGAGAATAAAGAAGAGTATAAATATGGTTTACATCTTCAGGGTTATTTATTTTGCAATGGTGCAGAGTGCCTTGGAGTATGGGATAGGTAAAAGGCTTAGGTGGAATGGCGAAGATACTACTGGAACCTCTATAGAGCGAACACAAATATTGGCAATCAAGATCATGTGCAGGATATCCTTCTGAAGAACTACACAGATACATAGAGTGGATTCCCGACTATCAGTCAATTGTATGAACAACGATACGGCATAGGGAGAAAACAAGAGCTCCAGTTACGACGCCCTCCTCCCACACCATTTCCAAATGATAGAACCATGATAATATAATTAGGTACTTACCTATGAATCATATGCACAATGACCAGTCTGAACCGAGTCCCTACCAGCACCCACCGCAAAATAGGATATTATCACCCGTTTGCTCAGTGCAATTACAATGTAGGCACATCATATCGATGCGTACATATCCGCACGCATGCACTGTTAATAGATAGGTATACTGTGTCGCGATTAGATGCACATTGCACACGGTACCAACCTCCGAGGAGTCTGCTATATAAACGATGGATCATTCGAGGACTAGCCAGTTCAATTCAACACTTTGTACTGCGCCGGAGATCTGTGGAGAACCACCTACTGAACACTTCTTCTGTATATCGTCAATAGGATCACCACTGAGCACCAGCTTCTGCAACAGTTCAATAAAGTCACTGCACAAAGTAAACGGTAATATTTGTCAAATT
Organism: Mystacides longicornis; assembly: GCA_963576905.1. Classification (NCBI taxonomy): domain Eukaryota; kingdom Metazoa; phylum Arthropoda; class Insecta; order Trichoptera; family Leptoceridae; genus Mystacides; species Mystacides longicornis. Next base: position 32,736,015 of record OY756429.1, on the reverse strand, counting down.
CAACTAAATAAATGTGTGTTGGTTTGCTGTTGCACTTCATTACTGTTATTGTTGATTGTTTTACGTTTTTTTTTGCTTTTATTTCGTTCTACTCTTTGATTCTATACTTAATTTAACCATTATTTATTGTTTCTGTTCTGATAATAATTAATTTGCGATACTCGTTGATCATCAAATCTCCCCATGTCATATAAGGTATAACTTTATATTTTACAAACTAATCTGCTGGTTTTATCATCGTTTATTGTAGCACCTACTCATTATTTTAAAGTAAAAAAATCGATCAATAAAATATAATATAAAAGAATTTTTAAGGTGTAAAGGGCCCTTTCAGCCTCCTGTCGAAAAAGAAAAAGTTGCCCCGCGAGGTTTATTTACATTATAGTACCTACCCATGCTATTTGTTATTACTGTTGTTGCTGGTATTAGGTACTATTAATTTATTGCGATTGCAGCACCATACTTGCGCTACTTGTCTTGTTTTTAGCCTCGACTTTATACGTTCTTTGCGGATAACATTTTCTACGCTTCGTATGCACTTTCTTTTAACTTTTTGTGCAATATACGTACTACTTATATATTATTTTAATGTTTTTTTATTTATATTCTCTAAAACTCATCTAAGATCAGTGGAAAAAATAGCTCAGCGATAGAAATATTTCGATCAAGCTGTCATCGAGATAGTAAAACGCATATCGCTTGATTGTGTGCTGATCTCTGTAGATGTTGACCCGCCCTATATAGGATTTAACGTCAACTGATAGTTTTTACGAGTATACAAGAACGCTGTCTGTAATAAATACACTGTTTTTTCTCCGTCAAAATATGTGCTCACTTCATATTTTGGTTTATCATTTTGATAATAGGAAATTTAAACAAATAAAGCAAATAATGCATTCTCGTAATCATTCGAGGGCTTACAACCATGATGCACCAACTAAAATTATAAGAAATATAATGTCGTTTTGAAGAAAATAATTTTTAATTAGGTACAAATATTAAAATTGAAGTGATCAAACATGAATTAGTTCATTTTGGCTGAAACGTAAAGGTTTTATATTAATAAGGACTTAACTATAATATAAATAATTAAAAAATAAGGTACCTATTCTGCATCAATACCTGACTCGAAATCATTTATATCTGACATAGCGCATCTGGGTTGTTACCACTCGCGTTGCCCGGCTACTATTTTGTTTGTTTACAAAATTTCGTGTGAAATGTCATCTTCATACAATATAACAAACGCGGATCAAATATTCTTTTACAATAAAGTAAAAACTGATCAGTGAATTATATGTAATCTAACGATTAACGATTAAAATAAAAAAAAAAAAAAAAAATAAAAATAAGATTGATTTGCTTAATCCTAAATTACATCATGCAACATTTTACTGAACACCGCGTAGGTATACTTCTTCAAAGGTTTCTTTTCGAAAATTAGACCCTGAATGGCGCATATTTTTGCATGCAGTATGGTAATAATTATCTTAATGATTTAGTGGAAAGTAAATAACAGTAACGATGATTTGTGACAACATTAAAAAAATCTTAATTTAATTCTTAGCTTCCTCGACAAACGTAGTCGTGTCCCGACCATGAATTTGAAAGTCAAACTTGCCTAATGATATAAATTGATTAACTATTACCACTATAATTATTCGCATCGATGCATCTGTTTTAAACGATATTTACAGGACACACCGAACAAAAGAGCTATACCAACACCTACAATGGAGGTAAAGATAATAAAAAAGTGCCTTTGAGCTGGCTATGTGTATGAATTAAAGTTTCGCGTTTCATTTCCAGAATAGTTTGCCTCAACTCAACATGATTTCGTTGCAATGTGAAGATTTGGAGGATATATGCCTACAGCAGCTATCCTCCACCAAAGATGCCCTCGGCAGCAGACTCATTATTATTATTAAGGTAGGGTTTCTTTTATTATTTACCTTATATTCCTTATTCTCTATTTTTTAGTCTTTATGATTCCGTTTGTTTCATGCTTTGGATTTTTTTTTGTTTTCAATTTAATGAATCTTTTTTTAAACGCAGGTAATAAATAGTATTTGATTGTAAACCTTTTCACGGGTAATTAAAAAAAATAACTCCAAAAAATTGGAGGTAAGCTTTTTAGGTAGGTACTCGTTTCATTAAAATATAATTTTATAACTCTTGATTTTTATTTGAATGTAAACAATGACTAAATTTAGTAGATATTCAAGAGTTGAAAACCATTTTTCAAGAAGTGTAGTTTGAAAGACTAGACAGCTCCGTTTACAGAGGAATTGGAAGACGAAGAATTAAAATCCCCCGACAAAACTGAATGAAAGCATCAGCCATGAATACAAAGTGGGAGTCGACGGCTTGAAGCCTAAACACGAGGAGGAACTGTGAACAACTGTGGGTTTATACAAAACAGAAATATAGGCTCTGAACAAGCCACCGGAGCTAAAATCTTACAAGAACCCTGTTCTTGAAAATGATCTAAAACATCAAACCAGCTATGGAAGATACTTGAAAATCATTAAATTAATTAAAATCCCAATATGAAACCTGCCAGCGGTTTGGAAGAAAAAAATACGCAGGAGAAAATAAAGTATTTAGAAATCAATAGGACGACGCGTACAACACAGTCAGGGATTGTCAAAATGTTATGCTTAACGCCGGATGCCAGCTAGAATCATCTCAGGTGAGGAAAAAATGAAGATATCAAAAGTGAGTGTAATAAGTTGCAGAGGAGAATGTATAAGGGAAGTCTTAAGAAAACTATCAATGAAAATCAACAGAATTCTTTATTCACAAATTTACTTACCTATTTTTTATACTTCACTAAACAATAATTTAACTATTGCAATATTATGACTTTGTAATTACCTAGGCACATACATTGAATAATAAGAAAAGGTAAAGGTTATTATCTTTAGCACAGGTAACAGATATTTTGATTAGGGATCATACTTGATATTGCAACTTAATTCATTTTAGATAAACAATATTATGTACATTTTTATGTTCACTTATACATATATAGTGCTGATACCAATATAAAAATATACAATATGATTACTTACTTACTGTAAAACTTTTGGTGTAAAATTGTTGTTTAATTATGTAAATAAGTTAATTTATGAAGCTTGTTTTCTACTGTGTATTAATTTTGCACTTTCTGTTTTTTATTTTAATGTCTCGTATATTTGCAAGTCATCTCGAACTACCTAGGCGGAAAAGAATCGCCTAAATCATCGCCAAGGCGATTCGTGAATACGAATTTATTTCTTTCACTCGGGTTTGCATATTTACAATCTTCTTCACATTCTGTTTCTTTGGTTATGATCTATGTGACTTCCAATCATTCCGATTTATTTCTTACTTGCTCTTCCAATCTCAATATTCTATCTTTGTAGTCAGAATTGCCTTCTATTTTCGTCTCTTTCTTGATGTTGATTCTAGCTGGCATTCGGCGTTAAACGTAATATTTTGACAATCACTGACCGCGTTGTACGCGTCGTCCTATTGATTTCTAAATGCTTTATTTTCTCCTGCATATTTTTTTCTTCTAAATCGTTGACAAATAACATGTGTTGGGATTAAAATTAAAATTTATCGACACCCAAATGGAAGTCGATTTTCATCATTTTGAACTTGTTCGACACTAATGATCTTTTCTTCATACTGAACTTGACTGATTTTGATTTTTTCAATCGAGTTTTCTTCAAGTAACGAATCTGTCCGATAGAAGCCTCCTACAGTGTGTGTCTTATTTTATCCGTTATATTCTCTTTTCGCTTGTTCAGTGCCTATATTTCCGTTTTGTATAAATCTATAGTTATTCCCAGTTCGTCCTCGTGTTTAGACTTCAAGGCGCCGATTCCTACTTTGTACTCATGCCTGATGCATGTCCTGCTCACAATCCCCATATTCTCCAGTCATTCTTTTGTTTGTTATGTTAGTGATTATATTTGTAGTTAATTTTTTTTGGTTTGGTGAGTACCTAGTTTATTACACTATTTTTTTTTATAATTATCATGAAATTCAATAGGTTTACAATAACACGTAAATTCATAGAATCAAATTAGATTAAAATTGATGTGCACTAGAAAATTATGTTGTTCACAAAAATCATTTTATTATTCTCTAAGATAAACTATTATTATACTTTTTTTTAATATAATGTCACTGTATTATTTTACATGTATACCTACTCATAAAAATGTAGTATAAGGAAAATCGAGACGGACATCGGAATATTTGGAAATTCATCGTTCCTGGTAGAGGCACATTAGGCTCACAATTGGTTCACAAGCTTCATAGGGGTCATTAGTCCTACGCACAAACATGTAACTGCTTTGGATCTTCATCAAGCCGATAGTATTGACACGTTGCCATATGAAGGAACATCTTCATCTCTGAACCACTGTTTTTTATCTACTGTTGGCTGAGAGGTGACTCTCATGTGGTGGTCCATTTGATTCCAAATACATTAACAGTTGAACAATTTAAAGAAGTACACTAATAGAACAACACAATGTTGATATTGATGACAATAATATTTTTTATGCTCATAAGACCGTCAAATATGTTTAAAAGATTCACCAAAGATTTGTATGGTCGGACACTCAAAATTAAATTATCCATAAGACATATTGAACAAAAAGGCGACGAAGAAGCACAGCAAATAGAAGATCATTGAAAAACGAATTTGGATGTTTAGAAAATGGTGCTTTGTGAGATGAACAACGTAGAGACCGTGAGGCTACCAGGAGTGCTGACCGAAGGAGCATGAGATATAGCAGAAGAACATTTGGCTTAGATTTAATATGGATATGTAATACTTGTAATATGTTTGAATAAAATGAAAGAAGAGAGAAACAGAAGTTATTCACCCTACTTCTATGACTTCTTTTTCTCTCTCTAGAATCCGCAACAGACTTCATCCAGCCCACCGCACATACTCCGAGATAGCCTTGACTAGTCCTGTTATTGTGACTGCAGGACCAGCCTCAGCCAGTTCCACCACATTACTATCCCGAAGGTGAGATATTCATTTTCCTTTTAATTCGCGACTGTAACCAACTGTTTTTTGGACTTGTTGAATGTTGACTCATATTTTTAAGCTCCTCTAATTTTTCTTATTACCTATTCTGTTTGACCCGTAATAATAGTTATGGGTCAACTGTTTTTAACAAAGCTCCCAAGTCCCGAGTTCGGCAATTTATCATTACAAATTGCTGATTACACCATCTTAATTTTAAACGATATGCTGACTGGCCATTTACTTACACTGTCTTGTTGATCTGACTTTAATAATTAATTAAATATATTGCCCCGTGATATTTGAGGTATCGGATGAAAGAACGTTAGTTACATATTAATGTATACTTAAAGTTTCGAGAAAAAAACGTTTAAAGACACCAAAGTAAATTTCAAAGATTTTTTTGAGGTCTATTCAAATTTCTACGAAATATCTTCAGGTATATAAATAGCCAAGCCCTCAAACTGTGGGGAATTCTCCGTTATTATTGTTATCAGTATTTGTGGCTATTTCATATTAATTTACTCTGTGTTCTTATTTCTCAAATATGTCATCATGAATAATCCACCCTACTGCATGGAAAATAATGTATCTAAAACTGATGAAGTGTTTTACTGGTGATATTTATTTTTATTTTTTATTTATTTTACAAAACTACAATATAACACCATCAGCATGACAGCTTTCGCCTTTGCGCTGATGGTGTTCAAATACTATTACAAATCCAACAAATTAATTTACCATTAAGAAGACAAACACATAACTGAAACATTACAAAACAGAATAGGTTCAACTGAAAATAATACAAACAATGCATACATGACAAGTACGCCTTTTCAAGTGTTGACATTACATTGAGTCATAGACAAAAATATTGTCGGCCATCATGATACCCATACCAGTCACTCGCAATTAATAGCAATCAATTGCAATTAAGTACTTATTGTCTTTATAATAATATGTTCATAGAAATTTAGTTATACAATTTAGCAAAAGAAGTGCCATAAAATAAAAAGACAATGACTATTGTTTATTTTTGTAACAAAAGACATTTACAAAACAAACAGGGTGCATTAGATAACAAAATATATAATAGGGTGCATTAGATAACAAAATAATTTGCCGCACCTATGAAGTGTAAATAACAATACACGCCGGTCGTCTATTATATAAACACACGAAATAACAACTTATCTGACCACTACTATAAATCTGAAATCCTTCCAAGAAAGATGATAAAACTTTAATAAACCTCACGACACAACGTTTAACATTAGCAGGTGCGCTGAGGCCGGGTACCTGTGGCTTAAGCAATAGAGCATCTACCAACCAAAGTGGAAGTATTTTTATGAAATTTTTGATAAGTAGATTGATTAAAATCGATTTTTTACTGTGTTAGAAGTAGATATTTGAATTTTATAAATGTCAGTAGATAGAGAAAAGTCTACTCTATCGAATGGTATAAAGAACCGAAAATCGACCTAATGAACCTATAATATTCAACGTTATTCCAGGCGATACGTCATTTTCTGTTTTATTTTGTGACTTTCCATGCTAATTGTCACATGTCATATTTTTTTATATACCTACCTACTTATTATGATATTTTGTATGTTATTTGACCCCACTGAGCGGTCGTAAAGACCCCCATGGTTGTGGAAATCGAATCAATAGGTACTGTGTGATATACATATTATTATCTACATATATTTTCAGGGTCGCTCTAGCTTCCAAAGATGATTCCATGGTGTGGGGGCTAAGGAAGTCAAAGTAATGCTACGAGAAGCCGCCAGAGGGCTGCAAGCATCTAGGCGCCATGCCTCACAATGGACGGGAGGGGAAGGAAACGCTTAAGAAAGTCAGTTCCAGCGCCTACACTCAAGTGGAATTCGCGCAGGAATATCTTCCTCACTGTTGAACTCAGTGTTGGATTGTCAGCATATTTTTTAATTTATTTCCATCAACTTTAAGTTATTCATATCGAGATGGATCAATCGTAGTACAACGTGATGAATCAATTAGAGACCTCTTTTGCCCTATACAATAATATTCTGTAGACATGAACTTGATCAATCAAAGTGTAGATACAAATAAAAGCGAAAAAATCACGAGTTTGTTTAATCCTATACTAAATCCTTTTAATGTATAGCACTACCTATACTTTATTGAAGAGTAGGTACATGTTTTTTCTCTTTCATCTTATTTTGAAAGCCGAAGAGTCTATATAATATCTAAGAAAATAAATTAAAGTTATACCTACCTACCTATGTAATCAACCTTGGTAAAAATAATATGAACTTGACATGTAAAAACATCAGAACAGTCTGTTTGAATATATTATCATGATCAGGTTACGTTTAAAACTGGTCTAATGACACAGTTTGGGACAAACTTTTATACCTTTTCTTAATAAGTAATTTTAATGGGGGGTATATTATTGCCTTTTATTAATAAAAAAAATAAAATAGGGCGCTACACAATAATTATTCGTAAATAGATTTTCTTAAAAATTTCTCTTTTTTTCAGTTCAATTATTTAAACTCATTAGAGGATTTTGTACAACTAAATCCTTGTATAGATTTGAACAAAATATAGATCCTATTGTCTTTCAGTGTTTGTTTTCTTTATAGTATTATTCAATCCTATTTCTGCTGAATTGGAGGCATTGAGAAACCTTCGTATCTTCAACTTAGCCAAAAAGCAATGAATAGATACAACTTAAGCAAGATCCTGGAGCAATCTACTGATTAGCAGTTGCTAACAAAATGTATAAAGTAGCCTAATGTTCTCGCCACATATTATGTCTCTGAATTAGTAGGTACCTACGTTTTACGAAGGTATTATCGACGGGTCGGTAGGACCAATGGCTAGCGTCTCTACTTGAGATGGCTAGGAATACGGGTTCGACCACCTAAAAGGCGAACGTTGTTAACTTTTAGTAATCTCATTAATGGTAGGTATCGCAGTGTTCTTTGAGATTCTGATGAGAGAGAGAGATATATTAGGTATATTATCTTTCATATAGCCGGCAGTAAAATGATGTAAGAGCGAAAGAGACAGTGTAACCCCTATCCGCATCATTCCGCGTAGCTTGGATACCGCAATTAAGAGCCGGACACTCAAATCACCGAACTGAGTTTTGTCCCCGCTCCCCCGCGCAAACCTCGTCATATTGTGCGTGAGACAGGTTGAACTTTCTTCTCGCTGTCTCTGTCACTTAACTACACTGCTGACACAATGATATTTTGTTCATTTCTTTATCCTTAGTCAAAATGCAATCGGAGTCAGGGTTGGCAGCCAAACCATAAATATCAGGTTAATTAATACATTTAAAAGTTTGTGTCATGTCAAATAATGGAAATATTTCAAATTGAATATAAAGAATATTTATAAATAAAACTAACTTTGCAGTATTACAACATATTACATTTTTTATCCGAAATATAATCTATTGTAATACTGCAAAGTTAGTTTTATTTATAAATATTTATAATGACTCAGTATTACAAAGTTGAAAATAGTGTGTTTGAAGAATTAAATATAATGAAGTTCTATAAGTACCTACTATTTGAGTTCGTATTCGTTGAGTGCGTATTTCGACGAAGTTGAGTGACATTAATAAGACCAACTTTTTAATAGCTTATTGAATAAACGCACATGAGTTTTGTTTTACTAAAGTACACTCTTCTCGGTAGGTATAGCCGGCGGAAGTTAACTTAAAGCATTTTCTACCAATCAATCGGTCCCGTCTAATCTAAGACAAGATTCAAACCCCGAGTAGAGGTTGGCTTCATTTAAGTTTATTTTCTTTTTATTTTTGTGTAACATAAAAACTTTTTTGTTCATATAATATATTGTAGGTACGTATGTAGTTATAAACCAATTACTATATTATCAACGTACTATTTACGCAATTTTGTTGATGATAGGTTCTTTGACTTAGCTACCGATAAAAGTCAAGAATTATGTGGTAAAAACTTATTATATCTAATTAAGATATTACGATAAAAAATACGTCAAAACGTAATTCTATATTATTTTATGGAAAAAAAAATTGAATTTAAAAATATTTGTAAAGAAAAAAATGTAGAAGGGAAAAAAACATGTAAAAAATAAATAAATATAAAATTTTTGACAACCATGGATTCTCACAAATATTGCATTTAGCCCCAAATGACCAACATTAGAAAGTGGAAGGTTTCTGCAGAAAAAAACTACAGAGTACAGAGCGACACGTCCGCCCGCCACAACGTTCTCTCACGAATGAAGAATTTTAGGATTTGTATGGAGCGTATACAGTTTTTGTTTCTAAAGGAAAAGGTCCTAAGCGCCCAATCACTTATTACCGATTAATTGCAAAACTATATTAAATAGAAATAAAAAAAGACGATGGTTTTGAAGAAAATTAAAAGACACGCATTTTGGTATATTTTAAAGCGTTTTTTATTGAGTAGATAGCCTAAACCGTTATGATTTATAAAAATATAGAGCAAACTTTGATTTTTTTTTCTATCGAACTAAATTTGGAAAATATAAATTCAAATTGGAAGACTTGATAGCCAAAGCTCTAACTTAAAGCACACTTCCTTTTTTGTTGTGCTACGATACCTATTAAGGGAACAACGTTTATATAAAAACAGCCATTTTCGAGTGTCCGGCTCTTAACAAGAGTCCGTTTTCCGCCAAAACAGCAGTAGAAGAAGATCCGGTTCAAATTCGTAAATAAAATTGAGCAATTATTAATTTAATCAAATGGACCCCAATTTTTCGTGAGCGGATGAACCAGTTCGCTAATTATTTTTTTTGTTGTGTTTGCTATTTGACCGGAGAAGGTTCTTTTGGGAGAATAAACCCCATAATCTTAGTATCATTTTTATTTTTTATGCATAAAAAATAAAAATGATACTAAGATTATGTGAACACTAGCTTTCCCGGCAGACGTTGTCCTGTAGTCCTTACTATTAACATTGATTCAAATGTTATTTATACAAAAATACGTTTAAAATATGTTTGAATGTTAAAACATAATTTCTGAAAGCCGAAAGAAATTCTAGCAAAAATCTACGTACCAATGTTTTGAAACTCAAGTGGTTGTCAAGTAAATAAAAATAGTGTTTTTGTGGGTTTTTTTCCAGATGGCGTTTGTTGCCGGTAAAATCGTTCCATACTAACTTTAATATTATATATTTATAGTATTTCTTATGCATTTTTTCAACTTTTAATAGTTATTCTGTTATCCGGAGCGGAGAAGAATTCAATAAATCAAACATCGGAAGAATCTGTTCAGCCGGTCTCGAGTTATAAGTGTTCGCAATAACCCGACTTTCTTTTATATTAGAGACTAGCTGACCTATCGAACTTCATCGTCTCGCCTTCAATCAAAATTCAATAAAATATTGCTGGGTAACATTACATAGAGCATAGAGCTAACATACATGACTACTCTTTGTGAAAAAATCAAAAGTTATGTGGTAATTATGAATCAGTTATTTCAAAATCACCAAAACTCCCCCGTTCCATACTAACTTTAATATTATATTATTTCATACTATTTTCCATCCATTTTTCGATTTTTTAATAGTTGTTATAATATGTTATCCGGAGCGAAGAAGAATCTAAAGTTGCTCTCTTGTTCTCAATAATTTCCAACTTTTATCTCTATTTTTCATTTATTATGTAGATTTCTACTTGTTGCATACATGGAATTTTTCGACATGTTGAACATGTTGAGAGCTCTCATGATTAGGAGTTTCGGAGACAAACATTACCACCTAATGGCGAACGTTGTTAACGTAAAGTGATCACACTAAGCCAGCCTTCGAAATAACAGTAGAAGACGGTCGTAAGCCCGTAGTGGTTTATTTCATTTAAAAATCGAACATTAGTAATGAATTGTTAGAGTCATTATTTGTTAGTTTTTCTTTAAGAATCTAATAAACTAAACACGATAAAAATCTGTTCAGCACATCTCGAGTTATAAGTGTTCGCACTAACCCGACTTTAATTTATATTAGAGATTTTATCGGTTGTTAATTATCAAAAAACGAGAGAAATATATTTTTTCTATTCTATTCTAACTTACATAGTTCTTATGACTTTATTATAAACTTTTATAATTTTAAGTTAAGTTGATGTTAGACAAGATGTCATTTGATTGATAGTTGGTGCGATTTTCAAAATGTATCCTGTAAATATCGTAAAGCGCCCTTGAGGTGGTAGGAATATCACAAAACGGCGCGATATAAATAAAATAAAATTATTATTATATATGTTAATGCATATGTATCACTCATCGCAAAGGAAAAATCTGTTATGGTGAGTGATGAATTTTACTTGAAATAAATAAATAAATAAATGTAAACTGTATTGTTTAAATAAGTCATTAATTTATCATTATACAAATTCGAATCCCATGCATATTGTAGCATGTATTTTTGTTATGAAGCTTCACCCGTCTCATAGTACGGAATATTATTTATAAATTTCAAATATTGCTATGCATACCTACCCCTATACTAACAGGTATGCATCTATATATAATTTGGTTTCTGTTGAACGCGCGTGTAAGCACGTAGTCCACAGGTGCTGTTGCCAAATGTTAATATTATTGCACGAGTGCAAGTGGAATGGATGCCTATGCATTTCACTCACTCACTTTCTCTCCACCCCTTTTTTTAATTATTTGCGACGTAGATTATATTCCCAGGTTGTCAGACGTTCGCTACTGAGTATGGTGAATGTGAGAGGCAGATATCTTCCATCTCTCTCACCCATGGTCACATGATCAAGGACCTGTTGACCCAAGTAGAAAACGACCGTTAAGTATTTTTTCCTTTGTTTCAAATTGCATTCTATAAACTCACTTGGTGGGAATCAGACGTATAAATTTTGGAGTACTCCCTGATAGTTGGAGAAACTCAAACAATTTTACCGCGATTTCCTTAGAATCCAACCAATTATATTCATAGATACGAAAAGTGATTATTATTGTTGTTTTAGAAAGAATGAACAAACTTTTTATAATTGATTGTAAATTTGATACAATTACTGTCGTGAATTACGTGATAAATCTGAACTTTTGTATATTTTTCAATTTCCTGTTAAACGCAATAAACAAGTGTTTCTTAAATTATCGAACAACATCTTTGATTAAAAATCATCATCTCCTCCTGGATCGAACTTCCAAAGACCCGAGAGTTCGGAGTCAGCTCTACCAACACTAGCCGAGGCAAGTATTCATGGTTAAAAGAAGAAGAGAAGCTGAAGCAGATTCCAATCCACATCGACTCTGACTGTTAAGAAAGACACGTAACAATTATGGCGCCCAACGTGGGGCATCAAATCCAGAACGAGCTGATGGCAATGCGAGCAGCGTCAAGATTCGAAGACATCCAGAGGAACCTTGTCTGCGTCTCCCTTGACTCACATAGATGCCGGACAGGAAATTGGTGAGCGAAACGTAATTAATAATCCAATTCTTTTGAAAATCACTAAATAATGCAATAACACAGTGTTCTGGTGTTTAAAGTTTTTTTTGATAATGGTGTATTAAGTTGCCTTTTTTCCTTTTCTTCTCTCTTGAGTATTAGCAAGTTCTATTATCTCAATTTAAATTTCTGCACTTGCTAAAATTTTGTTGTGGGCCAAGAGCCGTAAAGTTTTGCAATACCTACAGATAAATTCAGCCGACGGCAACTAGAAAAGTTTTTTTTGTTTTGTTGCAATTTTTCTTAAATTTTTTTTTAATTTTTTTGTATTTGGGTACTCTGTTCTGCCACAATAATTCAATAACTTTCCTTGAGAAAGGGTCTTTCTCCCTTGAAGGTTGGATAAGTGAGTGAAGTCGAGATAAAACTTCGATAATTTTAATTTTTTTTGACTTTCTTGTGATCGAATATTCCCGACGGTAGTCAAAGTTTGAGATAGTCACACTCCGGTAGTTTTATTTGTTAATAATGTCATCCCTGGTCGATCGAGTTATTCCGCGTGTGGAGAGGGCGACATGCAAGACACTTTCTAAAGCACTGTTGAATAGAGGTATCCAGCCAGATGTAGGTATTGAATCTCTGCGAAGGCAATGCAGACTTTTCAATTCTAACTTATTGTCTGATGTGGGTCAGCGTGACAATCACCCTTCGGAATTGTTAGGTATCCAACGCCCTGATAGCCTCTCGGAAATTAATCCACCTCGTGATAGTTTTGTACCTTCTTCTCCGCCCACTCAAGCCGTGACAATGATAAATACTAATGTTTCCAATGATTTAATTATTACACCGGTTCGTAGAAATTTAGATAGACCCAATCCTACAGTTAGCCAATCACACATTATACATTCAGTAAATTTTAGTTCATGGCCAGTTCAACATTATTCCGGTGTCGAGGATGTTAGGGATTTTTTTTTGAGATTGGAGGAAATTTCCCGAGCTCGAAATTTTCCAGTGGAAAACCTAGGCCCCGCCTTGCCTGAATTTTTGGAGGGAAAAGCACTCACCTTCTACCGGACATTTTATAACAGTGTTAAAACTTGGACACAGCTTAAACAATCGTTTATCAAGCGCTTCGATTTGCCTGATGCTGAAGGCAACAGACGATTGGAAATCTTAACTGCATCACAGCAACCTTTGGAGAGTGCTAGTGATTACATTTCACGTATAACCCTTTTGAATCAGTCCTTACAGTCTCCATTGCGTATGTCAGATATCCTAAAGGCCATCAGAAAGGGATTAGATAGCAGATATGCCAGTGTATTAGTGTCCAGGCGACCGAACTCAATTGCTGAGCTGGATGAAGTTTGCACGGAATTGGAGTGTGTTTCGGTTGCAGTTCCAACCCGCTCTCCCTCTAAAGTTAAGATAGTAAGGAAACACCCTGTTCAATCAATTTCTTCTCAACAGCCTTCTGCTCCTATGATTAAATGTTTTCACTGCGGACGTATAGGTCACATTGCTCGAAACTGCTACTCTAAGTCAGGGCCCAGTGCCAATAATGTTCATTCATTTCAGTTTAGGAAACCCTTCAATCCTGTGCCACGCCAACGCTTACCTGACGTGAGTAAACCGCCTCCCCCACTTAGAAATTCAAAAAAACGAATAATGAATCCTGCAATTTTCCCGAGCCCAGAGACCTCAGCTCGCGAAAGATTGTCGTGGATTCAGAGTGTTAAATTGTTCTTTTCAACATTGCAGGTCAATAAAGTTTCCGTAATAAACGAGAGAGATCGACGCCCTTATTTGCTATTTTCTATCTCTCAAATACAACTCCGAGCCTTGCTTGATACCGGATCAGCTTGTAATGTCCTAGGGGGTCAGTTATATCGGTCTTTTGTCGAAATAGGGTTCCGTCCTGAATATTGTCAGCAAAATATTCGTGGGGTTGACAATAATTCCATAAGATCTATAGGTACCATAGTTTTGCCACTATGTTACAACAATAAAATTCAGCATGTTAAATTTGTTATTGTTCCTTCCATTCCTGACCAATTCATTTTGGGTTCACCCTTTCTGGAAAAGTCAGGAATAATTCCTCGTTTGTTCCCCACTAAAACCCATGTTACGGTAGCATCCATATCTGATCAACAGTCGTCTAATGTAGATTCAGCTCCTAAATGTCTTAACTCCATAAGCGATTTAACAGTGTCGCAGAGGAAAATTTTGGATGACCTTATGAATGAATTCGAGAATATTTCTTTTGAGAAAATGGGTTTGGGTAGGACGAATGTAGTTTCTCATGTCATTGATACAGGTGATAATTTGCCCGTTAAACAGAGATTATATCCAGCTTCCCATGTACGACGAATTCAGATGTGTCGAGAGGTAGATAAAATGATAGCTTTAAAAATAATAGAACCTTCACGTTCCCCTTGGTTAAATTCCTGCTTCTGTGTACCAAAATCCGATGGCACAGCTAGATTCGTTCTCGATCCTAGAAGATTGAATGAGGTCACAGTCTCAGACTCTTATAGACTCCCTAATATCAACCATATGTTGGATAATCTGAGAGACACCAAGTTCTTAACCACCTTAGACTTGAGCTACGGCTTCTGGCAAATTCCTTTGAGTCCAGAAAGCAGACCTAAGACAGCCTTCTATGTAGAATCCAAAGGGATGTACCAGTTTGTTACCTGCCCTTTCGGCCTTAAAAACGTGCCCGCCGAAATGCAGAGAATTATGGATAAGCTTTTCTCCGATTTGGGACAACGAGTATTCAGTTTCCTTGATGATGTTTTGATTTGTAGTTCAGATTTTGATTCCCATATTTCCACCTTACGAATTGTTCTCCAGCGCTTGAAAGAAGCCAACTTGACAATTAGGCTCAGTAAATCCGTGTTTTGTAAATCATCGCTTAAGTACCTCGGTCATATTATTGACAGGGAGGGAATTCATACGGACCCAGATAAGATTAGTGCTATGAAGAATTATCCTAGACCATCCACCAGTAAAGAAATCCGCTCATTTCTGGGATTAATGTCTTATTACAGGCGTTTCATTAAGGACTTTTCCAAGATTGCTTCTCCCTTGACTCGCCTCACGAGTAATAAATTTAACGGTAAAAAATTCGAATGGTCAAATGAAGCTGAACTTGCCTTCCAAGCCTTGAAACAGGCAATGATTTCCGCTCCAATCCTTAAACCACCAGACTATTCCCTTCCGTATACATTGACGTGTGATGCAAGTGGAGTTTCCTTGGGCAGCTTCTTGTCCCAGAAAGACTCAAATGGAGTAGAATATATAATTGCTTATCATTCACGTAAATTGTCCGGTCCAGAACGAAATTATAGTACCACGGAGAGAGAACTTCTCGCCATAGTAGATTCTATACAACACTTTAAAAGCTATTTAGACGGAGTACACTTTACAGTAGTCAGTGATCACGGATGTTTAAAATACCTAAACTCAATTTCTTCACCTTCTGGTAGGTTAGCCAGATGGGCTTGCCGACTTTCACAGTTTGATTTCACTTTTGTATTTAAGCGTGGCTGCGAAAATAACCTTGCCGACGGATTGAGCCGTATTCCTGTTTCTAGTCTATCTGTTCCAGAACCGTTTGAAAATATTATAGACCCCTGGTACAAAAAAGTGTACAATTCTTGTCTTCAAAAACCCCAATCGTTCACTAATTTTATGATAAATGATGGACACTTGTATAGTTATTCTAGGTATAAAAAAGATTCCTTGTCTAACTCTCCCACTCACCTTTGGAAATTGGTTGTCCCTGCGTGTAAGATAGAAAGTCTCATATTGGACTACCATAAGGGAAACTGTCATTCTGGAATGGAAAAAACCTACGAATTTATTTCCCGTACATACTTCTGTAAACGATTATTACCTCTTGTTAGACAGGTTGTGAATGAGTGTGAAATATGCAAGGCCTACAAGTATAATAACCAAATGCCCCATGGTCTTATGAAATACCATAAAAAAATTGAACGTCCCATGGAAAGTATATCTATGGATTTCATAGGTCCCTTACCGCTGAGTCATAAGCGGAACCGTTACATTTTCACTATAGTTTGTAATTTTAGTAAAATAACTTGGGCATTTCCTCTCCGAGCCGCAAATACCAGTAGTATAATTCAAATCTTAGACGAAAGAATCTTTAAAGTCTTTGGAATCCCTCGACAGATTGTTTTAGACAACGGAAAACAGTTTGTTTCTCGACAGTTTAAAGAATTCTTACACTCCCACGGAATAAATGATCTTAGATATAACGCATATTTTCATCCCCAACATAATGTCTCCGAAAGATATAATCAGTCTCTAGTAACCTTGTTGGCAATATTAGTAGAGGAGGACCAACGCAATTGGTGTAAACATCTTCCAAAAATCTGTTCTTGTTTAAATTCTATGACTAACATTGCTACCGGATATTCTCCACATTTTTTGATGTTCGGTAGAGAGTACATTCCCCACGCCTCTTTTTATAAGCCACTACAGATAAATCATGATTCCCCGTCTGAAACATTTGATCCCTTAAAACAAAGATTGAATGACATTTCCACCTTAGAAAATCTATATAATAAAGTCTCACAAACGTTGGTACAAGCTTTTAATAAAAATAAGGACCGTTATAATTTGCGTCGTAAAGACATATCCTTGTCAATTGGTCAGCTGGTATGGAGAAGATCTCATTATCTCTCAAATGCTTCCCAATATTTTTCAAAAAAATTAGCTCCTCGCTTCATTAAGTCTCAGGTAGTACGTAAAATATCAAGAACAATTTTTGAACTAAAGGATTGTGATAGTGGATCCATCGGTAGGTTCCATACGAAGGATATAATAAAGTTGTAGTTTAGGTTTTATCATATCTTGATTTATGGTTAAAGGGCTCCTGAGGACCCGTTCCCATACGTTTATTATCTTTTAACACCCTGACTAGTCTCGTACAGTCAGAATCATAAGTCAAATTGGGCTCACCCCAATACATGTGAATTTTGTTTAACAAAGAAATTCTAATCGAAGTATATTCAGAAATCCTAAGTGTGCCTCCTGGAACCCAACCTTCTGTTGGCTATTCATTTGGGAGGAGCAGGGCGAGAATTCCAAGTATACGATCCTACTTGGCATCTCTCTTCCTTGTGGTCCAGTATAATAGCTTACTTCTTGCTTCAGGCTATCATATTGGGACAACCCACGTTTAAATACTGTTTTACCCGGTAAGAAGCATGATCTCCACCTTTTTTTTTATTTTTTTTTGTTGCACTAAGTGTAACTTCATGTTTTTATTAATTATTTTTTTTCGTCTAACGACTTGAACTCGGTACGCCTTCTCATTAGATTACCGTGTTCCATGTCCGAGGATGTAGGCTAAGTAATGAAAGACTTCTTTTAATTATGGGAATTCCATTAACATGTCTTCTATACCACCCACATCCCTGTAGGTTGTCGAGTGATTTTTATAATTAAAATTATCTCAAATAACTTGTAGAAGAATTACGTCCTAGGTTCCTTTTTTGTGACTGTAGTAAATAAAAATACTCCCCAGAATATCTTAATAGATAAATGTTGTGACGTTACCCCGCTCCGCTTTTCATATTGTAACTTCACATCACTAACAAAAATGTGTGTTCTCTCCTTCATTAAATTGGTTTTTCACTCACTAATCGTGTTGCGCTCCCGACACACAGCTCCGCCCAGAGCCGGCGAGTGAGCGAGATGGCATGTTTTGAGCCTGTGAGAGAGTGGTTCAGACATATCACTCATTACGTAAACTTCCGCAGCTGTTTACGAATTGCACCGCCCGCCCCGTAAAAACTTCCATGCCCGCCGCTAGACCCAGCTCCCAACCTACAAAACTTCCATGCGCGCCGCATCACGGCTAACCAGTGTCCTAGAAGCGCGTCAGAATATCGACTCTTTTCATAAATTCCCCACTAATATTTTTTTTTGTCGAATACGTTTTGTTTACTGGGTCAGTGTAATTCTAGGTGTCCTATATAATTTCTAGTTTGGTATTGAGCACGGATACTATTCTGTGTTGTTGTCTTTCGCTTCTGCGATTGTTAATATTTTTTTTTTGGACGTTAATTGTAGTCATGATTTATCCACATGGAACTATTCCTTCTTCATGATATTACCATAATCGTAGTAATACCTTCTATATTGTTTTGTTACATACAGGGTCAATATTAGTTATTCTCTTCCTTTTTTTTTTTGGAATGCTCTATTCAGTTCTCCTTGATCTAATCGCACCCGTTAAGAAAATTTGTGCGAATCATAAACTTGGTACACTCTCAACCTTCCTATTTTTTTTTTGAGAGCTGTAAATGAGCGAAGCACACTTGTGAGAATGTGTGTTGAAGGAATTTTTTTTGTACATTTCTGGTTATGCCAGGCTTGTAAATCTGTGCTATGATAAGCGCAATAATAAACTTTGGTACACTCTCAACCTTCCTAATTTTTTTGAGAGCTGTAAATGAGCAATGCACCCTTATGATAATGTGTGTTGAATGGATCTTTTTGGTACATTTCTGGTTATGCCAGGCTTGTAAATCTGTGCAATAATAAGCGCTATCTGATGTTTAAATGACATCTTTCGTCACAGCATTGTTGGCTTAGAGCAAACATCAATTTCAATGAATCTTTTTTTTGTGTTCCTAATTAAGGCCACAAATCTTCTTAATTATTAGTTAATATTTTAGTCGACTCATAACGTTAGTCTACTGATAATTTGTAGTTACTACTTCTCTAATAATCTTAGACAATTTTTTTTTTGAGTTGCAACTCGTTTTTTTTTTTTTATTTAAGTATATTCTTAACTTTTCTATTCGATTGAAATGAGGACGCTCGGATCAGTCTTATACAACTTTGGCATACTCAAATCTTTCTCTCTTGTCAAGAGGTAAGATAATATTTTTTTGCTGTTTTGGTTTATTATTGGAATTTTCCTAGTTTATTCCACGTATTTTTCCCAAACTAGGTGGCGCTCCAAAACTTAGTATTGTGTCCTAATTACCAGGACAACAGCTAGCATGAAGTTTAACATCTCTTCTTACTTGTCGATCCGTAATCTTTGGGCAACGGATACCTTTCTTTTATATATATTTTTTTTTTGAAGTGAATTTCTTTCTTTGCAGGATACTCTTATGCAATTGTAAATGATATAATAATTTTTATGTACAAACACCAGAACATTTAAATTAGTTCTCTCCAAATCTTTGAGCTACAAGCTAACCTTAGGAGTGCTCTTAAACTAATCAGTGAACAGTGAAACTAAATCAGTGGACATTTCTCACTTTGAGAAATGTTATGGGCATTTTAAAATCAAAATTAATAATAATCTAAGTGAGCACTATCAGATATTCTTAAGAGATGTCCTTGATGAAGGAAAAATATTGTACAATATATTTTTTTTATTTATATTTTTTTATGTTTATGTTTACTATTCTGTCACCTTCTACTTCTTGACAGTTGGATTGTTAATTGTATTAATTAATTTTAATAATTTTTTTTTTGTGGAATTATTGGATTACAGTCTCTGCTTTGAACCATTATTTAACAAATTTTTTTTTGTGTTGTTTGTCTAACCGTGTGATAGTAATTATTGATGAATAAATCTAGGAGTGAGAGGTTATGAATGAAGGCCGTTAGGGATGGATGAATAGGTAAGAAAGGGTGACAAACAATTTACCAATCTAGGTTCTACTGTTCATGAGGGTTGTCCCATACTTCCACAATCAAATTTTCTTCTCATGCCATCTTTAACTCCTTATCTATATGTATGAGAATATAAATTTTTTTTGTTTTATACCTAATTACTAAACTAGGGTATCTATCTTTGGTATACCCCTTACAACTTTGGAACTCTTGAAGTTAAATGTTCAAGGATTATTCTAAATTCCTTGATCCTACCTTATTGGATCAGTTACTCCTTAAGAGATTTTTATGTACTCAAAATCTTTTTTTTTTTTCTTTTTTTTCTTTTAATAACTAAAAATCGATTTGTAGCATGTATTTTTGTTATGAAGCTTCACCCGTCTCATAGTACGGAATATTATTTATAAATTTCAAATATTGCTATGCATACCTACCCCTATACTAACAGGTATGCATCTATATATAATTTGGTTTCTGTTGAACGCGCGTGTAAGCACGTAGTCCACAGGTGCTGTTGCCAAATGTTAATATTATTGCACGAGTGCAAGTGGAATGGATGCCTATGCATTTCACTCACTCACTTTCTCTCCACCCCTTTTTTTAATTATTTGCGACGTAGATTATATTCCCAGGTTGTCAGACGTTCGCTACTGAGTATGGTGAATGTGAGAGGCAGATATCTTCCATCTCTCTCACCCATGGTCACATGATCAAGGACCTGTTGACCCAAGTAGAAAACGACCGTTAAGTATTTTTTCCTTTGTTTCAAATTGCATTCTATAAACTCACTTGGTGGGAATCAGACGTATAAATTTTGGAGTACTCCCTGATAGTTGGAGAAACTCAAACAATTTTACCGCGATTTCCTTAGAATCCAACCAATTATATTCATAGATACGAAAAGTGATTATTATTGTTGTTTTAGAAAGAATGAACAAACTTTTTATAATTGATTGTAAATTTGATACAATTACTGTCGTGAATTACGTGATAAATCTGAACTTTTGTATATTTTTCAATTTCCTGTTAAACGCAATAAACAAGTGTTTCTTAAATTATCGAACAACATCTTTGATTAAAAATCATCATCTCCTCCTGGATCGAACTTCCAAAGACCCGAGAGTTCGGAGTCAGCTCTACCAACACTAGCCGAGGCAAGTATTCATGGTTAAAAGAAGAAGAGAAGCTGAAGCAGATTCCAATCCACATCGACTCTGACTGTTAAGAAAGACACGTAACAATATTCATAGCAAAGACAGAACTAAGAAATATACCTATTTGAATTCATAGCTTTGTTTTTACGAGTAAAGAACTCATATAGAAGTAACTTAATACCTATTCCTTCGCTTAAAAATGTAGAATGGTCAGATTCGAACGTCAAAGGCGGCGATATTTTCACCAACATGTAGAAATAATGAGTTCTTGGTGGAATTCTAAGTGGGCAGCGCTTACCAAGAAGGATCCCAAACGACGGAGGAGAAATTTCTCTTCCGTCGTGAATGATGATGTGAAAGATGAATTCATCTTCTCAAGAAGACAACCCTGGCATGACAGACTCTCGGATCTACTGAAAGAGAAGAAGAAAACGAAGGTTTCAAATGTACCTAAAATATGTTTTCTCGTCACGTTAGCAAACGAAATGTGCTAATAAAAGACGTAGTGTAGATTAAAAAAAAAACAATGTGTTCCGTAACTTAAAACTAAAGTTAAACAGAGCTGAGGACATGGACAATGGACATGGCACGTGAGAAGGTCGCAGATACTGCGCTAGATCGAGCTCAACTAAGACCTCCTGTTGCTTTACTTATAGACCCAGGAAACTTGGCACACAACTTGCAAAACAACACCACAACACGTTCATAACTTTTCTTTCTTATTTGAAATTATTGCAAACCAAGACTTTCCAGAACATGGCGACTTTTAATATCTGATGAAACATTAACTAAACTCTTAGTATAGGTACCTATATAATGAAAAATGATGTACATCTTTCAGTTAACACCAATTCCCACCTGATTCAATAGATGTCATTGCATTACACGATTGAATGTACTTTGTAGGGATGGATAGGATGTACTGTATGTAGTACTGATAATTACAGGTTCAATAATACAATATCTTGCCACCTTCTTATATGCTGTTATAGGTTAATATTTTTTATCCATCTTTAATAAACCTTTAATAAAATTTATAAGTTGTTGAACATGCATTTTTCTTGGTGGAAGTAATTTAAATAATCAAATTTAAATAAAAAACTTTTTAAAACTTTTTATTTAAATTTGATTATATTTCCTTTACCCATTGGTTGTTCGAAATAAAGGTACAACGTAGTTATTGCTCTCAGAACTTCTTGTCAAACTGGTCTGCTGGGATCTCACATGCCTTGCCAGATTAACATGATATTTGCACAATATACTTTTTACAAATAAGTTTCTAACATTAAGGACGGGGAAGCACCGAAATAGTTCCACAGTCGGAAATCGCATTAGCTTACGTAATATCACCTTGATTGGTAAATGTTTGTGTCTTAGCGATTTTATCATGCACAAAGGCCGTAAAAGGTCCAAGCACCACTGCAGTGTCACTTCACCACCCAACCTAAAGAACTCTGTAGCCACTCTGTCACATCCAGTCGCTTTCCCATTTTTTGCCTTCTTTAGTGCATTCTTCAATTCAGTGATACTTATTTCCTGGCTGTCTTTCATGACAATCTGTGTTTTATAGGTCTTATGAGAATGCCATATCTGGTGTCATGCTCATGATGATCTGAATTTAGAAGGGTATTACCCATATTTTTGTGGGCGTAGAGGAGATATTCAAATATAAAAACACAAGGTAGAGTTAATATACCAAGCTCCTTGAAAGGTCCTCTGCAGGAATCCCTGGGTTTCATATTCATCAGGCGCATTTCATTCTAATGGCGCGTTTTTGTAATACGAAGGCTCTTAGTGTACCTGCACCCATGCCCCAGAACATAACACCGTAAGACATGATGGAGTGGAAGTAGGCATGATAGACAGATTTCGCAGCATCACATCCACATATTTCCCTGACCTTCCCTGATTTGTTTTCTATTACCAAGTTGGTATTTATTTTTTAATGCTGCAATAAATATAAATATCAGTTATCCTCTTTCTCAAGAATTTAGTCTAATAAACACAATAATGTCTGGCGGCATTGGAAATTTCGGTGTTTTTCGTTTCTTGTATTATCAACCCAAGAATTATTATATTACAAGTAAAAGATTATACAAAAGGTAACACATAGCTGATAGGTACCTGATGAAGAAAAAAAAACAGCAATATAGTAACAAAGCTGCAATCGAACATAAGACAGTATTATAAAAACAGACACTATTATAAAGAAGAACTCTAAAGATTAAACAAAACAAAATGCTGATTCTCAATTAACCAATTTTTCAAAAGTTTCTTTTTTGTGGGTGATAATTTATTCCACGCTAATTTTTTTTTTTTTTTTAAAAAATGAATCTGTGCTCACTCGAAGTGAACACAAATACACTTTTGACATCTTTCACAGTAAGCAAATGCTTGTGTCGTGAAAGCGGAAAATGGTCGACACGGCCGGGATTCGAACCCACGACCTCCGCACGAAACAGTGCGAAAGCCGGCGTCGTAACCGCTGGTCTATCGCTAATATGTTTGAGGGTAATTTATTGAATATTTTTGGCACTAAATATTCCCATGTTCTTTCTCCGAAATTATTATTAACTTTTGGAATCTTTAATCCCCCGTTTTCTGTGAATCTAGTTCTATGCCCGTGTATCAATTTTTTTTTTGAAATTCTCTTTTAAAAGATTCTCACATATTACTTTATGAAACAAAATGGCCTTAGATGGCAATATCCCGTCTGTTTGCAGGCATTTTGAAGATCAAAGAGTTTGTTTGGTTCAGATCTGTAATTTGTGAGTATTCTTAAGAGAGATGATTGTAGTCTCTGAACTTTGTTGAAATTTGTTTTCGTTGTATTACCCCATAGAGTTATGCCATATCTTATTAACGATTCCCCCAATGATTGATATATAGTTTTAAGTATTTGTTTACGAACAAAAAATTTTACTCTGTACAATTTACCAATAACGGACCTAAGTCGATTGCATAATTTATTAAAATGTTCATCCCATTTAAATCCGTTGTCAATAGTATGTGTGTGTTTTCACTACCTCTATGTGGTCGCATTTGCAATTTTCTGGTATATTATCATGAATGCAATCAAAATTATGCGATATTATTGAGGCATCAAGACAACCGCTATTATGCGAAGATTTTATGTGCATTAGTTTAGTTTTTTTGGAATTAACTATGAGACCATAATCATGTGACCATTTTGTCAAATTATTATAATCTTCTTGAAGAAGTTTTTTTGCTTCATACAAGGATTCGTGAGTTGACACTAAGGCCGTATCATCCGCATAAATGAAGTGTTTGCTTTTTTTGAATAGCTTCTGCATCATTGACACGTATATTAGGTATAGTGTGGGCCCTAGGATAGATCCTTGAGGAACACCAGTTTCAACGTCTTTAATGTTGCTGTATATGTATCTGCGACTTTTACACAATATTTCCTGTCTTAGGTAATTTCGGAAAAAGTTCAGAATATATCCTCGTATGCCAAACTGCTCTAACATGATGATTAATTTCAGATGCAAACAATCATTCGAAAACTATACACAATCTGCGCGATATCATAAAATAGACTCACTGGAAAACAGGCGTACCAAATTTGATATGGTATTTCTCTATAAAATTATAAACAATATTATCGACTGCAGTGAACTTATTTTGAATGTTAACTTCAACTGTCCATCACGCCCTACAAGGGTACCCAGAACCTCTCAAATTCCTCTCTGTAACACAAACTATATACAGTAGCCCTAGTATAAGTATTCGATGATCGAATATCGAAACGATCATCGAAAGAGATTCGAAAAATTTTCATACTAAAATGATCGAATGATTCGATCGTTTGATTTAAGAACACTATTTGCACGCTAATCAGCGCTTATTTGCGTACAATTAGCTTTCGATGGAACTCGTACTAGCCCCACAGTACTCATTTTTCCCCAGAGTCTGCACAAACTATGATTCGTTTTTCAGGGATGTCGACATTTTTCAGCTGTCACTGCTGGAATTTAAAAATACTATTTCTCGCTCTCTACATGGTTTTGGTCAATCAGATAATAAAAATAATGGCAAAAAATGAAAAAAAAACAAAAGAAACAACAATAATAGAAACATCGACAGCAATAATGGAAACAATGAAAATAACCGTAAAAACAACGGTGACGACGAAAACAGCAACAGAAATAATGGAAACAACACCAACAAAAATGGAAAAAACAAAAGAAACAACGAGAACAATAATGGAAACAGCGGCAACAATAATGGCAACAGTGGAATAAACAAAAGAAACAACGACAACAATAATGGAAAGAATGGCAACAACAAAGGAAATAACGGTGACAATGGGCAAAGACGTAAATAATGTAAATAACCGTAAAAACAACGGTGACGATGGAAACAACAACAACAGAAATAATGGAAACAACGGCAACAATAATGGAAATGATGACAACAATGGAAAAAAAACAAAAGAAACAACGACAACAATAATGGAAACAACGGCAACAATAATGGAAATGATGACAACAATGGAAAAAAAACAAAAGAAACAACGACAACAATAATGGAAACAACGGCAGCAATAATGGAAATAATGACAACAATGGAAAAAACGAAAGAAACTACGACAACAATAATGGAAACAACGGCAGCAATAATGGAAATAACGGCAAAAACAAAGGAAGTAACGGCGAAAATGGAGACAATGGTGACGACGGAAACAACAAAGGAAATAATGGAAACAACGGCAACAATAATGGAAAAAAACAAAGGAAACAACAACAGCAATAATGGAAGTAATAGAAACAACGTCAATAAGAAAAGAAACAATGGAAACAACGACAACAACGGAAACAAATGATGCAACGGCAACAACAAAGGAAATGACAAATATTGCACCAAAATACTGTCATAATAATATTTTTAATATCTACTACATCGAATATACCTACCTATTTCATATTTGAAAAAAAATGTGCATTATCCAGGTTTTATTCAGATTCTTCATACAGGCAATATTAAAAAAAAAATATATAACTGTGTACAAATTTATTATGTAATAATTTATAATACTTATAATATGTTTTATATAGGTATTATGCAAGACGATTCAATTAAAATATTATCATGCATATTTATCTCTCTACTGTTTTATTTACTTACTTACTTGTGTACTTAATGCACGTTGTTTGGTCTTGTTGATATGAACAATACTTTCTGAGTACTCGGTGAAGGAGTGATCGAGGGCAGAAATCATAGAGGCCGCTCCAGAGATAAATAGTTATATAGACCAGGCACTGGAGTACCTACCAGGAGATGAACAGGGGCGAGTGAAGGAGCGGGGTGTACAACAAACTGTACAAGCTTGGTGCAGACCTCACTTTGGATTGTGACTCAAAATAAAACGTCAACTTGGATTTTTACAAATAGGACATTTTATAAAAAAATATCTCAGAAACTATAAGTGATAGAAAAAAACTAAAAATGCAGTTTTGTAGAGCTTTTAATACTAAATTAAACTGCAATAAAAACTAATTTTCGACCTATGATCACATGGACCTTTTTTCTACAGGCACGGCGATATAATATATTTTCTATTTTTATTCTTAGCCTGTTTGTGCATGTTGGAAATAAATAAAATCTCTAGTATGAACTGTTCAGAATTACAGCTACCAGTGAGACCGTGCCTACGTACATAAACCATAATGGAAACTTAAAATAAAAAATAATCAGTTGTTCTACGTCCACGACTAATGTTTACTTCGGCTACCAAGGCTACGGAGCAGTCTTGTTTGGAAGTGTTCTGGGCCATTGGACTCATAAAGGATGTCTTCCGTCCCTAACCTAGTGGAGATCATGACTAGAGGTATGTGTGAACCCTATAGCCTAGAGACTGTGGTATGATTCCTTATACAACTGCATCTACTTACTAATAATTATAGGTGATAAGGGAGTTGTGATGCTGCCGAAGAGCACCGTTGCTAGCCGACTACGGGAGGCGCACACCACCACTAAGGTACGCCAAACTATTCATAATATCAACGTGTAAAGGTTGATTCTTTGTAGGTACTATTTGTTTATAAAAACTTTAATAAAATAAATCAATTTAGGTACATGTGTGCATAATATTATTATGTACAAATTTGTCTGTTCCCAGTACAAGGAGCGATCTTGGCCCCATAACAACCGTCGCCTTGACTGCAATAAGGTAGGTCCCTCTCTCATTTGCCATCCAGTAGCTACGAAAGATCAATGGTGGAGAGGCCCGTACGTCAGGAAGTAGAACCATCTCTACTACAAAAAAACACTACGCTCGGTTTCATCAGGCGGACGGGGACATAAAAATTTAGGGATCCTAATCCATTTCAATGGATGTAAATAATAGCAGTCGATTATGCCTTTTGTATTGGTTTATTACCCCGACTGCCAGTGCATTGCCGTCTAGAAACAATTCCGCTAAAACCACAGATAAAACCATAGTTCTATGTAGACGGCAATGGCCAGTGCATTTCGGGGATGCTTATGTATTGCCATACTGATATTAGCTTAATGTCAGAAACTTGTAAGTACATATCTGCCACACTCCTGCCTTCATTAGCCATTCATTAAAAAGTGATGTGGTGTTGCGCAGGTGGTCCTGGAAGAGCTGCAGGACGGAACTGCGATCAAGTACTTGAGGGATACTCTGGAGAATCTTGACAAACTGGATTTCGAAGAGGCCGCGCTCATGAGGACCAGGCAACACAACTCCAGTAAAATCGGGGGCTTGCAAAGGGAGGTGAGTCACTGACTATAGCTTTACTGTGTATGTCTCGTAATTTATATTGATTTTGAGTAATACGTACTAGATTTGGCGTTCGCAGCAAAATTTTCAAAATATTATATCACAGTTTTGTTTATCGGGTAATTTGGTATGGAGGTGAGAAGACGTTTTAGTGACGACAAAAATAACTCTGCTGGACAGTGATATGTATAACATGTCTCTGATGCTGGACAAGTATTCTTTCGTTGCGAATGATACGAATATATTACTTTATTCGGGGCGGAGCCAAATTAATTTTATTTTAATGAATCTGGGCTCACCTAATGTGAAAATATAAATATGCATTTGCCATCTTTCACAGAAAGCGTCTCGTGTTATGTAAAGAGGAAGATGGTCGGCACCGGAGATCTAACCCACGACCTTCGAATTGAAGGGCGCCGACTGAACCGCTAGGCTTCCACTTCAAATTTATTTCAACGGTTTCTTTATCTTTCGTCTGTCTCCTTCTATCTTATTTTGAATGATTGTTCGAAGTGAGACAGTGTAATAAAACAGTTCAATTGATGATAGCATGTATCTATAGATTCTAGACTCTAGAGCTTAAAAAATATCTCAATTGAATATACGAGAAAAAGGATGAATTTGAATACTAGTCAACTTTTGATTAATTGGCCCATTTCATGAGGAAATGCCTCTTTACTGACTGTTTTTTAATTCAACAAACCCAATTTGCGTGGAAGCTCCATTCATGCCCCGCTTTTTATTTATGTTGACAGCTGATTGAACTGAATGCTAAGTTTAGAACGGAGTTGACAGAATTAAAACAGGAGCGCGAGGATCTGAAGCAGATATTACCCAGCCAGATGCAGGATGTAGATAACTTGACGGCCAGGTGAGCCCTTACTGTCCTATTGTCATCCCGGAGAGCAACTGCCTTGAAGGAGTCTTTGTGCTTCCCTGCTCCCCGCTAATCCCAGACGCTTCAGGAAGTCTAGCATTAAGAAGCCTCCACCTCTATCCTGTCTTTACCAAAGCGTGAAGCGTTTCTACCCTTTCTTCGCAGAATCTGCAGGTTCTATCATCTTCCCTCGATATTCCCTAAGTCTGCAGTGACCCATTAAGAAGCCTTTTGGGATTTTAATTAAAACATGTGTTAGTTCTTTTGGAGTTAAAACCACGAAGAAATTCCTTGGATTGCTTGGGCAATTGATGTTTGTCCGTGAAGGTTGTTCCACTGTATATTATATTATATTCCACCCTATTACTAAAACTATAATTACTGTATTTATTTAATTAAAACTATTTTTTGTGATTACTTTTTTTCGTGGTGAATAACAGTGAAGGAAATGAATTAGCAGAATGTATATTCAAGTAAGCAGTAGTGTATCGCGAGTAAGGCCCCTGACAGACTACTAGACCATTACATAAGATAATCGTTGTATTTTAGAAACGAGCATCTAACGGGGGCGCTGATGGACAAGCGGGCCGAGCTGCAGGCAAAGGAGCGGGCCTGGGCCGGCAAGCTGGAGGCGCTCTCGTCCTCAGCGAGCCACATGAGGCGCCGGCTGAGGAACGTGTACGAGTCCGCTGGGGAAATGAACAAGAACTCCGCTGCTCTGGCTACCATTATCTTAGGACGCAAGTCCCTGTAGTGCATGGGACGTGGCTTCAGACTAGTGGACTGTATTAGTATAATTACTCCTCCATCTGAATTATTCCCATGTTTTACTCCTTTATTAATCTTGTTTCGTAGTCTTTTTGTTTGCGCCGACTGAAAGGAGCAGCTACTTGAAGCAAGATATCAGCTAGTCGGGAGATTTTGGATAAGATCACTGCTGATTTAACGCTATATAACTTCAATTATTTTTCATTCCAAAAAAAAATATATTTCACGCACAAAAGTTTACTCCTGGAAGTAAACACGATGACTGCTCATTATAGGAAGGAAAAAAGCCAAGCTCAGAAAGAATTTAATGTGTTGTGGGTTGAAGCGAAATAAAAACCGTGGTCGAAGAACACTGTTAACTTTTATCTACATACATGTGCATAATAAAATTTGGTCACACTTTTACATATGCGTTTTATTTATTTTTATGCCTGTCGAAAATAAATAGCATAACTATAAAAAATAGGGTGGGGGGAGGGATATTCTGAAACCTCATCAAATACCTCTCCCTGGCTTCTGCCCTGATGACATCCTATACATTTTTATTACCTAAAGGTGCATTTATACCAAACAAACAAACACCCAGAGCTTGAGAATAGAGTATATTTTCCTAATCGTTGATATGGTTACCAAGAGCTCTCCATTGTGCTCGATCTCAAGCAATGTTATTAGCCACACAACCCTTTGGTTAGTAGAGAGATGTCAAAAGTGTATTTGTGTTCACTCTAAGTGAACCCAGATTCACTACTTGACACAAACCAGCCAACCTCCCGTGTTGAGCTGGACGCGGATAAAGGAAAATTTCACAAAATGTATGCAGTGCATTGTGACGTTGTGCCTTGGTAATACACAAAGAAACATAGATATTACACATGTACCTACAGCGTACATCTAGGTAGGTACACAAGAAATCATGGGGAAAACCTCTGTGTGATCGGTGGCGCAACTCGACGGTTGGTGGAAGATCTATGTAGGCTGTCTGCGCCCAGCTACGGAACTTTGCGCTGACAGCGACCTCTCCTTACATTACCTACTTATATTGCTTCTCTGCCATGACAGTGAACTCGCCGAAAATCTGTATAAAAATTGTACAATACTGCCTGGAAGTACTTCGTTAATGCCTACAAACAGTTATTGAACCCAATTCTCGAATGCCGCGAGACCCGTGAGATGTATGTAAATGCGATTTGAACAATCTGGGACCCTATTTTCGAATGCCGATTCTAATATCTTTTTTACGACTTTCGTATGTTTTCTTAAAGAACTAAATATACGAAAGTCATAAAAATACTATTAGAAAACTCAACGACCGACATTCGAGAATAGGTTCCCTGATTGTTCAAATCGCATTTACATACATCTCACGGAGAGGTCGAGAATACCGGGACTGAAAGATGGCACAAGATACCGGTTCTCGCGGCATTGCCTGCGACAAGGCGCAGTGAGTCAGAGTATGGTGAGAGGGACATCTGCCAAAAGCGGACCTCTAGAATAATAAATTATTTATTACTAGCTTTCCCGAAAGATGTTGCCCTGTCTTTACTATTTATTTATTTATTCACGGCTATGTGCCTTTAACAAAGTAAAACATGTAGGTACAAAAGGACAATGATAAAAACAGTAATCAAAAGAAATTGGGTTATCCAATAGACCATTAACGGCCACGTGGATTTTGACATTAGCCGGGAGGCATACACATAAACAAAAAGTTTAAGAGTTGGTATGAGTGTGTTTATACATAAATCCATCACTAGGTATTGTTTGTGTATGTGTGGTGTGTGTGTGTGTCGCCATGGCCGCCATTTTGCATCCAGCCTAGTGTCAGATGACGTCGTCCTTTAATGGTCTATAATATAAATTAATTAGGTACCTTTTTTAGCAATATAATTCCGAACGATTCTCAACCGACAATCGCTCTAAATATCAATCAACCGACACTAACTAAAATTATTCATACGTAGAAAAGTTCATTAATTGTTTATTTAGCTTTTGCCAGTCACATTGTTTATTAACATTTTACAGGAAAGGATTAATACCAATAAAATAGAGAGCAGTAAAGTGTCAATTTTCCTGCTCGTGCCTAATATAGGTTATTGAAAAATGTCATCGATCGGTTTATATTAATCACATAGTTACAGAGTGTGATAGAAGAGCATATCAAGGCAGTTTCTCAGATTTCCTCACCTTTTAACCGACGGAGCGATAGAAAAGATTATAGAGTATAGTGTTGAAAGTATTAAGAACCACGCAACATTCTCAATTTTTTCTTTCAAAAGAATCCTTTCCTATTATTGCAAACAAAACAAAAAAGAATTAACGAAATTGATCCACCCATTCACGCTTGATGCGATGACCAATGATATTCATGTTTTTTTTTTTGACATATTCAATAATCAAAGTTGAGTTGGCTGAAAGTTATCCTAAGACAGGTATCTTCTGGGTAGACCACAGCAACAGAATAGATCCAAGACCTGTGTATTCGCTGTTTCTTTCGTATATATGCGAAAGAAACAGCAAACACGGAGGTGTCACTAGACGGACCAGGCAAACCGGGTCTCGTAGTGATAGCAGCCACCAACAACTGGAGTCCCGTTTTGTGTCAACCTCCCCTCCCCTCTACACGTTACTGCTGATAACGCAAACGCAAGCGTGTGCTCTTTGTCTGGACGGGCCGCTGTACTCACTGGTGCGACAGAGACGGATGACCATTATCCTCGCCGGACGCAGTGCACAGCGCGAGGAGCCAGATAGTGTGTCTATGGAGCGAGGTGCATGTGTGTTCACAGTGCTCGGTGTGTACAACAGTGGCGAGTGTTTAGTGGCTATCGGTGGCGAGTGCTCTCATGAGGCGATTCGGCAGGAGAGAGCCATGTGACCCTCAGGACAGAGCCATGATGCTGCCTACCCCCGTGGTGGTGCAAGGGGAGGACTATCAGGTGGTGACGGATTTGGCCGCTGTCGCCAAGGCGGTGGGGAAAGCCTCCGCCCTGAGCGGCGCCGCGGTGCCCAGCAGCTTCGACAACGTCAACGTGAAGAATTCGACCGTCCACTTTGGGAACAAGACGTACATCGACAACGTAGTGGTGAGGCAGATCGTGGACCCCGCGACCAGCAAGCAGCGCACCTCGGGTGAGTGCTCCAGATGTTGTTGTGCCGCGACGTCGCTGCTAGAATATTATGCTTATCTCTACCACGATAATACACAACAATATCTCAGTACACGTGACCTGTGTTTGTGTCTCCTTCACACTATACATTATTCGTGTTTGTACATTTTACTCTGCTGCGGATTAATTTTTTAAATTATAGGTAGGTTGATATGTGCGTACTTACTTAATACATACTAATTAGGAACATTTCAGGGGTGGAGATCTTCCTGGACAAGTACGGAGTGACAAACAGCCAAGTGGCGTGCGGGATCGCGCTGTGCTCGATGGTGTGCGTGGTCACGGTGATCATGGTGGCCGTGCTCACCTCTGCGTACGCCGGCCACAAGCAGGAGAGGCGCCAGCAGGACAACGACGAGGACCTGCGCGTCAACACGCCCATCAAGACTGACATCGGTGAGAGGTGTTCACTTCATCCCCGCTACCCCGGGTACTCCCGCTCCTTCACGTCTTGTTCAATGCTCATGTGGTATCCTCCTGTTTCAGATGGTGTCCTGCTGACCCCCAGCTCCCTGCGCTTGATCAGCCGGCGGGAGTGGCTGGCCCAGCCCCCCTCCGGGCCCATCTCACGCCTCAGCACCCCCGTATCTTGCGTCGTCATCACCCACACTGCTACAGAGAATTGCACAGACCAGGTACTGATTCCCAGCACATTGGTTGCCTTCTGCATTGAAAAAGGAGAATCTTGAGTATGGTATCACCGCATCACGAACGATACTATACGCCAGCGCACCCAGCGCAGGCCCATCACTTTCACCATTGTGGAGAGGAGAAGGACATGGCTGGGACATGTGTTAAGAATGCCGAATGACATTTGGGCGAGGAGAGTGCTGTGTATTTTTCCTCCCGCCTGATGGGTCTCGAAGACGTGGAAGACCTTCTCATGCCGTGTTCCGTTCCTTCGAAGCAGAGCTGAGTGAGTTGGACATGGTGTGGGAAGAGGTCATAAGCATTGCGCAAGATCCAGCACAATGGAGGGCTCTTGTTGCCTCCCTTTGCCCCTGAGTGCGGTTCAAAGGGAGTTTTGAATTTTTTTTTCATATTTTCCAAAATATATTAATATAATACATGCATGTGTACAAAATATAAGTTCAGATTAAGATAATGGAATTTATCACCCACTAGACAAACACCCGTTTGATTGATTACCTACATTGAAAAAACATACTTGATTTGATATTAAAATCATTCGTATATGAAAATCCAGAAACTGAAATGTCTAGATTCTATAGACATTTCAATTTCTCAATGTGATTTTTCTGTTGTACATTCGATGATAATTTCTTAATGTCTGGTTCATATTTCGCCACTTTAATAATACACACGACCAACTGGATTCATCAGTCGTTCTATTTCTTGAATTGCATTTTACGTAGGTAGGTATATGAGAAAATTGATAATATTGCTCTCGCTACTTTTTTTAAATCGTTAAAGATATCTGGAATGACGTTCCAAGTTCTAATTATTGTTTCTTCTGCATTTTTTATTATTCAATTTTTTTATTAAAAAAAAATTGAACCTGGAAATCGTTCGCGTGCCATCCAAATTATCACACGTGCCATCTCGGGCACGCGTGCCCTAGGTTCGCCATGTCTGGTCTAGAATTATCCCGACCGGGTTCAGTATTGGTAAGAGCCAGGTTCTGCCCGCCACATTGGCTTTGTTTGCCTTTTATTTTCCCTTTCTAAAAGCTCCCGACCACTACATGAAGAAGCCCCGGATTCTACTTTGTTAAGCAATTCTCGTGGAGCTCTGTGAACCACTGACTGTTTAATGATTTTAGCAAGTTTTGTTAGACTTTCTGGGGAGTTCCTGGTAATCTGTTATTTCGTCATCTTCAGGTTGTTATACTGAACCACATAATGTCGTATAATAATTGCTGTTTTATTTGTAGGCCTCCTGCGTGTTCGATGTGAGGTACATGCAGACCTTCCACATGGAGTCCAGGAGCTGGAATGACATCGGATACAACTTCCTAGTCGGGGGCGATGGGGCGGCTTACGAGGGGCGCGGCTGGGACAGCGTGGGCGCCCACACCTTGGGGTACAACGCGCACTGTATGGGCATAGCCCTCATCGGCACTTTCAACGACTACTTGCCCCCCCAGAGGCAGTTGGTAGCCGCTCAGCTGTTGATCCGCACTGGCCTCACGCTGGGCAAGATAGCGGGCGACTACAAGCTCTTGGGCCACAGACAGCTCATACCAACTCTCAGTCCAGGGAACGCGCTGTTTGCCGAGATACAGAAGTGGGCACATTTCTCCCGGGCCTTCCAGCTGACGAACGATTCAGTGCCGCTCTCAGAGACAAAGCGAACATGACTTAATGACTAACGTGGAAACACGTTCCCGCAGGAGTGCATTGTGATAAGTGCGAGTCCTGTGTCGGGCAGTGTCTCCGTGTATACGTGGTGTTGTGAGACTTCAGTGATAGTTGAGGAACTGGTGATAATAATGATTTTCCCTGAGCGCTGAACAAAATGTTGAAGCACCAAATTGCTGACATCATGTATCTAAATTGGGTTGCCCATCGGAGTGACACAGAATACAAACCGTCATTCAGAATGAGAGGGTTGTTTATTGTGCCATTTACATGCATAAGACAAGTGTTGTTCTTGCAGTTATTACTGGTTGTGTTGCAGCTGAAAATAAAGCACAGACTCTTATCGTCGCATCACCTTAGACTCTAAGTTATCTATAGAGGGCTATCATTTGGGCATATCCGTCTATCTTAGGCTACCATGTATAAACCAGCGTACCTACTTATTACAATGAAATGACATTATATTTATTCGAGAATTTCTTTTGTTTTCCTTACTGCCGCTCAAAGGAATTTTGTCCACTATAAAGAAATCCCAGACCTATAATACCAGTGCTGGTGGTTGGAAAATGATTTTGCTTTGAAATAAACTGTCGATTGAGTAGGTATATTATTAATACTGTAGTAGCGACCTCTTGGAGATGGTCCACCCACACCACAGAATCTCCCCTCCAACTATTGTGACTGGCGGCCACTGCAGGTCTTCTCTGGTGCCTGCCTTAGCAATAATTAGTTACTTCTGCCGCCTTCACCTACTTTTGTTTTACACCCGCTATATAGAAGACTTGTGAACAAATGGGCTGCATATGTTTTTAGGAGATGAACAGTCACATTTGTGTACAATGAGTAACTGACACGAAAGAGTAAATAGGTAGGTAGGTTACCTACTCATACTGTTACTTAATGCATTTTCCTCAAAGGAAAATAATATTAGTACCTACCTACAAATCTACGTAAAGTAGATAAATACGTAACACTGTAGGCAGGTATATTTTGTTACTCTTATCATCTCCTCAACACTCACACTTCGGCCTGAAACCTCTCATTGTTTCGTGCATTCAAGTTATACGGCATATATTATGAAGCGCCATCTATGCGAGCCAGCCCGAAGCTTTCAATGCGAAGACCGTTTTAGTTTTCTCCAGTAGATGTCTCACCAGTCGCGTTCTCTCACGCGTACTTTATCATCTTATACCTACCTACAGATTGATGTTGTTATTATTAGGAAGAAATGAATGAGATGTTTAACCCTGTGTACGATTGTATAACATAACCATAACATACCTACTGATTAGGCAGTATGTTAACCAGAACGAAATTGCATTGGAAATGTTTCTCCAGTGATTACATGGTTGAGATTTATTATTAGTTTCGCCCAAGTGGCTTGTTCAGCTTCAGTTGACTTAGCGGTTTTACAAGATGCTTGCCAGTGATACGTGTGTTGCTGGCTTAAGCTGGGATGAATCTGTAGGTACCTGCAGTTGGCGCACAATAGAGGCTTGAAGGAACTTGTTGGAGTCCACATGCTGCACACTGGGAGCGAACGTGTTTAGCTTCACATTCGTTTTTTACATAAAATTTGGTGTCACCAGGCATTTGTTTATTTTTATTATATAAAGTAGGGGTGTCTTATATTTTGTGGGAAATAAAAAATATACTGAGATATGTAGGTACCTACCCGATGAGTGCATTTCGTAAATTATAAGTTGTTAACAGAGCTATTCCGAGTACAGGAAAAAAATACTCGAGTAGGTACTGAGTACAAATAGGTACTATGCTCAAAATACGTGAGTGATAAATGAAACGCAAAATCTTTTATAAACCTTTATGCCCTGCGCATGTTTCAACCATGAGGTCACCAGGTCACCACATGAAAATATCATGCGCACCCTTCTATGCATGTGATTCAGTCATGGGGCCAAAACATGTAACCGCAAGCAATTGAATCGACCATGAAATTTAAATTTTACTAAAAAATTTATAAATATAAGTAATAACTTAACGGGTTCCGCTCATTTGTTGCACTGTTTCTGTGTAAAATATTGTGTAAATAAGTTTCTTATTGTATCTTTCTGTTTGCTTGTGTATATTTATTTATTTAATAAAAGTTTAATTTAAAAATACCTATTTCATTTTTTTTCAATTAATGTGTAAGGCGGATACGTACCTATTACTTTTATGTAAAATATATTATACCTACCTACTCGGTTATTTGAATAGTGCGGCTGACTTATGAAGTTACTACAAAGGGAATTATATTTACCTACCTGATGCAAAATTAAGCATCGCACGAGGTTGATATCATGGGCAGCCGTAGCAAACTTCTAAGGGGGGGGGGCAAATATTTTTCACACTTTTTTTATTTTCTTTGTGCCAACACTAGGTGGTTTTAAATAAAAGTAACGTTATTTGACTACCTATCGATAATTTGTGATTTATAGACGCATTTTTTCCACAAGAAACGTCAGAGGTGGCCTCCACAAGTAGGGAGGTATTCCTTAAAAATTATACAACTAGAACTAACAAAACAAATAGTTTGGGAGTATCAATAATTAAATCGACTTTAAAATCTTTATAAACAAGGTTTTTTTTTTAAATAAATAAGATACTTGACGTACATCGTACATTACAAAGGAGCAAATCATGAAACTTGAACGTCTCCAAAACATTTGTATCCGTTTCGTATACGGTCTACGTATAAGTTCGACCGTATCTCACAATTTAGGAAAGAACTCAAGTGGCTAACAATCTCGCAACGTCGCAACCTCCACGTCCTTTCTCTTCTCTACAATGTCTTGAACAATCCATCCACACCAAATTATTTGAGGTCGAACTTCGTTCCTCTGGCATCTCACGGCCTGCCTCTACGCTCGGGAGCCCAACGCACCCTAACGATCCCAGCGCACCGTACAACTTTTTTTACGACTTCGTTTTCCGCACAGGCAGCTCGTCTGTGGAATGGCCTCCCATTAACTATCAGACTCTCACCTTCAATTTCCACCTTCAAATGTAGATTGAAGCAACACTACCTTAACAATCCCTGATCACCCCTCCCCCCTTCCCCCTTCACCACCACCCCCCTCCCGAACTTCCTTTAATCCTATATCTAGTTTATATATTATTATTACTATTACTATACTCTTGCATATTTATGTATATTATGTATTTTTTTTATATATCTGTGTATTATGTATTTTTTTATATTGTATTGTTTTTAATGGATAAAGTCCAGTAGTTTGTAAGCTTTTGATACAATATGTTTAAAATAAGATAACAACTACAGTTTTTCTTTACCTAGGGTTGGTTGGAAGAAATTGCCGTTCGGCAATAAGCCCGCCCTTTCCACAATAATATATTGTTAATATTTTTGTGCGCAATAAAGGGTATTTTATTTATACTTCAGTTTTTACGTGAAGAAGCAAAAGCAGAGTAGGATTTCAGACCATACGCCAGTGACATATAAAAGTGACGATTCCGTCAAAAACCTTATTAGGTTTTTGTTTAACCTATTTAGTTTTTGATATACCAATTATAATACATGGGTTTTAAAAAAACAATTTCTTCACTAGGTACTCTCGAATTAAAAACGAGAACCATACACCCACATTACCACTACCTATTACCACGACACCTAACAAGCAGGGTTGCCAGGTGTTTTCCAAAAATATACCGAAGCAATGTTCCACTTGGTATCCGAAAAGATGAAAGCTCCCCAAAAAAGGTCATTCTCGAAATTTGCTGTCCGGAAAGTTATAAATTCACTGAAAAATCACAAAATCATTCCGAAAATAAAAATACCGAACACTCCATAGTTCGGTATTTTTTTCATACCGAACACCTGGCAACCCTGCTAACAAGTCTCAACTTGTTAGCTCAACTCAACTGTAAAATAAAGTACCTACTGCATTTTGGAAAATAAAAATACATTTTCTATGAAAGCAGGTGAATAAGGTGATGAATGAAAGAATGGTTAAAGTAAAAAATTAAAAAAATAATAATTTCGAAAACCTCGAAAATAAAACGTATAAGCGTTCATTAGTTTTTTTCTTCTCAATTTCGATTTTTCGAAGGGTGTCTCTCCAAAATACGCTTGGCGTACAAACTTTAGAGAAAACTTCCCCAATAAATACCTAAGCTTTTAATTTCCAAAATGAAGTACTTTGTTCACAATTTTCAATTATAGCTCAAAAGGTGGAAAATTGAAAAAAAAAACTCTAACGGCCGGTTTTATAAAAAATAAAGGAGACTTTAAACTCCCTTTAAAAAATAACGGGTTTCATAACAACAAAACGACACATAAAGTCTGCTTTTAGCTAAAGTTCCGTTATTGATTATTATTTATTTAGCGTATGGCCATTTCATCACAATTTATATATAATTCAATTAATAAGTAGGTACATTTTTGATTATTATTTTTAGTTAAAGTCGACTTTAGTGTGTTCAAATTTTTACCACCGGAGTTCATAGAAAATTTCGTGGCTCTTTCTCTGTCACAAATATAAACATTTTGTATGCGGTGACACTGTGAACAAAAATGACTAAAATAGGGCGGAACACATAGCAAAACGGGAAGAATATTATTGTGTACAGATTTCAATTACTAATTCGTAAACCATAATAATAAATTAACAACAATAACGAACGACACATTGATGCTCTATTGAGAAATGAAATTGACAGATCAACAGAAATTCCGCGAAAATATTAGTTAATAACCTATGTTTTCCATAGATTTCCATGGTAGCACTACCAACTGCTACCAACTTTAAAATATTTTTTTGACATTTCAAACTTTAGCTAGAATATTTTTTTATGAAACGCGTCAGCTTAAAGGAGTCTTTAAATTTTAAATGTTACTTTAGCTAAAATGTTCTTTAGCCGCTTTTTTAAAAACCGGCTGTAAAAAGTTAAATAACTTGAAAAGCCCTGACATTAGACCCCTGGTTAATGGGAACAAAGGTATTGCAAATAGTAAAAATCCAGAGATCAGCATAAGCTGATTATCAGCAACGATTTCAATATCAGCGTTCGCATTAATTGATGCTGATTTTCTTGCTGATATTCAGTTCGTGTCTTGTCTGCTAAAGACGGCACTTGCGAGAATTTTCGATCAATCAAACGTCTAAAAAATAACATTAAGGTATGTAATATTTTGTACACTATCTTGCAAGTAGGTACCTACCTGCCATCCCCATCGGCCAGATTTCCCAGCAAACAATGGGATGTTTTTCTTCCTTTCTGTGCCGCTAGAGGCGCCCTAGCTAATCCGGTCTATTGTCAAATTCAGTGTTGACAAAGGGGGCGATTTACTGCCGTTTGGAACTTACTTGCTTACTTAATTAGTTACTTACTTACCCTTCTAGCGAGTTTTCACCTTTCCGGATACTAAATGACCTTTTTTTTAGTGAACTCCCACCTCTCTTCGGATACTAAAATTTTCGGAATGACCGCATACCAAATTTTCAGTTGGGCTTCTTTGCGTTTGAAAAACAGCGTTGGCAACACTGGTTAAATTAACGTTTATAACCTCAACGGTCCGTTTTGTCTTTCGTAAATAAATACTTTAATTTTTTTATTAAATTTATACTCTGTGTTACAGTGAAAATGAAAAAAAAAACAATTTATCATTCTAGTTTATTTCAAATTAAACAACTTATGTATTATTTTAATAAGATAACAATACGTTTAGAATAATCATTGTACATTTCTTTTTACATACTATTACAAATAAAATTGTTTATCTTATTTTATTTTTTATATATCTACCTACTACAACCTAACATACCGTAACAGAATACAAGAATATATACAGAACAGCAGCGCTGAGATTTTTTTCTCAAAGAACGGGACTGAAAATTCACCCTTGAAGACAAATACATACCTAGTGATTTTGTTTGTATGTAGTGTAAAAGGACATACTATGGTTTACCTCATAGAAAAAGCCACTTTTGCAATCATCAATAATTAAAACGTTAAATTGTTGAATTGAGAAAACAAAAAAGATAGGAAATATATTGGTATAATATTTATCAGTCAATGCTAGATGCTAGATGGTATGTTTGACATCTGTCATAATTTGACAATAGACCTGATTAGAAGTTCTGCCACCTAGTGTGTATTGTCGGAAGCTCCCCAGAAAACTTCCC
Organism: Mystacides longicornis; assembly: GCA_963576905.1. Taxonomy (NCBI): domain Eukaryota; kingdom Metazoa; phylum Arthropoda; class Insecta; order Trichoptera; family Leptoceridae; genus Mystacides; species Mystacides longicornis. The sequence continues at coordinate 32,694,689 of OY756429.1, read as the reverse complement.
ATTGTTTAGTGGTGCAGTACCTACCAGTACCTACCTATTTTTTATTACATATTTAGTTATCAATCGGAGACACCCAAAGAACACTGAACAACAAACAAAACAAATCATGACACAAGCACATAGAATCTCCAGGGCTCCAATAACAGCTATCTGACACATACCTATTTATATGAAGTTACAGATTAAATAATGAAAATATTTCCAAGCTGTTATTCTTAAAATAATTTAATTATCTCACATACCTACTAAAAATTTAATTGTTGAAAACACTATAATTCAATAAATACGCATTCGAAAAGGGACTGCAGGACTTGCAGCGAAATAATTAAAATCAGCATCAATTGATATTAATTTCGAAAAAAGCTACATCAGCAACAACCCTGATTAGGTATAACCCCTTTCAAGGAATCGGTCGAATTACCATCACCTTGTCACCTTGTATAGGTACCTAACATTATTTTATTTATTCATTCTTTACTGTACATTGGGAGTATAGTAAACAACACATAAAATTTGACATAGAAAGACATTACAGAATCAACATAATATAGAGTTCCTAACAACTAATCCAAATATTATGCTGTTGAGTGAATCGAAAGAGGTTTATCTGGATAGGAAAGTTCGTACTCTCTGCCTACCCCCTGCGGGTAACTGCGTCAGGGCGAACAATAATATTATTTTGAGTGATTATGCCTACCCATTTGTTTACTCTTTGAAATCTATATCATGTACGGAGTACTATCTAGTTATATTATATCTAATATAAATAGTCGGAAGATTATGTATGTGGGTATATGTATATATCAAAGTAGTGGCAATCATCATATATAGCTGATAGAGGACGATAGTGAAGCTGTTTGTTCACGCGACGGTTGTGAACTTCTACTCTAGATGACATGCGAACATCATAACATAACAGCGTTTATCTGCGCGGGGAATTACGAGGTGTGTGGGGCGGTCAGAGTCGGCAAGAGAGTGGTGACTGGTGGACAAGAGTCAATGGATATGGTTATAAGCTGAACGATGCCAAGCCAATGCGACTGCAATTAGGGAGGAACAAGACTACAGACCTCGCTCCATTTTGCAGTGGTTGCCGCTACTCCGTCATTCTTCGAGCCTTTGCCTCACGTTTAGCTTTCTCTTCCAACCGGCTCTGTCCAGTCTGTCACCTGCAGAAGTGTCCCATTTTAGCCTCGTCTTCACATCGTAGTTTGGATATGTCCGTGAAGACGGCATTCTCTGAACATGCGCTTCCTCGGCTGAGTCTGAACAATCTAGCATATATTCAGAGATCTTGGGAGCTTTTTAAATATTCCAGAACAATAGGGCGTTCCAATGTACCTACTGGTCCAGATTTGGAGGGTTACCTATTTCAATTTATGAAGATTGTTGATGACACTATTTGTGCCTTAACAAGGATAATATTGTCAGGATATCCGGGGTGTCCTAAAATAAAGTCTATCCGAAATGCGGGAGGAAAAAATATTACCCATTAAAATCCCGAGGCTCGTCAAGCTTTTTTGTGCGGCCCAACTTATTGTCGAGAGCATGATTAATAACAAAAAATGTGTGTTCCAAATTTCATGCGCCTATCTACAGATTCGTTTCGACTTTGACCCACAGATAGTGGAACCTGAAGAGGATTATTATTATTGTAGACGACGTCTGGTTCCTAGAAACTGTATCACATTTAGAGAAATTATCTATAGGAACCTAGATCAAATTAAAAAGTTATGCCTTTCTGCTCTTCGCATTTATGTTTATGAATCACAAAACGTATACAGGAATCGACTCTGATTCTCACCTTGATAACCTTTCGAAGGAGGCACGTATATAATAATAATTATTATAAACCAGATTTGTCTAAAATTGTTGCAAATCTATGTGAATGTCATAAAATATCTGAACACATAATCAACTACATGGGTACCTATTTGGTGTTAACATACCAGAACATCACCGATAAGTAACGCACTTAACTTCTGCTTCTGATGCGCGCGCGTTTAATATTTCCTTATTCTTTGGTCAAAATCACAATGTTCCTCACCTCACTTCGCCCTATCCGCAGCAGCCATTTTAAGTTCCTCATAGATAAGGGGTACAGTACATATCTGAATATTCTTCTTGCAGATATTCTCGACGTGGTCGTCCTCGGGAGTTTGTCCCCTCGGTCATAATCTCAATGATGGTATAGGTGTAGAAGACCTTCATTCACTCAGATATGCGGCTTGAAAAGGTGTCCTTCTACTTCGATACTTTGGATTTTCATTTATAAAGCAACATAAATTATTGTTCGAGCCCAGCTGGTATTATTGCGGCCGGTTACCCATGTACTTAATGAGCGCCTACCTATTTTATGAATAAAATAACATATCGGTCTCATTGAATCATACTATTTATTGCCAAGTAAATATTATACAGTCACATAACATATTGATAATAATTGACCAATTCAGTTTGAAAACACGCTCAATGATTTCTGCAGAGACCAGGCTACCAGCAACTGGGAAGTGACTCTATAGAGAATTTCGACCACTTCAAAAAAGCGCTCTCTATAAGAATAGTCCAAGCCAGCTCTTCAATCAGTGCTACGAAAAAAATTTGAAAGTCTAACAATTTCTCCAAAACCAAATGTCGCCTTTTGAATGTATTATGCCGATTTTGTTATACCTACGCCCCTGAGTCCAGGCATTTGACAAAGGCTCGGCAAATTAAACTTGAAAAAAAATCAGTTGATATGAGGAATAATTATTTACTGTCATTTGGAAAATACGCTCAAACGGTAAAGCGCCCATGAGATGAATTTCATGAAGGCGCAAAGCAAACCAATACAAGAAGTATGATAGGTATATTGTCAAGACTGTTGCCCCAAACTTTAGTTTGGGGACTACTGGAACTACAAAACTAACTCTTTAGAAAAAGAAAAAATAACAACTAATGACTCTAACAATTCATTCCTACTAATGTTCGATTTTTAAATGGAACAAACCACTACGGGCTTACGACCGTCTTCTACTGTTATTTCGAAGACTGACTTAGTGTCATCACTTTATGTTAACAACGTTCGCCATTAGGTGGTATTGTTTGTCTCCGAAACTCTTAATCATGAGAATTCTCAACATGTTCAACATGTCGAAAAATCTCATGTATGCAACAAGTAGAAATATAATAATAAATGAAACATAGAGAATATAAAAGTTGGAAATTATTGAGAACAAGAGATCAACCAAATTTAAAGGCTGCGACTGCTGTCATGTATTCGGCGCCAGGATATTACTATATCCATTTTTGTTACTGTCTCATATTTATTGTCTATTGGCTTTGTTGGTGAACAACGTTCTATAATTATGTCTAGATTCTTGTGACCTTTTTTCAGGACTAGATCTTAAAGAAAAAATAGCAACTAATGACTAACAATTCACTCTTTAGAGTAACATAGGTACCTATAGACACTTCTTAAGACAATCCTTTTCCTTGTGAGAGAATCTGAAGTCATACTGTGTTCATTTATTTTGAGTTCTTTTACAATAGGTACACACCGTGTGGAGCATGTGATCACCATAAACTCTCCAAGATTTCCCCAAGGGGTTGCAACGTTCGTTCGTTTGCAAAATCGAAACATAATCATATCTAAGGAGTTTTTTTTTAAATAAATGAATCTGTGCTCACTCGAAGTGAACACAAATACACTTTTTGACATCTTTCACAGTAAGCGAATGCTTGTGTCGTGAAAGCGGAAAATGGACGACACGGTCGGGATTCGAACCCACGACCTCCGCACGAAACAGTGCGAAAGCCGGTGTCGTAACCGCTGGTCTATCAACCACCTCAAAATTTAAAAGTTTGTTGCCAATATTTAAAAGTTTATTCCTTGTCTTGTTTTTTTTTTCTGTCACGGCCATTTAACATTTTGTGGTTTCCACTGGGAAGTTTGGCGGTCTCGTGCTGTCGCTAATGGACCCTATCAGAGAGATTCCTTCCATTACTAATGCTTACATGGCTTGTTGCACCGTTATCCAGGACTAGATCTTACAACTCTGCACATACATGAATAGAAAAATATGACACTGAATGTTTGATCAAAGACAGAACTGTGGTAGCCCTAAAAATGGGTAGGAAGGAACACTGCTGAGTTTGGAGTTGAAGGGTTTCAGCCGGTTTGAGTCCGCCACTACACAGGTATTCCTGGGGGTATCCACGATGGAGTTCCCCTCATAAAAAGGCACAGAGATAGAACCAACTATTACATGAAACCATTAATTAAATCAATCAGTGTTCGATACAGTTAATATCCCGGAGTCATCAAAATGATAAATGTAGGTACTTACCACTTTCCAACCATTAAATCAGCCATCTCTCCGCTGCTGGGTACAGGCTTCTTCCATCTTATTTCACTCCACTCTACCCGCGATAATGTCATGGCCCAGCTTTTTTTAGGCTGGCTCACTCCTCTTTCTTTATCCAGCGATGCACTACCTATAATACTTTTAAATACTCGATGATCCCTTTGTAATAACAAAGGGATCATCGCCGGGTCAGTAGGCCCAGTGACATGGCTGGGGACGCGGCCTCGAATCCTGCAGGGGTTCATGGGAGTTTTCCACCTGTTGAATGTCGGAGGTTCCCATGATTTGGGGTTTCGACGAATTTAACCACCTAAATAGCGAAAGTAGTTCATAAGGCTGGCTTAGTGTGATCACTTAAGCGTTATCACACTAAGCCAGCCTCCTGAACAGCTGTAGAAGGTGGCCGTAAGCACGTAGTGGTTCAAATTTTGAAAAAAAAACCGAATACTAAGTAATTGATTTACCTAATGATTGCATCATATACTGTATCTGGTTAGTTGTATTGAAATTTTTTGAAGTTCTTAATAGTTGAATCTATCGGTAGGCAAGTGAATGAGTGCAAAGCGGATGATAGGTGTGAGAGAGACGGGTGTCTGCTGTGGTTCCAATTGGGTGGAACAGGTGGCTGAGCACTGCTGCCATCAGTAGCTCCCACCAAGGGGAATTATCCAATTGACTCCGGTACCTGCCCGGGGGTCCGACATGCCAATTTATTTATTGCGCTGGTGACGTCGCCTGGCATTATTAGGTCCCGCATTAAGTCTATTACCGCACCGAGGTAGCTACCTAGTGTTTGTTCCCATGCAGCACCGCCCTTCAGCGGACACTCGCAGACTCTGGACAGAGCAGATAGAGAATGTTGAGCAGACGGTGTTCTGGTGTAGTAAATCAGAGTTGGAGCACCATAAAACACTTACTCCAGAAAACCTCGCACACTATTTAGTTAGAAACAATAGAAGCTAGAGCCTATCAGGAAGTACATATAATACAAAAGGAGAAGTATGAATACACAAGACAGACCATTCAGTGAGATAGAAGCAGTCAAGTGGTAGACGAAAAGGTAGGAACACTTCCGCAAAGGTGGCAAGGAAGGGGGAATTTAGTCTGACACCACTCGACCAGAGCGCGTCCAATGAGGAGTTTCCCTCCTACAAACAAAAAGATTCTAGAGATGTTGGGGTGACCTTCAACACCCCAAGGGAATGTCTTGACAGTGTAACATGATCTCTACCTGTGATATTCCGGAAGATATATTATTATGACAACCACAAATGCAAATACATGGCTCTAACTATCTGTGTCTGTCTTAGAAAGGGCTCTTTCGTCTCATCCATCAACTTGAATTGTTTATACAGTAAATGTTTCAGGGTAATAATACGTAGGTAATCATGTAATCATCAACCAATGACTGACCATAAATATTACATAGCCCAAGCAGGTAGCGTGCGTCAGATTGTTGTGACAAGGAAGTGAATCACTGAGCCTCAAACTGCTCACTGCATTTAAAAGACTTAACTGCACTTTTCACTGCTTTAGATTAATCCTATTTTTTAATCATCCGCAATCTCCTTCACTTTCTAAAACGAGCATGCTCAGAAGGCTGACACACTATACGGGTCAGGAATGGCTGAGGGACTAAGTCAAGGTGCAGTTTGGTGTGCATGGACACTGTGTTATTATGAGGTTGGTTAGTGAAATTATCGATGCTCAGAGTTGCTGAATAGACACTTCTTGGCAGTAAATTTAGACCTTCTAGATATCACAGTCCACGTGCAAGGCGTGCATAATGTAAGGTGGAGGGACATTTATGAAAAATTACTTCTCTATCATCGCATCAACATCAACACTGTTTGGCGCAAAGGTTTTTACTGTCATGCTAAACAGTGCATTTTTTAACAATAAATGAAGAAATAAAACAGAAGACAAAGCGTCATCACTTAAAATGACGGAAAAAAATCCATAACAAGGACGTGGGCCCGGGAGCTGGATGATTGAGGTGGAAGGGCTCAGGATTATATTTAAAAAAACCCCCATCCAACATCGCAAATCATAATAACAAGGAGTGTTACATCTTGGAATACAATTTAAAATAAATTTGCCACCTCCTTATTATGGAGAGCACTTGTTGCCTCCCTATGAATGCCCCTAAGTGGGTGTAAAGGGGGATTTGATTTGATTGATATTATAGAAGCCATTGTCGCTTGTTAAGGGAGTTTTTACTGTCGTTATGCTAATTGCTCCTTTTTGAGAGTTGCTTTAAAAGCAAACGTATCAGATACCTAGCTATAAACAACTTGACAAGCTTCCCATACTTGAGCTAGTGCATTACTTACTGACTTTCCGTTTCCGGTACATCAAATCTGAAACACCCAGTAACTGGCCACCTGAATGCCGCTATCCCTCGCCATCACGGTGTCCTCGCGTGTGCATGTGTCACCAATCAGAGGGCACGAGAACAGGTGAGAGTATTGTTGCACGGAGCCGCACTCACAAGCGTCTTCTTCTCTGTAGGTAACCCCACTTTTTGAGGTTACTGTAGCAACGGGTGACACCTGTTCTTAGCCTGTTGAGTGCTCTCCAAGATGTGTAGGGCAAGTTGTGTCCCACAGATATCTCCTCAGCTGGAGGAAGATACGTGGAATTGCTGATCTCTCTCCACAGTGTCAGCCGTCGGGCCTCGGGCAGTTCATTCACAGGTGGTATCTCCAGGAAGCTCTACTGATGGGGGAAATCAATCAAACCGTCCCTCCTGGAGTATAAGAGCAGGTGCGGGGTAGTGCCATGGATGAAGAGTTGGTTTGGATAAGAGAAGTCCCTGATCATCTGGGAGAGGACAGGGTCCACCTGTGGGACCTGGACGCCATCATCTGAGTGTTGTGTATTGGGTAACGAAATCGAAAGTTGTTAATATTTAGGAAAAAATTGACGGTAAATAAAGTTTATCAGGTGTAAGTAGTTGCCCAAATACAATAAGAAGCGGCAGTGGTGGATAAGGTGGTGCGATAATACGGCATAGTGCTGTACGAGTGGCGCTGGAGGAGGCAGCGTGTACCTCTTCGCGCCTGCGCTACACTCCGCCGCCTATATATAGCTGGTACGCAGGCCCGCGCCACACTCTGTGTGTTGCACTCGTTCAGGTAGGGCCTCCATATCTCTCACTTTCTCACTTCTCCATTGTCCTAGTGTCATATACGTGCATAATACTTGTTTCGGACGTTTCTCTGAATAACAGCGCTGTATAATTTGCATTGTGTTTGTTGTGATTTGCAGAGAGAAGTAGCCGCTGCCCCACACAGTGTTAGCGCGCACATCAGCTGTTGTTGACAAGCAGAGTTCCGTTCGGATTCACCCAGGTGAGTGACAGCGCTTTGTTTATTTCATGATTTTGTTTTGTTTTTCTCCGTTTGATTTCCATGGGCAGTGTTGTTGGCTTGGGGCGAGCGTGTAGGAGGGAGGGCGGCCCAAGGCTATCGACTTCACCCCAGTGGTCTCCGTCGCCTTTATCATCGATCACCTGTCACTCGACCATCTCCTACTCGCTCGCCACTCACTATTCTGTGCAAGCGATCTAATTCTCATGTTGTTCTTCCTGCGCTCATGTCTTGTGTGTTATGCAGCACGGCGCGTCCCTCAATAGAGAGCATTGTGGAGATGTCGGAGCACAGCACGGCGCAGCGAGTGCCGCGGCGCACTGAAACCCATCGAGGTGATTTATACTTCACTCAGTTATTTCTTTACCAAGCAAACAGCTGGATCCCCTTATCTGCTTCGCTACATATATTATATATTCATGTGTACATACATTAGACGAGATGCTCTGTCCGGTGGAGAGTGTATCTGGCTTCACTGGACTCACCAACGAGCGAAAGCACCAATTCTGTCAGTGTCAGTCACACAGTGATGTTTAAAAGTGCTTAACTATTGTTACCCACTCTCACCTTGACCATGGAGTAGCCCTGTAAATATACACAATAAATCATCGTAACAATGTCCTTTGTGCGCAATCATATTTTTGGCAAATAAAGGAGAATCTTTGTTTGTGCGCGCCGTTTGTTGTCGGCAGTGGGAGAGCGGCGTCCTCTACAGTAGAGAGTGTAAACAAACAAACCACTGGCCTCGACACACACTTCCCGCACGCGCGGCTCACTGTGAGCGTGCCGCGGCTCTTCCGCGCTCCACCAGACTCCCTGGCACGGCCCACCCTGCTCGGGCAGGTGCTGACCCCTTCTTGGCTGCTCCCGTCTCCTCGGAACACCGCGCGGACAGAAACCCTTTAACACAACTCTGTGTTTCTCCACTGCGATTTTATCATTTCGATTATTGAATTATTTGGGTATATCTACTTTCCAACGAATTTCATTCCCGATACACTTTATCCCAGTAAACCAAGATCCTTTAAGTTGAGACGAAATGAGAGCCAGGCAGAGTAGGACAGCAGACCTGTCAGCGTGTTTTCTGCAAGTGGTTAGTGCGATGGCCGATGTGTTTGTTATAAGAGGTGCACCGGGTCACACCTGCCAATCATGCCGGGTAAACATTAAACAAGAAGGCGCTGCGTGCATTGCTCTGCACTGACCTCGGCCTTCTTATCTGCAGTGCAGTGTCAGCGAGCACATGCCATCCTGCGGTAGGGACCCGTGGGCCCTTCCAAGGACTTTGGACCAGTGCTACGTTTCAATAAGACCCTATTAACATGATCACGGTATAGGTGAGACAGTATGCGCTGCGGTTGGAAGAGTCTCGGCACATGTCGCTACAACGTGACTGCGTGTACCTCAACGTACCGAGGTGGGTAGGTGTGCAGCTCGAAGGAGTTGCTCCGGAAGGATCTTACGTAATTAATTTAATTGCGTTTCGTTACAAAGACGGGGAGTTACATACCTCGCAGGACAGGGTGTGTGTGTGCTCGGGTCCGCTGGGCACCTCGGATGTGTCAATTTTACATTCTCAGTATATACAATTTACTAAGAATAATAAATACATAATTTAGTATCACACTTTTATCATGTTCCATGCCTTGACATGCTTTGCTATAATGACATAGGACGACATAGGTATTATGTCGTAGTTCTAATTGAAGACTCGTCTTTTTATTTTTACCGCTGTAGTTATTTATTTATTTACTTTATAGATACAAACATTTTAATTACAAACAAAGTTACAAATATGTTAATATCAACATTCCCCGTTCAATATTTCTTCTCAAGGATTGTATCTTTTTAACTACATGAACTATGTCAGCCTTGTAGTGTCTCTACGAAAAACAATTAATTTAGTTGCAACCAGCCTGGTGCAGGCTCGACGAAGGTAGTAACCCCCTCACTAAACACAATGAAGTACTCCGATGACATGGCGGAATTTGCTTGATAAAGCGGACGGACCATTTTCAAAAATCATGTAGACCACGGAACGCGGAATGCGACGGTTCGCAGTGATGCCTCGAGCTGTCAGCACCAGGCGGCCTTCGGACTAGAAATGGAGGAAACGCGAGAGGATGATAATTAGGAGAGTGGCGGGTCCAATGCAACCAGACTGCCTCGGAATGTGGCTGACGTACCAGACCACTGCGAGTATTGCTCCACTGCTCCGGAGACCAAATCAGCTGGATGTCCTGTCCCGTGCGGGTCTCCAACCGTCGTTGTCGCTTTCAACGAAATGGGCTCTGATTAGAATGGAGTCTGAACCGGTTTGCTGGAATCAAGTCCCTCGTTCATCGGCTTACAGCCCAATTTGTTTATTGTTCAGATATTAGTTATCAACGTTCACACTGAGTGATATTATGTACATACCTAACTATATATGTACATACCGTAGTAATTGGGACAACATAGATAGTGCGGCTCTATAACTACCCGAATGATAAACACAATAATTAATAAATTTATCGTGTCAATGTGACGAAACACTCCGTGGCACCACAGACAGACGGTCCTTGGACAGTCCTACAGGGCGGGGCCAGTGCGAAGGACACTCTTGTACAGCATCCGTCAGATAAGCGCGGGACGTTAAACGTATTAGCGCACAGCTGTTAATCCAGTAGACAATTACCTAATACATGGATCATCACTGGTGGTGATGGCGAGTGCAAGGAAGCGAGTGCCTGAAGCAATTATCGGTACAATTTGTGGAATCAATGCGCGGTTAGGCACAGCATGCAAATAGAATAATGTGCTCGTAACTTCACAGCAGTGTGCGATGCGCTCAGAGGTTATCCACAATGCTGCTCAAGGTTGCCAGGGTCTGTTCTACGGGCCTCACCAGAAATGACAGCACATGTGCTGAAGAGTGGAAACGGAATGCTAATCGGATGTTGTGTAGCGAGTGACACCGATCTATGTGTGTTATAATAATGTGTCGGTACTATTCAGTACAGTACTGTGAATATTAGATGACCGAGATGAATGGCGGTGCGCCTGTAGGCCGTAATGGGAACGACTTCTCGAAAAGGTGCCTCGGTGTAGTTATTCCGGATTCAGGCGTCACACAAAATAATGAGGCTCGGGAGATCTCTCGGTGTTTGCAATATGCCGCTCCGGTGGTGAGATAGAACTATCAATGCATCACGCGCTCGAGCGGTGGCCGAGAGAGCGAAGTCTCTCGCACGCACGCGGCCCCTTATCGGCCATATCTGCCGATGATGATCTCCGCGATAACTCTGAACAATGTCTAATTGAATCGTTTCTACAAATCTCGCTAATCCGACAGGGCGGGTACTTAAGTACAAGTTAGCGATGTGGTACCTACTCGTCATTCTGGGTATGTACCTATTAGTTTGATATTAATAGGGTTGGGGTCTTCAAAATGGATAGAGATGTTGAACTAGCTAAGTCTCTCATGCTCAGGATCTTATAGTTTAAGATCACCAGCGTAATGCCACATGGATATTATTAAGTAATAAGTCACATGTTGAGTTCTTGGAGTTGTTATCTTTATCTGATCTATCACAAATTTATCATCTTATCTCTGCTCTGGATCGGGATGGCAAGGCCCCACGTCACGCGGCCAAACTGCAAGCTCCTGTCATTATCTAATCACACGCATCCTCCTTGTCCCTCCTCATTATCTCCTAATGGGAGCTGGCGGACCATTGACAGACCCGATTTATTATCAGACTAAAGACCTCGAATGTAAGCTAGATTGGTAGGTACCTACCTCACTACAATCTATAATGCTGCTATGTACATTTGTGTTTTGTTTGTTTGTTCGCAGAAGAGTCGAGAATAAGGCACCATGGCTGATGCTTGCTCCAGGAAAGGAGGAGATGGTAAGTTTACATGTCCCTGTGGACTACACGCTCATAGATACTACACTATATAGTTCCATTAATGGCCAGACCTTTAACGTGGTGACACTCGTTGCCTCCACTTGAGTTCGTATCTGAGTAGGTGCGAGTCTATCAATTTATAATTAGAGATGACTGACTTGTGATATCTTTTGGGTTGTGAATGTGTTCCACTGCACACGTCAAATTCTGTTTAGAGAGTGACCAAGTCTTGCACAATCAACTATTAACCTCAATACGACGGTTTGCGCAATAAAAAGTCGGATTGCACATCGAAGATACGAGCTTCACATAGAAGCAACTGTGTAAGTGACTCCGCCTGGAAGGTGTTTGTGGACCATCCCTTGGGGCTGCATTCAGCCCTAATTAATTACATACTGTGTTCTCAGCAGAAGAGAGACGCCGCGGGACTGGCACCTTCCTCACGGATTCCCCCAACGCCTATCTCAACAAGACCATTCTAACCAAGTACTTGGACCTGCCCATGCCGGCTGACAAGATTCAAGCCACTTACATCTGGATCGACGGCACCGGGGAGAATGTGCGCTGCAAGGACAGGACCTTGAACTTCATCCCTAAGGAACCAAAAGGTAACCAAGTATTTCTTATCTAATTGCACATTCACAGGTGTGGTTTTTTATGAACTTCGTCGTCTTATAACTCCGGCCGCAACTCTGTTTCAGACCTTCCCACCTGGGACTTCGACGGAAGCTCCACAAAGCAGGCCTCAGGACAGAACTCCGACACCTTCCTCTTCCCTCAGGCCATATACAAGGATCCCTTCAGGAGAGGAAACAACATCCTAGTCATCTGTGATACGTACAAGTATAACTACGAGCCGACTGGTAGGTGGTAGTCCTTGTTCTTTCAGCAGCCACTAAGCCAAACAATGAAGAACTCAATAACGTCGTTTGATTTCAGAAACCAACAAGAGAAAGAGCTGTGACGAGGCATACCAGAAGTGCAAGGACGAGGAACCATGGTTCGGCATCGAGCAAGAATACACTATTTTGGATTCCGACATGAGACCTTATGGTTGGCCCAAGAATGGCTTGCCTCCGCCACAGGGCCCCTACTACTGCGGCGTGGGGGCGGACAAAGTCTTCGCGAGAGACTTGATCGAGGCGCACTACCGCTGCTGCTTGTATGCTGGCGTGCCCATCTGCGGGACCAACGCCGAGGTGATGCCTGGCCAGTGGGAGTTCCAAGTTGGCCCAGCAGTGGGCACCAAAGTGGCCGACGACCTTTGGATCGCCAGATATATCTTACATCGCTTGGCGGAAGAGTTTGGGATCATCGTTAGCTTCGATCCAAAGCCCTTCGAGAACTGGAATGGATCTGGCGCCCACACCAACTTCTCCACGCTGAAGATGCGGGATGACAATGGCATCATGTAAGTCGGACCTTGCCCAATAAACTAAATTCACAAACAACACATTAGGTATATCAGCTGTATAACACACATACACAATATATCACACGACATAGAGATAAGCTCGGCTCCGAATGTTTGCTCTTGTGATAATGGAGCGGTGGCGAGCGCTGAACAATGCCCGCTGTATCGGCGGCCCATCTCCCGGAATGTCAATCACTGGCGACTCTAATCGCAGCCCTTTGTTTTGTTTGCCCGCAGAGAAATAGAGAAAGCCATAGATAAGCTGTCCAAGGTCCACATGCGCCACATCAAGGTGTACGACCCCCGCGGCGGCAAGGACAACGAGAAGAGACTCACCGGCAACTTCGAGACTTCCAGCATCAACGACTTCAGTGCTGGTGAGTGTACGGCATACACGCCACTAATCAGTTCTGTTGTTCTATCAGTTTACTATAACGACTTCCTATTGCAGGGGTTGCCAATCGTGGTTGCAGCGTGAGGATTCCGCGGAGTGTTGCGGAGAACAAGAAGGGCTACCTAGAAGACAGGAGGCCGTCGTCCAACTGCGACCCGTACGCTGTCGTGGACGCCATCCTGAGGACGGTCTGTCTCAACGAATAAACAGCACGTTCCATGGAAGCTCCCTACCTAGTATTAAGTCATCTATAGTTACCTGTCTCTACCTAGTAGATGTGATGTGAGGAGGTGCTCCACTGTATGCAGCTAGACACGTATCCATCGCTGGAGAATTTATATGTACCTATATTTATATAATCTGCATTGAGGCTAGATACCTATGTATGTTAAGATGTTTTTAATATTCTATTTATGATTTCCCTCATTGCACTATTTTTATAAACATTTATTCTAGTTGGTTCTATTAAACTGGAGTTCACGCAGTGTGAACTATCCCAATGGAGAGGTCACAAGTCGGTGGACACTGCGGCTGTACAGATAGTAGGTACTCGGCCTCCCACCGACAAGGTTAGCAACCACTCCCTGTGAAAGACCAATGTTCAAAGACAATATAAATGAAGTGATAGATAGAAGCTGGTCCCGATGGTTCCGCCGTGGGACCCGACCAAGACCACTATAAATAAGTCGTAAGAGAATGAAGTCATTATATATCATTACGTTGATTACTTGTATGTAAATGTTTACGTTCCAAGTGCCTGATGCACTCCTGTGGTACTTGTGTACCGATCCTAATATCCTGCAGATCCCTGCCACAGTCTGACGTCAGTACACCTTTCTTTATTTGGATCAATAATATTCTATTAAGATAATAATTCTTATATTATTAGGACAAATAAATTTCAAGTGTTTACTTGCTTTGATGAACATCTAAACGATGTTTAAATTATTATTATCTTTATGTCAAGTATTAAGTAGGTACACAAGTGTATTCCATAATAAACTGATATTACAGCACAGTCATCGTTTGGTTTCATTTTGCCGGGAGATAACCTCCATACAACATGATCAAGCGTCACACTTGCAATAATTGTTTCATATTGGCATCTCGCCAACATCCATCCAATGTATGTCCCTAATACAGTCAATCTGACTAGCATAGATTTTGTTGTGGATGCACCAGGATACCAACCCTAAGCTTTGTCAGTAAGCTTAAAACAGTCCTACTATAAAGCTATATACCTAAGCCAGTTTGTAATAAATGTTATAGTAAGAGAGAAAAGATGACGAACCCAATATCGTACAATTTATAAAAGTACGCGGATTGGAATGGTTGGGTCACGTCGGCCGAATGAGTGATGGTTGTATCCCAAAAAAGGTCCTAAACACCTGTCCAGATGGTGGTAGGAGTAGAGGCAGAACCAAACTGAGATGGCTGGATGACACGGAGGACGAGATCAGAGCGATCGGAATGATGAACTGGAGGAGAGCGGCAGAGGACAGAGAGGAATGGAGAAGATTTCTTGAGGCGGCCAAGGCTCATAACGGGCTGTAGCGCCAATGATGATGATGAAGAGAGATAAGAAAATTTTCTTTGGAATAATAACAGGTACTAAAACAAAACAATAAACAAAACTTTTTGTCATCGGCAATTGGATCAAATCAATTGATCCGTTCGTGCGAAAACAAGAAATTTATGATTAGAATATTGTCCTGACCAAGGGCGGATCCAGCATTGGCGCCAGGGGGGGGGTCACGACATAGTAAAAAAGTCATTTCCAAAATTTGGTATTTGGAAACTACACTTTTCCTTTAAAAAAGGTCATTTCCATGATAATTTATCATGAACCATTTAGTCATGAACCACAATAATTTATAATTATAATAAAAAAGTAGGTATTTTATTAATAAATGTACCTACTATACCTACTTATTTATATTTACTATACTTCAAATTAAAGGCCTGGCCCCCCCTGACCCGGATCAGACCTGTCATCATCAGGTGCAAACTTAATACTAATATTAATACTAGTGTGAGAGGTCTGATCCTCCTGAAACCGGTCGTGCTTTATTTTATTCTCAATTATTAACACTTTTACAAAGTTACAATAAAAATAATTTTTACTCAGTTAAAATGAAGTGTTACAAAGTTACTGCAAAAAAACCTTAGTGATATTGAAAATATAATTACTTAAGGGTTTGATTCCTGCAGCACCCAATTAAACATATCACCCCTAGGTATGGGGTAGAGAGAAATAGAATTACAGCATGAATACAATTATTTACAATCTGAGAAATTGACTGTCCCACTATATTTTTAGCATCTGTTCTCATCCTTCCACAATATCCAAATAAATATCTCAATCTCAATCTGATGGGTAATAATAATAATATGCACATCTTAGGTACACTAACAAAATGACCCTTTGCATCTTTGAAAAGGCGCAAACGACTATCAGTATGTAAATGTAAAAAAAAGAAATAATAAGGTAAGTACATAGTTAATATTTGAAGAACTCGAAGAGGCAACCAATTCTGTGGTCACAACATTTAATTTAGGTCAAACTAACAGATGACAGTACTCTACCGAGGGATAGTCGAGGGATAGGAGCACACAATACCATACATAATAATATAATATACTGTAATACAAATACTATTATAATGCTATCAAGAAAAAGACAATAATCAAGAGAATGACAGTTGTTACCCACTGATGACTTCCAATCCAATACAACAGGGAATTCCAAAGCATAACTTACTTTTCCACAAAACATCAGCTGTTCTTGCATGGTACTACACATAATTGGTCATACTAGGTGTAACAGGTCTCAAAGGTGCGTCTTCTTCTTTCACATTTCTTTACCTTCACCCACTAAACTACCGCTTCTCCAAAGACTATAATATAATATTCAAGAAAGAAACTATTAACTGCAATAGAAGTTTTCAGAAACTAAAACATTTGTACCACACCAAGTGCGCGCAACAAAAGTAGACTTTCGAGTCAATCAGGTGTAGAACAGAACAGGCGATTAATTGCCCTCTGTTGTGCAAGCTAGAAAACATTTTGTTTGATAGAAAGTATTAGGTGGTTCCATCTCGTTTCCATTCACTCTTCATGCGTATTTTCAGTAATTTTTACATAGATGGCGCATCGTTTTTTTTTTTTTTTTTTAGTCTTAACAGATTGCTTAGGGTTATGGCGAATTTTAGCTCAATGATCAAGGCAGACCAAGGTGTAAACCAGCATTAAAAATGAAGACAAAATAATCTAATTTTAAATTTAAATTAGCGTTTTACAGCTGAAACTGTCTGACGTTGTTGCATATTATACATATTTAAAATGACACATGTGCAGAGACGTGGTATAATATTTTTAACATATCACTGCACATGTGTCATTTTTTAGAAAATTGAATGAAGTATACCTTTCGTCCTTTCGATTCAGTTTCATTTCCTTTTTAAAACGGAATACCTACTCCATTCTATTTTCAAAAAATTGTCACATGTGTCACTTTAAATATGCAACGACGCTGTCAGTTGTTTGATAGTCGGTGCGATTGACAGAATGCGGATGGATTCAATATTAGTGAATATTAGATAATATATCAACGTGAATTATGTTGTAAGATAATTAATTAATTTTTCATTAAACAAATTGGAAATCAATTTTCATATAGTAAGGACCACGGGACAACGTCTGTCGGGAAAGCTAGTAGGTAGGTAGGTAATAAATAAATTTACTCTTTTCTGTACAAATGTGGCAGTATTGCCGCCGGAACTACTTAATTGCCTGTGGCATATTTTGAAAGAAGACAACCAGGGTGGAATTTCAAGTGAAAAAACACTTAGAAAAACTCTGAGCTGACCGGGAATCGAACCCGATGCTTCTTGATCTGAAAAGTTTACACCTATATGTACCACTAGGCTACTGAGGTCGACATTATTTAATAATAACAATAATAATAACTTTATTCAATAAAAACAATACAATGATTAAAAAAACAATTTTGTGACTCCCTCCACTAGGCAATGCCTATCATAGAGAGGAGGTTGAAGAGCAATAAATGAAAGTCAATCAATGGAGCCCAAAAAACAATGACATAAATGCAGATCATCAAAATACCAGCAATAATCAATGAAAAAAAAAATCAAAAAGGTAAAAATTGGTCTCAATAGAACACCTGTAATCTAATGAATTAGTAATAAAAAAATTATAAATTAATAGTAAAGATTAAATTTAGATATAATTCGATGCTATTAGGTACCTACTGTATAATATAAGTAGGTACATAGTTACGTAGGTAGTGCAATTCGATTTTAAACGGCCTCCCTACACGTTTCCTTTCTGACCGAGAACTCCTCTTTGATATTTTAGTACACTTGCACCCCTTATTTCAACAACCATGTCAACTTATAACGCATAAATTTAGGTACATATATACATAACTGGATGAACTACTCGAGTTAATAAGCCGGTCTACATTGCTCAGAAAAAGCAGGTACATTACTCGTATGTACATCAACAACCACAGATTTGATGACAACAGCACACAGCTAGAACAGGACGATTGACTTTCTTCCACTTTTAAAAAAGGCGGACGCGAACTGGGATAAAATTCTCAATACAAAGAGAGTTGTGTATGAAAATCTATGTTGAATGAAACGACACTAACTTATGGAATCAGTTCCACAAAAATTGGATTCTTACAGAAACAAAAATATAGGATTTATGCTGATCATTGCACTAGGGCAAAAAACATTTTAGAAACGTCGTTTGTGGTTGAAAAATAATTAAACAAAAAACCCAAATTCATTTTCAAATCCCATACAAAATAAATGTCAATCAACTTTACACCCATTTATTTTAGACTAGCTTTCCCGACAGACGTTGTCCTGTGGTTCTAGCCCGTTAATATGCATGTACATAATGTGCACTTCGCCCCCATAAAACAATACAAAATTAATTCGATTGAGTTAAGCTAATAAAATAATAACATATTTCATTCGTATTCAAAGCTCTGGCGGGAACAACGTAAGAATAATGCGCTCACGCACACACCCTACCTCGCCTATGAAGTAGGTACCAATACAAATGTGCCCGATAATATTGTTGACTTTGTATGAAAATTTTCTAAAACGCTCGAAACGGTGCGGTGGAGTAAGTGGGATGGGCTACTGTACTACAATCACGTATGCGATAATGAGAGGGAACTACCCGCGATGGCGTGGGCGCGTCGCAGGTAACCGTTCCATACTAACATAAATATTGTATTTTACATCATTTCTTATCCATTTTTTTTTTTCAATTTTTTATTAGTTATTCTGTTATCCGGAGAGAGAGCGGAGAATAAATCAAACATCAGAAGAATCTGTTCAGCTGATCTCGAGTTATAAAGTGTTCGCACTAACCCGACTTTAATTTATATTAGAGATATACAGCTTATTTCCGAATTTAAAGACCATTTTAACTGCACTCTCTATCACGAGCAGTCTTCATGCTTACTTCCATCATTAAGATATTGATATGTACAAACTAGGATATTGAAGTGGTTGGTAGTCTAGCGGCTACGACGCCGGCTTTCGTACTGTTTCGTATAGGTACATCGGAGGTCGTGGGTTCAATCCCAGGTGTCGACCATCTTCCTCTTTCACGACACAAGCTTTAAGTAGCTTACTGTGAAAGAGTCAAAGAGTGTCTTTGAGTAAGCACAGATTTATTTTTGTAAATAAAAAAAATGGGATAATAAATACATCCTTTGGTAAGTAGGTAGGTACATATATGTAAAAAAAGTGAACAAATCGAGCATCATTCAGCAGACTTGGCCCATTGAATGTGCGGGGATGGTAAAATAAACCAAGATTTGAGGGCACATTTTGAGCCAATTAGCAAAACTTTTCGTCTGATCGGGGGTAGGTAGGTACTATTCCGATATTGGAATGCTGGAGTAGGAGAAGGCCGGTTACTTACAGTAGGTATACAGTAAAATATTGTATGCTCTCAAAAACAAAACAATTTTAGTCGGCAAACGGAAGGATCACGCGTTCATCACAGTCAGGGGCAGTGGCGGATTCAGAAAAAACTCAATGGAGGGGGCGCGAGTCACAAACATAGTTTAAAAAAGTTTTATTTAAATGGATTATACATCTATATTTAAGACAATGCCATTGGTCACGTGAGCCCAAAAGGGGAAGGGGGGGGGGGTCTGGAAAAAAATCACGAAAGGTCACGTAGGGGGCCGGTGGGTTTTGTGAGAAAATCACGTGCATTTATTTTTCTTGTGAAAAACAACTTGAACTACCTACTAGAAATTTTTTAGAATGTCTAAAATTAAAACCATAAGCTTCTTAATTCTTTGTACAAAAAAAGTACACGTGATTTTCGGAATAAGGGGGAGGGGTAATGTGATTTGAAGTTAATAAATAGTTAAAATCTTGAGAAGGGGGGAGGGTGTAAAAAGTTGCAAAAAACGTCACGTGATTATTGGACGTCCCCTATGATATAAAAAGTTACAATTGTGGTTCTGCAGCCCTATTCACGAAAAAGTTTGAATCGAACTTCGAACTAAACTTAGACTTAATGGATGCGCCTTTATGTGGCTTGGTGTGAACCTTCCTTAAGTTCCATCAAGTCATAACTTCCTACCTGATTATTGTTCCAATCCTTAATTACCCTTGTGACAATATTGGAGCAATATTCAGTTCCATTGAATAACTCACCGCATACGCATCATCATTAAATCATATTATCAATCGCATCAAATAAATAAACTTAAATAATCATAAAAATAAACACGAGCTCGTGCCGGATTAATCCATAAAATTAAACTAATTAAACTAAAAAGTGTAGTTCAAACTAGTGTGAGGAGAGCAAGAAAAACAAGGGTAAGTCCATATATCTTTCCTCCTCCTTTGTGATCTCACACCGAAGCCATTAAGGCGTATCATACTCTTTTCATATTGAGAGAAGAACACGCAAATTCTATTCACCAATCGATCGCAATCTACCAGAGCAATCCTAAATCCTATCTACAGTCCACGAAATCAACGAACCAACGCCAACATAAAATCTGTTCACTTCGGCCGGATCATAAAAATTTTGTAACTTAGAAAATCTTATCATTTTAGCTCGATTGTATAATTTCATATTCAATCGAATAAACCGCATAAAAAAGGATCTCTGTGGATTGTGACGGGTTGGTGAGCAGGTCACATCAATATCATTAGTACTTTTGTTAACAATAATACTGTTAACAATTTATCATCATAGATAGAATATAAAAATAATTTATTCTATAATTGTGTTTCCGCTAGGAAAAAAGAATTGTATCGCATGCCATAGAAGTGTTAATTTGTAGCATTCATTATTATCGTCTATGGATCACATTGTAGAACATTAAAAATACTTATGTTCTATGGTTGTGAAAGTGACATTTCATGTAAACAAACTTGACGTTGACAGCCAATGTCAACAATATTACTAAAGTTATTCGAACTTTGGTTAATAACAAATACCGCACTCATATCATTTAAATACATTACTTGTTATTAATTTATAGATATTAAACTACATTCTATATTAATATTGCAACATTTGTAATATTATTTATAGTTCTACAATATATTTTCACAACATCGCATACCATCTAAAGGTATATTACTTCTTATTAACATTATATCAAACTACGTTCAATCTTAATATTGCAACATTTTGTAATATTGATATTTCATTCATATATAACAAATAACTTGAACAAGTTTTCTAAATACGTTCAAAATGTCTCAAAGACGCATTACAAATTTAGAAGCTAAAGTGTCAGCAAACCTTTTAAATATTCAAAAAATAGTAGACACTATAGAAAATATTGGGGAAAACCCTAGATTAAGAAAATTGTTCCTGTCAAAGGCTTCAATTTTAAATACAGTAAGAACGGAATTCATAAGAGATTTAGAAACATTAAATGAATTAAAACTGTCTTTAGAACCGCCTGGTGAAGTTGATTACTGTTTGCTTGGGCAATTCGACGAATTGTATGCTCTGATTAAATTAGCGGAGCAAGACTTCACTCAGGAGTTACAGCCTAAATCATTGAAAGAAGTTAAAGATATTAAGGAGGTTAAAGAACTAAAGTTAGTTAGTAGGGTTAGATTACCTAAATTAGAACTTCCGTCCTTTGATGGAAGTGTTGAAGAATGGCCTAGGTTCTATGAAACATTTAAAAATGCAATTCATGAAAATATTGAGTTAAACGATACAGAGAGGGTACAATACCTTACAGGCAGATTATGTGGGAAGGCATTAAAATTATGTCAAGGGATCAATCCCATTGGTGAAAATTATCAGCCACTATGGAAAACTTTGTGTGATAAATATAATGATAATCGGGCTCTTGCCGTATCATATTTAGATCAGTTATGTAAATTAAATAAAATTTCTTCTTCTTCCTCATTGGAAACATTTGTAGATAAATATTCAACATTAATATGTGCCATTAAGCAATTAAAAATTGAAAACTTGTTAGAGTATATATTAGTGCATTTAGGTCTTAAATGTCTTGATGCTTCTACAGTGTCGGCGTTCGAAGCCACACTGAAGGAAAAAGATAAATTTCCCGATACTGAAAAATTTGTTAGTTTTTTGAGGGATCAACAAAGAATACAGAATAGAACGGACATTTATACAATGACGTCGAATCGTCCAATTAATAATTCAAAAAATAAATCACAATATACAGTACCAAAAACATTTGTCAATACATTTGCTAATACATGCCCAATATGTGGGAATAATCATGGGATATATGAATGCGAGAAATTTAAATCCCAAACCGCTGAAAAAAGATATGCCAGTATTAAAAACTCTAAAATCACATTGTGCATAAATTGCTTAAGTGACCGACATAAGATAAAGGATTGTTTGTCAAAAAGCAGATGCAAAGTTTGCAATAAAGCTCATCATTCATTGCTGCATTTCAATGCAGACTCAAGTCCAAAGGAAACTATCGATATTGCCTCACCCACTCGGGAACAATCTGATGGTCATAGACCAAATATTAGTCCAGTCTCCCTGTATTCAACTAGTAATCATGTACCGACGAATACCGTTCTACTCGGTACGGCTACGATCCTAGCAAAGGACGTTAATGGTCATTTTCAAACAATTAATATTTTATTAGACTGCGGCTCACAGAGTGAAATTATTACTAAAAATTGCTGTGCTCGTCTTGGATTTAACTCATTTTCGTCCACACGCACACAAATTTCTGGATTAGGAAATTCTAAAAATAACATTAATGGATTTATTAATTTAAGTATCTCTTCTCGTATTGACAAAAATGCTGTTTATGAAATACAACCCCTAATAGTAAATCGCATCACAGATAAATTACCTACAACATTAATTCCAATAGACAATCTTAGATATATTACAGAGCTTGAGCATCGGTTGGCTGACCCCACGTTTAACATACCTAAGGAGGTGGACGTGATTCTGGGAAGCGACATCTTTGCACAGGTCGTGTTGGATGGAAGGATTCGCCGCTCTCTCAATGAGCCTGTAGCCTTTGAAACCACTTTCGGTTATGTTGTAATGGGTAAAATACCTACTTCCTGCAACTCATCACAAGTCGCACAAACTTTTTGCACATTTGCAGAGAATGATGAGGTGTGCTTATCTCGATTCTTTCAAATAGAAGACATATCTGTCAAACTACCATTAACATTGGAAGAAAAAGACTGCGAAGACAAATATGTTCATACAGTTACGCGCGATACAACGGGGCGGTATCAAGTCGCTTTGCCCTTCAAAAACAATACGGATGTGTTAGGAGAATCATATAAGTTTGCCAAACAAAGATATTTGTCATTAGAGCGTCGTTTATTAAAACAACCAAAATTAAAGCTTGAATATGACGCTATTTTCAAAGAATATTTAGAAAAGAAATACATCTCCATAGTAGAATCAAATAATGAAATAAATAATGCTTATGTTATTCCGCATCATATGGTGATACGTGACGACAAACAGACAACAAAATGTCGAATGGTTTTAAATGCAAGTATGAAAACATCCTCAGGTGTATCTTTGAATGATATTTTACATCGAGGTGAAAACTTACAATCTGATTTGTTCAAAATAATACTCAACTTTCGTTTATTTAGATTAGCCGTCTGCGCTGATATCAAACAAATGTACTTGCAAATTATTGTACAGGAAGAGTTTCGTAAATCCCAACGCGTCCTCTATAGATTTGGAGAAGATGAGGAAATTAAACTTTTTGAATTTAATAGAGTAACTTTTGGCATGACTTGTAGTCCATATTTAGCAATGAGAACAATCAAACAACTAGCCATTGATGAGAGAGATCGATTTCCTTTAGCTTTTTCAATAATAGAACAGGAATCATTTTATATGGACGACCTTGCTGTGAGTTTTTCAACAGTAGATGATGCAATAGTGCAATCAAAACAATTAATTGATTTGTTCAAATCTGGAGGATTTGACTTGGTTAAGTTTTCGAGCAATTCTCGAGAATTCATGAGGTCGATACCTATAACAAATACATCTCAAGACTTTGTAGATTTTAATGAAGCAGATGGTTTGAAGGTATTAGGTCTTAGGTGGATGCCAGCATCCGACTGTTTTACCTTCGTAGTTTCAGAAGACGTACGTCAATGTACAAAAAGAAACATTCTTTCCGTAATAGCTCGTCTCTGGGATGTCATGGGACTGGTAGCTCCAGTCACTCTTTTAGCAAAATTAATTGTAAAGTCCTTATGGGAAGCCGGTATTGGATGGGATGAAATACCACCTCCAGCCATTGTAACATTATGGGAAAAATTCAGAAATGAGCTTCCCTCATTACAACAAATATCAGTGCCTAGACATATAGGAGTGCATAACGAATGTATTATCTCTTTATTGGGATGCTCTGACGCAAGTGAGAGAGCATACGGAGCTGTCATATATGTGCACATCTCCTTTCCTAACACGGGACAAACAGCAATAAAACTATTATGTGCGCGTTCTCGGGTCAGTCCTGTTAGAACGGAGTCCATAGCTCGACTGGAGTTATGCTCAGCATTATTACTTTCAACTTTAATGCGCACCGTTCTGGATGCTTATCAATCACGATGCATCATACAGAATATTTACGCTTTCTGTGATAGCACAATTGCTCTGTCATGGATAAATGCACCACCATCACGATGGCAAACCTTCGTTGCCAATCGTGTCGCTAAAATACAAAATAATATATCATCAGATAGATTCTTTCATATTAGAAGTGCTGATAACCCCGCAGATTGCCTCTCGAGAGGACTACTGCCATCGCAACTTTTATCACACCCTTTGTGGTTTCACGGTCCACGCTTCGCAAAGTTGCCAGTGGATCAATGGCCTCTACAGAGAGTGGATACAATCGCATCCGCCATTGCACCTGAAGCAAAGGTCAATGTCTTAGTAAATATCGTTGATAAGGTTGAATCCTTTTTACCCGCATTAGTTCATAAAGTATCGTCGTGGAGAAAATTACTCCATATTGTCATTTACATTTGTAGATTTGGAAAGTTATTGCCAGGCAATCTTTCTCCTGATCATTATGTTTTCGCAGAAAACAAAATAATCGCAATTATACAACAAACCCATTTTCAAAAAGAAATAGAACTCTTGAGGAAAAATAAACCTCTGCCACCAACAATGGCAAAATTACAGCCATTCATTCATGAGGGTTTGTTACGAGTAGGTGGCAGACTGTCGAATTCTATGCTTGATTTCGACAGAAGATATCCAGTTTTATTACCACACAATGAGCGTACTGTTCAATTAATTACTAATCATTATCATCTAATTCATCTCTATACAGGACCAAACTTATTAATGTCATTATTGCGACAAAGGTATTGGATTCTGTCTTCCCGTAGTTTGATAAGAAAGTGTGTTCACAAATGTAATGTTTGGTTCAAGGCAAATCCTAAACCACACTTTCCATTAATGGGAGAATTACCCTCTCACCGCGTACTAGAACCAAATACGTTCGCTCATACAGGCGTAGCTTACGCCAGAACTCTGGCTATAGTTCCATCCCGGAAAGATGGAGTTATGCGGGTTGTTAATGTGAGAGCGTCTAGAGGACTCTACCGTCGATCGGTGGCCAATCTATGTCCGCTTCCCACACAATGACCCCCTTTTTTCGTTACAATTTAGTTTAAGGAACATAGATTAAGTGATTTTGTTGTAGTAATATTATCTCTATGGCATGCGCAGTTCTTTATTATTTAATCCTTCATTAAGGAAACCCAGGTATAATACCTTTTCTTTTTCTTTGTTTTGTTCATTTGTTTATAGAAGAAGTGTCTTTACTTCATTACATTTAGATATTGATTGTGACCTTTTGGGGTTTTGATTTTCTCTTAATTTGTTTAGAAAGGCATGGCCTTCCAACCCCGGGGGCATGGATGCGCCTTTATGTGGCTTGGTGTGAACCTTCCTTAAGTTCCATCAAGTCATAACTTCCTACCTGATTATTGTTCCAATCCTTAATTACCCTTGTGACAATATTGGAGCAATATTCAGTTCCATTGAATAACTCACCGCATACGCATCATCATTAAATCATATTATCAATCGCATCAAATAAATAAACTTAAATAATCATAAAAATAAACACGAGCTCGTGCCGGATTAATCCATAAAATTAAACTAATTAAACTAAAAAGTGTAGTTCAAACTAGTGTGAGGAGAGCAAGAAAAACAAGGGTAAGTCCATATATCTTTCCTCCTCCTTTGTGATCTCACACCGAAGCCATTAAGGCGTATCATACTCTTTTCATATTGAGAGAAGAACACGCAAATTCTATTCACCAATCGATCGCAATCTACCAGAGCAATCCTAAATCCTATCTACAGTCCACGAAATCAACGAACCAACGCCAACACTTAAACTTTTCTGAAAACTTTTCTAAATATCTAGTCATATAGATATAAGTAGTCTGTGATTTGTCAGATTTACTCCGACTTTTCCAACTTATTGAGCTGTCAAAAATTCTGTCTGTTAGATATGTACATTTCGCCCATCTAAATTTCTTTTTCAGCCTTTATAATTGATTTATTCCGTATTTACAAGCCACATATGCGTGTTTATTTGTAATAATATTATTTTAATATGAATAAAGTTGGAAAAGTCGGAGTAAATCTGACAGATCACAGACTACTTATATGACTAGATATTTAGAAAAGTTTAAGTCTAAGTTTAGTTCGAAGTTCGATTCAAACTTTTTCGTGAATAGGGCTGCTGTTCCTTAAATGAATTCTCTACGCCTATCTTCATGGAATATTGGGTAATTAGATCGGCAATAGGACAATCAATGTCAAAAAGAGTTTTCAACAGAGCCAAGCCATTTAGGCGATCCTCCTTCATTGTAGACCTCAGCCATTTCTTTCTACTGTAGCAATAGACACAGGTAGACAAGCAAATATTTTGTACAGCGTGTGCAAAGTGGGATGGTCAGATAAGGACAAACAGACAACGCTTGCATAACAGAATCACGGTCACGTTTGCTTGTATCGAAGAATCTCTCCCATTAGTCTCTTTTTAATCACAAAGGGTGATTCTTCATCAAAGAATGGAAGATCGGTTAAGCAGTGATTCAATAATTTATGTGCCAGAACCAAAACCAACATGTTTCAGAAGTTGTAAGGGTATAGAAGTATAATATACTTTATAAAATATTACAATATTATTGAATTTTAAATGATAAATGCATGCAGGCTAACTTGCAAAGAGAACGCATGCGACCCCCAAGGGGGGGGGGGGGGGGCGCCCCCCATCTGTATCCGTCACTGGTCAGGGGTGCATATAAGAACAAATACCTGGGACGCCGGCTTGGGATCCAAACTCCACAAGAAAACAGGATCAATGTGGCGCATGCGTTCGGCTATGTGACAATAAAAGAAATAATTGACCAACGAGTAACAATTTGACTAAAAATCATAGAATTACATACTCTTAAGTACATTTTATTTGTCGAGCATCAATACTTTATGTAGGTTTGCGGATAAATACTAAACTTAAGGCGATGTGCGGTCATCTCTCCGCTGTTGGTGGTCACCAAGTCTATGAAGCACAGAGGCAAGTAACAAAACATCCTGAGAAGCATTGAACAGGAAATCCTTTCTAGCCAAACCACATCACAGTATTATCTTGTTTACATTACATCATATTCCTTTGCCAACAACTCTGCTTGTTAGGATCTTAGGTCATTATAATATTTTAATGTCTGTTTTCATAGGAATACGGTAGGTACTTTAAAGATCGGTGAATGTGTCAATGTGTCAATATTTCGTTATAAAAACGTTATCATAATTTTGGCAGCCGTCTTGTCAGATGATGCTCCGCTCACTAGGAATCCAAAGCATTACATATATGCACTGGTATTGGGAGCAGTGGCGTACCGAGGGGGGGGGGCGGAGGGGCGGTTCGCCCCGGGCGCCTCTTTAGAAAGGGCGGCAAAATCTGCTTGAGCTTTGTTATACACGACCAGATTGATAAAATCAGAATTTATATTTCGACCAAAAATAACATTTAATTTCGGGTTAAGGTCGTAAAAAAACATTTGTGGTGAATCCGCAGGTAGAAAAATCTGACAGAAGTTAGCTCTGTCCCAAAATTGAATATTTGTACTTAATTGGTGTGCTGTAAGTACTTATGTAAATTAAAATAAATATGGAAACTTTTTTATTTTTATTTTTTTTCATTTTCGTATTTTTTTATATGGGAGGGGGGAGGGTTCCAAATTATATAAGGGGGGGAGGGCGCCAAATTATTTGGAGAGGGGCGCCAAATTTTAATTCCGCCCCGGGCGCCAAAAACCCACGGTACGCCACTGTACTAAATCACTCAATAATCGGCTAGTAAAAATAGATTATTATAAAAAATGAATCACAGAATTGTTACATGAATTATTATTAAATTTTGATATTATCTATCAACAACACAAATTCCAATATAATGATAAAAACTAACTTGAAAAAATGAAATCAAAATAAAATAAAACCGTAAGCATATTTTTACATAGCCATTATATAATAACGGAATCATATTTATTTGTATCTATAGTAAATATTTTCATCCATAATACTTGAAAAAATGAAATCAAAATAAAATAAAACCGTAAGCTTATTTTTACATAGCCATTATATAATAACGGAATCATATTTATTTGTATCTATAGTAAATATTTTCATCCATAATACTTGAAAAAATGAAATCAAAATAAAATAAAACCGTAAGCTTATTTTTACATAGCCATTATATAATAACGGAATCATATTTATTTGTATCTATAGTAAATATTTTCATCCATAATACTTGAAAAAATGAAATCAAAATAAAATAAAACCGTAAGCTTATTTTTACATAGCCATTATATAATAACGGAATCATATTTATTTGTATCTATAGTAAATATTTTCATCCATAATACTTGAAAAAATGAAATCAAAATAAAATAAAACCGTAAGCATATTTTTACATAGCCATTATATAATAACGGAATCATATTTATTTGTATCTATAGTAAATATTTTCATCCATAATACTTGAAAAAATGAAATCAAAATAAAATAAAACCGTAAGCTTATTTTTACATAGCCATTATATAATAACGGAATCATATTTATTTGTATCTATAGTAAATATTTTCATCCATAATACTTGAAAAAATGAAATCAAAATAAAATAAAACCGTAAGCTTATTTTTACATAGCCATTATATAATAACGGAATCATATTTATTTGTATCTATAGTAAATATTTTCATCCATAATACTTGAAAAAATGAAATCAAAATAAAATAAAACCGTAAGCTTATTTTTACATAGCCATTATATAATAACGGAATCATATTTATTTGTATCTATAGTAAATATTTTCATCCATAATACTTGAAAAAATGAAATCAAAATAAAATAAAACCGTAAGCTTATTTTTACATAGCCATTATATAATAACGGAATCATATTTATTTGTATCTATAGTAAATATTTTCATCCATAATACTTGAAAAAATGAAATCAAAATAAAATAAAACCGTAAGCATATTTTTACATAGCCATTATATAATAACGGAATCATATTTATTTGTATCTATAGTAAATATTTTCATCCATAATACTTGAAAAAATGAAATCAAAATAAAATAAAACCGTAAGCTTATTTTTACATAGCCATTATATAATAACGGAATCATATTTATTTGTATCTATAGTAAATATTTTCATCCATAATACTTGAAAAAATGAAATCAAAATAAAATAAAACCGTAAGCATATTTTTACATAGCCATTATATAATAACGGAATCATATTTATTTGTATCTATAGTAAATATTTTCATCCATAATACTTGAAAAAATGAAATCAAAATAAAATAAAACCGTAAGCTTATTTTTACATAGCCATTATATAATAACGGAATCATATTTATTTGTATCTATAGTAAATATTTTCATCCATAATACTTGAAAAAATGAAATCAAAATAAAATAAAACCGTAAGCATATTTTTACATAGCCATTATATAATAACGGAATCATATTTATTTGTATCTATAGTAAATATTTTCATCCATAATACTTGAAAAAATGAAATCAAAATAAAATAAAACCGTAAGCTTATTTTTACATAGCCATTATATAATAACGGAATCATATTTATTTGTATCTATAGTAAATATTTTCATCCATAATACTTGAAAAAATGAAATCAAAATAAAATAAAACCGTAAGCATATTTTTACATAGCCATTATATAATAACGGAATCATATTTATTTGTATCTATAGTAAATATTTTCATCCATAATACTTGAAAAAATGAAATCAAAATAAAATAAAACCGTAAGCATATTTTTACATAGCCATTATATAATAACGGAATCATATTTATTTGTATCTATAGTAAATATTTTCATCCATAATACTTGAAAAAATGAAATCAAAATAAAATAAAACCGTAAGCTTATTTTTACATAGCCATTATATAATAACGGAATCATATTTATTTGTATCTATAGTAAATATTTTCATCCATAATACTTGAAAAAATGAAATCAAAATAAAATAAAACCGTAAGCATATTTTTACATAGCCATTATATAATAACGGAATCATATTTATTTGTATCTATAGTAAATATTTTCATCCATAATACTTGAAAAAATGAAATCAAAATAAAATAAAACCGTAAGCTTATTTTTACATAGCCATTATATAATAACGGAATCATATTTATTTGTATCTATAGTAAATATTTTCATCCATAATACTTGAAAAAATGAAATCAAAATAAAATAAAACCGTAAGCATATTTTTACATAGCCATTATATAATAACGGAATCATATTTATTTGTATCTATAGTAAATATTTTCATCCATAATACTTGAAAAAATGAAATCAAAATAAAATAAAACCGTAAGCATATTTTTACATAGCCATTATATAATAACGGAATCATATTTATTTGTATCTATAGTAAATATTTTCATCCATAATACTTGAAAAAATGAAATCAAAATAAAATAAAACCGTAAGCTTATTTTTACATAGCCATTATATAATAACGGAATCATATTTATTTGTATCTATAGTAAATATTTTCATCCATAATACTTGAAAAAATGAAATCAAAATAAAAAAAAACCGTAAGCTTATTTTTTCATAGCTAATATACCTAACTAAATAGAGCGGGTTGGTTATTAAAAACCAAACGCCGGATAGAGTCAGCAATGCAGATCAACACAGAAATTGGCAAAAAATCAATTCCTCCTTGAACTCTGACATAAATCATTGCGCAATATTGGATCTGCGTAATCATCGGATTTTAAAGCGACTGTCTTATTTTTTCGAGTGATAAAACTAAAAAAGGAATAGGTATTTAAAGTATTAAAATGTATGCTTACGGTTATTGAATAACGAAAATGAGTGCGGTCAGCCTGGATTTCGGTTGCTTTGAATTAGCGAAGTACAGTAGTAGATTTTGACGGCTATTCTGTACCTACCCCTATTCTGTAGGAAGTGTAGGGTAGTCACTTGAAAAAAGTGACTATTAGGCGATACATTTTGTATGAAAAACGTCTATATACGTATCGAATGCGAGAATCGCATATAGACGTTTTTCATACAAAATGTATCGCCTAATAGTCACTTTTTTCAAGTGACTACCCTACACTTGCTACAGAATAGGGGGCCTGAATGAAAAACAGACGATTGAGTTGCATTGAATCCAATTTTTATTGCTGATAACAGTGGGCATAGAGATAGTGGACGGCTGAAGTGTTTCTATCCAGTGGCGTACCGAGGGGGGGGGGGGCGGAGGGGCGGACCGCCCCGGGCGCCTTTATTTAGAGGGCGGCAAATCTGCTTGCACTATACTATTCACGACCAGATTGATAAAATCAGAATTTTTTTTTTATTACAAATAACATTTAATTTCGGGTTAAGGTCTTAAAAAAAACATTTTCGGTAGGTAAATCCGCAGGTAGAAAAATCTGTGTCAGAAGTTAGCTCTGTCCTAAAATTGATTTTTTTTGTACTATATTGTTGAGATGTAAGTATATAAATGAAAATATATATGTTTAGGTACTTATTTAGAAGTATTTTTTTCAATTTATATAGGGGGGGAGGGTGCCAAATTTTATAGGAGGGGGGGGGTACGCCAAATTTTATTAGAGGGGGCGCCAAATTTTAATCCCGCCCGGGAGGCGAAAACCCACGGTAAGCCACTGTTTCTATCACAAAGTTGACGTAAAAAATAGAAAAAATAATATGTTTATTTATTGGTAGGCAGAGAATGAACATGTTTGGTCGTTGATGGCTGGTAGCCGAGACCTGTAAACCAACACATTGATAAAAGCTGTGCAGTGAAAACCCGTTGTGTAGGTATTTATTTTCTTTACCAACTCCTTAAGGAAGGGGTGTGGTTATCTGAGGGGAGAGGAGGAACAAGTGGAATGCGAGGGATAGAATAAGACTAATCATATCGTAAGTGAGATAGGGTCGGGAAAGGAGGAGACACCGGGACTGCATATTATTATGGTTTAGTTTATAGTGTGAATTAGGTAGGTACTGTTCTAGATTGGATAGGATTGGAACTAGGTGAATTTTCCACTTCCTTTCCCTACACCCACTGCCCATCCATCAGTATTATAGCATAGAGAGGTAGTCGTGGTGGTATAGGCAGTGGCGTAACGTGGGTTTTCGCCGCCCGGGGCGGGATTAACATTTGGTGCCTCCCCCCACCTACCTTATAAAGTTTCGCGCCCCCCCCCCATATGAATTGAAAAAAAAACACGAAAATGAAAAAAAATCAAAATAAAAAAAATTGCATATTTATTATAACTAGTGGTCCAGTTCATTGGTCGAGATTCGACCATAATTACCTAATTTAAACCATAATACATATTGTTGAGTCTCAGTCGTCATTTTTTATGAGGTATTCCTATATAGGTAAAGAACATTCAGTAAAATTTTCATTTGATTTAATTTAGTCCCTTTTTAGATATTGACCTTGAAAAATTGAGATTTTTTGATTTTCGGGCAGTTTTGAAAAGCTCTGGACAAGAAAGGAGTATATTCTTAGATCTAAAATTTATACTGTATATAATCCTAAATGTAAACAACACATGGATATAACAAAAATACAGTGAGTCTATTCCTTCATTGAATTTAATGGTCTTGAAAAGTAGCGATTTATGATTTTTTTTCAAACTTTTTCAGCAAAAAATTGACCAACTCTCTAACTTTAAAGAATTACTAATATAGTGTTTTTTATAAATTCATTTTATGCTGATCACGCAGGTTTTTAAATGACTCCAATTTCAAAATGGCCGCCAAAAAAAAAACTATGAGGTTTAAAAAAAATTTAATGTTTGTTTTGTGCTTACCTACCTATAGAGACCTCATGATAAAAAAATCAGGAAAATTAAAAAAGTCGAGCAACAGGGCCTGGGTGATTTGAAATGAATTGACCCTTTGACCTCTTCATGACAAGGTTTCGCGCTAAGTTAGTGTATGTACATCATCAGGTACGCTGTCAATGATGGTACCTTATGAAATGTTTCCAAACGTCATGTCTGCCGATTAAGAAAACAGTGCCGACATTGATAGTGAATCACTTTGAGGCATTAGTAGAAAAAATGAACTGTTACTTTCCTAAGTGTGACCTGCAACCTATGGACTGAGCACGAAATAAATTCTCGTACCTATTTAAGATTTGTGTTTTTTATCAGTTTTTTTTTTATTTTTCAGCTCATTTTGCCGCCCCCTGAAAAATGCCGCCCGGGGCGGACCGCCCCCCTCGCCCCCCCTAGTTACGCCACTGGGTATAGGAGAGAACGCGGAAGATGTAACTCTAATGCGGTGTTCAGACGGGGCGATGTAAGGCCAGACGATTTCGCTTGCATAAAAAAAATATCGCTCGGTCGCCCATTGATCGTCTGATGTGTTCACACGAGTCCACCGACATACATTCAATCTGTCAGGTGCGCTGATTGTTTTAAAAATGGCGGACGTCGAGGTAGAAGCATAGATTTTTATATATAACTACCTAGATGGAGTACTCCTAAATCTTTTCATAATAAAAAAGTGAAGCCGATTTGGGAGGCAATTTTGACAGTACGGAAGGCAAAACGGAAATGAAAAAATGATGTTAACATTTATAAAGGAACTTAAAAATGATCAAATTTCACTTATTTCAACGTAATAACACGTTTTGATGTAAAAAAACACGAGAAAAAAACGAATAAATATACGCCGCACCACATTCTTTTTGGACCCAAACTGTCAAAAGTTGCAATATTCCGGCTTCACTTTTGAACGCGAGTCGGGATTCTAGGTTATTGTATAGAATTCTGTGGGTAGAAGTCGCGGAGTAATTGGAGTTAGTTGAAAATATTGTTTTAGACGATATAAAAAGACTCCTAATTGAGGAAAAATAAAAAAAAAACGCAGATATTGGGTGCGGAATTGGATTCTAAGGAGAAATAAATTTAGAGCAGTGAACTGTCAAGAAACAGAACATACGGACGCCGCGCATATCTGCGCATGCGTGAATCGTTCCACCAGATACAAAAGTTGAAAGGCGTTCAACTTGAGGCGATATCGCTTTCAATCATTTTTATCGTTTCAGATTTATCGCCAATCTGTTCACACGGTTCAATTAACTGGCGATATTTTGGTGTCCTGGCGATATTCGCCCCGTCTGAACACCGCATAACGAGATACTAAATGTTGAAAGAAGGAGTAGGTGGGTAAGTATATAACAAAGAGAATACAAGAAGCGAATAAGATGGACCTATTTTGGGATGACTCTATCATCCGATAAACGAGAATTAGGGTGGTCCAACATTGTATGGATTATTTTAAACATAAATCAGCCACGCACTTAATTTTTGTTACATATATCATTCCAATTATTCCTATTAGGTATATGTAAAAGTAATTCGACCGATTCCTTGAAAAGGTAATGCTTTAATAATAATACCAAGATAGGTAACTTATATAGAACGCCGTTTTGTGGCCTAGAGGTCACCTCAAGGGCGCTGTACCTACTAACTATAGGTACAAATACAAAATTTACATTAACATAAATTATTACAGTAATGCATGGTTATACTAGAACTTATTTGCAATAATTTTGTTCGCATTAAACAGGGATCTAATGCCAGTGGTTTTGAGTTATTTAAGTTTTTAGATTTTTTTTTCAGTTTTCCACCTTTCGACTTACAAATGAAAGTTGTGAAAAAAATACTCCACTTTGTTAACTAAAAATATATAAAATATGAGTAAATGGAATGTTTTAAATTGAAAAAAAAACAACATAAAGATAATTACGAAAACCTCAGCAATAAAACGGTCTTATAAAACATAAATCAGTTTTTTGGTTCCATGCCTCGCATCCTATGCATTCAAATAATATAGGGACTAGGGATTGCAATCCGGAAAACCGGATCCGGTATTCCGGCGGATCCGGCATCAAAATGATCATATCGGATCCGGCGCAAATTGACGGATCCGGAGATCGGATCCGGTTTATCATATCAAAGGACTTTTCAACAAACTCAACATGGACAGAACTCGAACCCGTATCCCTAGCAATTTCACAGGGTCATTTTAGGTAAAATTGTGGGTACCCATAAAGATAAGAAGAGAAAAGGAGGCAAATGCGTGACACTGAGCGCAGTGGAATGCTGCTATTGCTCCTTGTGCCCAATGTAGGATTTTAAAGCTAGTGTTTACTGATCGTATTGAAAGTATTAACTATCGAATGAAAAGACACCTGTTAGAAAAATGGTGAGAATATTAAACAATTAATTAGCCAATAAAATATATATTAACCTTTTTAAAAGCAAAATAATTGTGATAATTGTCTGCTTTTTATTAGATTTGTTCGGTAGTCTGTCACAATGTGTGTGCAGTTATATTCAAGGATAAAACTGAAATAATTTCTCAAAGACTTATGCTTGATAATATATAGGAGTGTCTCTGATTATTCCCGGTTATAGGTATTACTCCTGGGACGCGCATGTCCAACTGCTCATCCATTTCTTTGGTGCTCGTACAAGGGTCTGCTGGTGGATGTGATTTCATCCTCTTATAATTACCAGAATCACCGGATCAGTTCTGTTGACGTGGTCTTTCCAAAGGGGCCTTCTATTTCTACCCCATTGCCTGACGTTCTCGATATTGCAGAAGCTCCGAATCTGGAGTTTCTAACTCTGCCTCGAATGGTTTATTTCACTATGGGTTGGTGATTTTTTGAGAATCTTTCTTTTTCGTGGTGTCGGTTTTAGTTTGCACATCGTAAATCATGATCAATCAAGCAGGTTATATAAATATGTTACTTATTTTCGATGAATTTCAATTTGAATTTTATAAAACGTTATCTAATTTGTAATTGTATTTAAAAAAAAAACTATATTTTATGTAGTTTTTACTATTTAAGTCATACCCTAATTAAATTAATTTCGTATACGTACCGTTTTATTTTAAGCCTTTATTATTGTTAAAAATGTTAATTCATCAAGGTTAGCTCAATCCGGTCGGATCCGATCGGATCCGGCCGGATTGACGAAAATCCGGTTGGATCCGGCCGGATTCAAAATGAGACCGGATTGCAATCCCTAATAGGGACTGCAGGACTTGTACGCGCTGACAAATGATGCGATCCAATGGTTCTGACATTAGCAATGATCCACGAACTTCACTGCGATAAAGAAGTTCTTACGTGCAAATATGGTGCTGATGCGGCTTTCCACCAGAATGAATCGTCAATTTGGCTGATTGAGTGAAATTTTTATCGCAAATATTACACTCGTACAGCTTTTCATAATTTTGAATAATGCCTATAGCTGATGTGACGTTTATAAACTGCACATAATTTTTTTATCTTTTTTACTAGGTTTACCGACAGACGTTATCCCGTATGTGGTCCTAAACTGTATGAATATGTAATAATTCCAATTTGTATAATAGTAAATTAATTAATTACATACCTCTTCAACCAATAAAATCCGACCGATGTATCTGTTTCAAACGATGTACCTATACATGAAACATTCTGACAATCATACCAACAATAAAAAAAAACTAGCGGTTATGTCTAAAGCCAATTTCAAGTTTAAAAAATAGAAATGTTTATATTGTCAAAGGTCTAAGAAGGTTAAGAACAACATTTTCTAATGTTTCGCACAACTTCCTTTTTTTTTCATATTTTCCTGACTATAGCAAAGACAACAAATTAAAAAATTTGTCCAATCTTTCTCGCGTTATGCGATGACCGTGAAATTAGGGTTCCATTTTTAAATACATTTATTTTTAAAGACATTTATTATACACACATTTATGGCTCATCTCTGATATGAACCAGTTTACGTATGCTTCTTTTAAGTTCTTTAGCTACTTACATCCAATAAATTCTAAAGTGCGTCTTGTTTTTTCTTGAAACTTCCTAACAATGTCAACTTTTTTTTGAAAATATTACACTTACATGGCTATTTCTTTTGAACGACCAAATGTTAAAAATATGGGTTGGGGCGCGATGTGATATAGCCTTAAAGACTTCCTTAAGGATCGGGCTATCAAAAATGATCAAAAATATTCTTTCATTCGTGGAATTTAAGTAGATATGTAATTCCTGAAAGTTTAATATATCAACTCCAAAAAATGTCACTTCCCGTACAAATCTAAATTTACTGAAAATGGATTCAATTCGGCTTAAAACTGGATGAAAGTATTCAAATAATGTATCGGCGTCGGGTTCTGAGGTATTCTGAAAGAATCAAGTGTCCAGCTACTCGGGAAATTGGCAAAAATCAATAATTCCTCTTTGAACTATGACATCATCGCGCATTGTGCAATATTGGATCTGCGTATTCACTTTTTTTCGAGTGATAAAGCTAAAAAAGGAATATTCAAAGTATCAAAATATATGCTTAGGGTTATGTGGATTACAAATAAATTCTCTTAATTTCTGAAATTCGTTTGCTTCGATACGATGTTGCAGCAGGTGCAGTAGACATTATGATAAAAATCTATGGTAGGTGATAGCAGTGGCCATAGAGGTAGTGGACGGTCGAAGTGTTTCTATCACAAAGTTGAGCTATGAAAAAAAGAAAAAATAATATTTTCACTGTTTGTTACTTATTAGTAGATGGAGAACAATGTTTGGTATTGGATGGCTGGTAGCCGATGCCTGCATGTAACCAATAAAATATTAATACAGGCTGCGATAACTTTCTTTACCCATCCACTCGAATCAAAACTCCCTTTGAACTCCACTCAGGAACATAGGGAGGCAACAAGAGTTCTCCATTGCTCTCGATCTTGCGCAATGTTTATAACCTCCTCCCACACCACGTCCAGATCCCTCAACTCTGCTTTGAAGGAGCGGAACACGATATGAGAGGGTCTTCCTCATCTTGGGGACCCTGATGGGAGGAAGAACAGCGCTTTTCTGGGCCAACTGTCATTCGGCATCCTTAACACATGTCCCAGCCAAGTCCATCTCCTCTCTATAATGGTATAGAAAGGATGGGCTCACACGCTGGGTGCGCTGATGTTCGTGATGCGGTGATCATATATTTAATGCCTTTAGTACGTACCTACTTACATTATCATTATTTTTTATTACCTAGGTACCTACTCCCAAACTTCGTAAACCCCTAAATCTTTAGATATACATACCTACACCCATACAATGCTGGACGGTGGTCTTTCTTGCATACCTAACCTTAGATAAATCTGATCACAACACAGATATGTACCTAGCCAGTGAGAAACTCTGATGTCTAGATATAAATGACATAGCGGCAAAACTCCAAGAGACCAGACGCGGGGCTGATGAGATAGTCGGAGCACGGAGATAAGGAGAGGAGGGACAGTTACCTACCTATATTACGTTTAATATCTTACTGGAAAAAAATAAGTAATGTCCCAAGAATATCATAGCAGCTCCGGCTTTATCTGTGGGTCTTTCATCATTTCACTCCCCAGCAGAGGGAGCCATCTCCTTTTCGTAGAGCCTGTTTTATTAAGGAGTATTCCCTTGGAAATACTGATTGAGGCGTTCGGTAGCCCAATGGTATCAGTCGGCGGTTTTTGTTTTTACATCCAAGTTCTCCATATCCAATATACCTAATTACCACAGTTTTTTTTACTTCAAGAAGCGCTGTCTAACAGTACCCTACCAATCCGACTTGATGTAGATAATCCGCCTCCAAAGCGTCTAAAATCCCGACGTCCATACTGGCTAACTGCTGCTACAAGCGCAGATTGCTCGATGGAAGACAAATGGAGACACGGAGTATGGAGCGCGAAGTTAGTAAGGAACCATCAGAGCCTATAGTAATAATTAATAACACGACCAAATAAAACTGGCTGGATCAGTATGGTGTAGGGTCAACCGAATAAGATGTGACGGACTCGCCAACATGCGCATGTGGGATGACACAAACAATCGAACATTTGATTAAAGAGTGCCCAGTGTACGCATTCAAAGTGGAACTGCATCAGAACTTGCACGCATCAGGGTGTGGATGATGCGAACCAATGGGTTCGGTCTCGGGAGGGCACATTGTGAGCGACCGTAAGGAAAGGAATAAGTTGAAGCCGGAATCGCTTCATTTGCGGGGAACCTACCTATAAGTCCCCAGAAGGACGAATGGCGACCACAGTCTAAGTTGTTGTATGTTTGTATGAGTAGGTGCATATTGTAGTAGTAGAGATAGTTGTTGCAATGTGGGAAGATATTGGGTAAGTGTCTATGAATATAATAATATATTATTAGGTATACATACATATGCCAGCTGAATAGGATCCACTGTGCATTCATAAGAGATCCATAACGTCTTGTAGGTACACTACATATTGTGTGAGTACATAGTTATAGTGTGGCCAACAGATTTTTCAGTTCCGCGGCTGAATGCGCCGGGGCCCACACGTGGCCCGCATATGGTCCCCCGCGGGCCGCTCTCACGCACCCCGAAGCTGAAACACCTCAGGGTGACCATCCGTCCTATCTCAACTACAGGACAAAATATGTTACACCATTTACATAGTACTACAAGCGTTATCTCCTCCTATTACTACCATGAGCAGTGAGCTCCTTAAACTTGAGGGGTGTGTTTGATAAAGGCCGTTTGATCATCAAACACAAGTAGGTACCTACTTTATTTCTGGAATATTTTTATTATTTCCATGTTTAGCTTTTTCAAATGTCTATAGAAAGCACAAATTAATAATAAATAGATTTTTTTTATTTGACGTCCCCCTTGTCGTGCTGATTTAAAACAGCTAGATGGAAAGTGACATGTGAAAGTGTTCGAATAAACATAGCCCCGCCTTATTATTTTCACGAGAGGTGTATTTTCAGGGGGTGCTTTCGACGGGGTTACTGCTTTCCTTTTTCTCCTTGACGTCCCTTCACCTCCGAACGTCGCAACATAAAATGTAAAACAAATCTTTAATATTTTTTTCTGAATGTCGAGATTAGAAAGTAGTACGAGTAGATAATATCGACGCCAAGTTTGCAGGAACACGTAACTTGATTTTTTTTTCAATTACTTAATGATAATATGATAAACTAGCAATGTATCCGTTCTCACGATAAAAATTAAACCTGCTTGGTTTTGCAAACACAAATAAATGTGTCGCGAGTCAAAAACGAAGATAAATGTGAATGCAGTAAGATGGCGAAAATCACAAAAAAATACTTTTACCAAAAAGTGTGCCTGCAATATTGCAATGAGCAATGAAAGTAAATTATTAGTCGTAGTTTGTATTTCTTTTATTTTTTTTTTTTTATTTTTATTTTTTTTTTTTTTTTTATTTTATTTTTATTCAAACAAACTTACAGTCATTAAATAAAATATTACAAAGTTCATTGAATATGAATAATAGACCATTTCAGTTTGCGGGTATATGCATAGTTGGCAAGCACGTTAAATGCAAGCCAACGGGTGTGAGACACATTCTAAAAATAACAAATAATAAAAAAGAAAAAGAAAGCAGCTCTATGGCGTGTAAAATTAATAATTTACAAGGATAAATAAAAAAGTAACAAAGTTTATATAATGTTAAAAATTCAAGGGTAAAGGATGGGAGCAGAGGATATAGGTAAGGAAAAAAGAGGATATAGGTATGTCCATTGCTTACCGAAATAAATTGCTTGCAACTAAGATGTATGAACGGAATAGTTTTCATTATCTCTCTCTCTCTCTCTCTTTCCTTCGCTCCCTTATGACTGAAGGCCGCGCATAGTTTGTGGGTGGTCCCTCTCTTACCTCACCATGCCTTAGTCTCTCTCTGTTGTTTTCTTTGCTTTTTGTCACTGCCTCTGTTCTGCTTGTCTACATAGAACGCTTCACATGATTGTAGTTCATTGCAGGTCTCCTTGAGACGATGCGTCTGGGAAATTCATTGCCATCGATTCAGCCATTCTAAATTTGTTGCAGATCAAATCATTTTATCACTACACGAAGTCAATTGAATCCTTAGCAAAACATATTTTGTCTTTTCTCTCTTATTCCCATCACTTTGGTAAGTAAGTGCTGATGGGCTTCATGATGTAATTTTCAGAAAATTTAATTTCTTAACCCTGCTTTCTAAAGGTTCTTTTTTTAGGAAATAAGAGTTTTTGCACCATTTCAGTTCGTCGATTCTGAATTTCATGCGCGAAGTTACACAATTTTTTACGGAAACGTGTAGGTATATCACTCCTATATAATGCTTCGGAAAGTTCTGCAGTCCATCCAAAATTCCCCGTTAAAAAACTTAATAATATTATTCTTCGGAATAGCGGTAGGCATCAGAAACTCATCTTTGCCAAAAAATGTTGTCAGGACATTTTCAAAGCAATGCAACAAGTTAAAAGAAAAAAAAATCTTAGGGTGTTTACCGCGCGTCATGGTCGCCCCAGCGCGCGCAGTCACATCTCCGGCCGCGCGCATAGCTAGTTAGTTGTGATTTAGTTCCTGTAGAGCGAGCGCCACCACAAGAGAGCGGCACTCTGTACTAAACTGTTTCTCTCGACTTAGCTTAGAAGAAAGTGCTTTACGTGAAAAATGAATTGGCCGCGGGGCGGTGCTTGGAGGAGCGCCCCGGCGCTGCTGTGCCTGGTGCTGCTGTGTCTGGAGGGCG
This sequence comes from Mystacides longicornis, assembly GCA_963576905.1. Classification (NCBI taxonomy): domain Eukaryota; kingdom Metazoa; phylum Arthropoda; class Insecta; order Trichoptera; family Leptoceridae; genus Mystacides; species Mystacides longicornis. The sequence continues at coordinate 32,652,579 of OY756429.1, read as the reverse complement.
CCGCGGAGGTGCTTACGCCCCCCTACTTCAACCTGGCCGAGGGCAGGAGGATCACAGCCACGGCGACCTGCGGAGACGAGGGGCCCGAGATGTACTGCAAGCTGGTGGGAGCGCAGGTGAGTCTGTCTACTCCTTACCGTGTCTTGTGTGCGTGCGGCGTGATTAGGGACCTACCTAGTGCCTACCGGAGTGAGTCAAAAATAAACCTACAAAACAAGGAGGGTGGCGGTCACTGCACCCACATGAGCACAGTTGTGGCCAACTACTAACATGGAGGAACCTAACGGAGGACGACCTCGGGGTCGCAGCTTCCTCAGCCAAGCTATTGGGCTCGGGAGATAAGGAAGTGGCCGCTGGACGGTCTCAGATAAGGCGCGGCGTCCGTTGTTTGTAGTTCTGCTGGTATCTCGGTGCGTTATCTGTGTGTGCCCCTGTCCTAGTGTCCTCTCCGTTCACACATTCATGTCCACCCAAATAATTCTCAATGAAAAAAAAAACAATAACACATGTCTCTGTACAAGAAAACTACCAGTAGCTACCCATCATGTCCATGTACTAAGAGTGTTATCTTCTATATACGAGCAGCTATACCTACCCACTCTATTATCTATACTTACTTACTGTATTATTAATGAGATGACATTGTATTTTGAACGTTATATAGAACTGGTTGTTTGGAATTACTGTGGAGCAGACGCTCTCCCCTCTTCGCAGAGGCGTTATGTCGAGGAATGGGCTAACTGTTTCGTGGAAGGATTGCGGGATCCATGTCTCGAGGTCCCGTGCAGCTGACAGCCCCCCCTGGAGATGTCCTCTGCCCTCCCGCCTCCTCCCCTTGCCAACGCATTTCATTTTTTGCGTCCCGCCGACGAAGGATTTGTCGACCCACATTCCTCTAGTAACACGGTGCGCCAACTTGGTCCAGTAGTCGCTATCAGCGTACAGCTTCCTCCGCTCTCTGATAGCTCCTATCTCGCTCTCCACCTACCTACCTAATGTTATCTGAGACTATATTTCCGCTGGTCACTGTCCATCAGCCGTTACTATGTTAGCACTGCCCAAAACTAGGTTTATCCTCCAGTTATTTTATACCCATCACAACTTCCATTCTTTCCTATTCAGGCAAACGTTTTCATTTCATCCACCAACACAATGTTCCGCATACCTACCTTTTCACCTTTAGCTTCTGCTCCTGACTTGGTCCTGTTTAAGACCGCGCCAGTACCTATGAATGCTCCTCGTGTTTCTAACGTAGTCTCCGTGCACCCGTTATTTCGAATTTATAGATTTTCGTCATTATTTCTCCACTGATTCTCTCAACATTCCCAAGTCACCTCAATTTATTTCACCTCTTTTTATTCTATTAAGTCACTACGCTAACATCCACTCCACATTCCTTTCTAATATTATCATTCTTCACCTTATCAATCAGTCTCTTCTGTGCACATAATATCATTTCATGATTTCATTTCTTCAGCATTTATACTAACTTCCAGAAATTTCACCATGTAACCAATATTTTTGGATTCTTGTCTCAACATAGTAGGGTTTGGTATTAATCAATTCCTGGTGTTATTTCTTGCTCCTTGTTGTTAACATGGTGACAATGTCAACTATCAAGAGAGATTGCTGCTGCAAGAGAGAGCTCTGGCTAGGATATTCTTTTCTCTCGATCTATTTTCTGGTTTATTTTATTTTAATTTTATTATTTTCAATAAATATACGGCCGAGGCCTTTTACAATAACTATAATATAGTCAAAAGAAACATAGTACCTAGTTGGCAATGCAATAAGCATACAAATTATAGTTAACACTGAATCTTTCAATCTTTCATACAAAAAAAACAATCAAAAGTGGTTTTACTGAAGAGATGAAGACTCTGATTTGCAACAATTATAATTATGTGTGTCCAATACATATGTTTCCTGGCTCGATGGAGGATTTGAATTTGCTGACGACCGACGCCAAGAATTGGCTGAGGGAATTTAAATTGTTTTTATAATTTTGACTTGCGCCTTTTAACCATACGACTATATATATATATATAATTATGCTTTATCTTTACTTGGTGTAAACACACCCTCACACTTAAATTTTAACAACGTTAAATTTAAAAAAAAATCACCTCGTATGCGTGATATCGGGATTGTTTTGTGCATCAACTGTTAGATTTAAGTACCTACTCCATTATGGAACACATTGGTTTACTAGCTTACCCGCCCGTCGAACTTCGACCTAATCCAGAATAAAAAATAATAATTTTGACTTATTACATGAATTAAATACAGTTACGACATAAAAACTTTGCTTCTTGCATTATGTAATAATTATTGTTGATTCGGATGCGGGATGAAGTTCGTCGGGTCATAAGTTTGTTATAAAAACAATTCCACTATAGTAGTTGAGTGACTTAAAAAAATCCAAGAGATGGCGATGTAGTAGGAAATAAGTCACATATGAATCATGTTACGTTATTGTATAACATAATATTATATTGCTGCAAGAATGGACTCCGTTAAAACCATATTTTACCGAATTATGTATTAGGATGTGCCGCCGATTAGGTGACTGACTGAGTTTTTGTTTCCCGCAGGTATGCGACTTTTGCGACATGAACAACCCGACCAAGAGACACCCGCCGGAGTTCGCCGTGGACGGCATGGAGACCTGGTGGCAGAGTCCGCCCCTCTCCAGGGGGATGAAGTACAACGAGGTGACCGTCACCATTGACTTGGGACAGGTATGTATCTGCCATCAGCTCTGACAAGCGACATTATTTTATTTTATATCTATGCATGCATGCAATGGAGCAAGCGAGATTTTATTGGGAAGGGCATTTGATTCACTGATTACAACAATATTATTAGAGAACTTTTTAGGATGCGCAGAACCGAAAATTGGTTCCTTTATTCAACAGTCACGTGACTGATGAAGATAAATAATTATCAATAATAATAATTCATTATTATATTGAGCTTTTTGGAATTCATATTCCAAAATCACTCGAGTCCGGGTGGAGGTCTATAATAAAAAATTCATTTTACTTTCATCCACAAGCACAAGAAAACACAACAAAACCCATTAACACTTCCTTTAACTTATTATATGATCGAAACATAAAATTCATATGTGTTAACGCTAAAATATTAAAAATAAAAATCGAATGTCACACACCGCTACCGACAAACGTCACAGTTTGTATGAGTTTAACAGCAGTCACGTGGTACATGTTGGGACCATGCGCAGAAGCACATTATTTCTCTAGTATTATTTTCTTCCCAAAGATTTGATTAGCAACCCTAAATAATATCTATGGATTCTTGTGCCCAGGACGAGATCTTAACTGTATTCCTGTAGAACACATTATTCACATAAGTAGGCATAATGCAATCATTAAAACAATGGATATTCGATATAATTTTTTTTTATATTCTTCTACTGCTGTTGAAAAAGCTGGTTTAGAGTGATCTCTTTACGTCAACAATATTCGCCATTAACGTGATCAGATTCAATTTCATATTTTTTTGGTAAACATTATATTATTCATTAAGTATGTAGGTTCACCTATGTATTTCTCCACTATTTCATTACAACTGGGTAACTAAAGTCCTCTTTAGTAATAGTATAATACCACTAACCTATTAAGTTCAGCTGTAGGGCTAGTGAAAAATACATTTGAACAGCGACTTTGCTGAATATTTTTGTGTTGCTTTATGCGTATTTTGCATGCGATTGAGTAATATGCCTAACACAGCGTTAGCATAAGAGACTGTAAAAAATATTTGGAATTTTGTCTTCTATTAAAAAACTGGAAAAATTAGATATATGTAATTATTGTAGTAATATCTTGGCGCTATCACTGACTGAACAACTGACAATTTGGTTGCACATTATATCAAATCAATAATTCAGAATGTCATGGTTCACTAATTGTAATTACATATACCTACCTACATAGTTACGAGTGAGTCAATCGGTTAACAGTTTCTTACACCCAGTCTGATGGTTAGAGTCTTGACTTGGCATATGGCTCACCTAGGGTCGTAGGTTCGGATCCCACCCCGTGAGCATGGGATTTTTTAATATGTTCGACGAGACACTCGTGTTCATTTTTAGATTTGAAGTCTGACCGTCTAAAAATGGGCAAAGGTGAACGTTGTTACTGTCGACAAAAATATAATATTAGTGCCGGTTATATAAACGAACGACCAAAAATATTCGAAAGTTAAAAATATTGTCGGTTGCCTACATACTGTAATGGTTGGTTATAAATAGTAACAATGGATTTGGACAATACGCCGCACTATGGAGTGAAAGCTCTTATATAGAGGTCAAAATTATTCTGTGCATGTTTTCGTAATTTTCGCACCGTTTTTTGGGGCAATTAATATTCTATAGTGCGCCCTTGATTAATTTTGTTATTTTATTCCTGCTTTTGACGAGTCTGAGAACATAAATAAAAATCGATAGATACCAAATAAAATAAAATTAATACACCATATCGCTAGAAGACGATTGTTCAAAATTGGTACGAAAACAAAGAACTGTGAAAAAAAACAATCGCGGCGGTTAACTAATGATTAACCGCCAATTAAGCGGTAAGTAAGTTCAGTCAGTTAAATGATACCTATTATAATTTCCAATGAATTTAAAGAAATATGCATTATACCTAGCACATTCAGGAATTAAAAAAATGCGAAAATGAAAGCCTAACATTTTATTATTTGTACTTAAAAAGTATTCGTTTTTTCAAGGGGGAGGGAGGGGTGTTATTCTGAAACATCACCAAATATCAACAAGTTGCACAAAAACATCACGTGATTATTGGACGCCCTCTCAGCAGCGGATATTATGCCGCTTTATAGTGAAGGTACATAACACTAAAGTGTTATAGATAGGCTGTGTCTTGGTGGTGATGATAGTGTATCAATAGCAACTGCACATCCATCCAATTGTGCTGTTTATCTATGCTGCTTCGTGACCACTTTTATTATCTCGACACAAATCCCGGCCTATTTCAAATTTCATGCGAATAACAATAGAAACTGAACTTTATTTGATTAAGCCTCATGTAACCTGATTCTGGGTTGAGCTTTGGTCCGAAATATTCTTATTGCAGCGACTGAAGTTACATAGATATTGGATACGTTAAGTAATCCTGCACCGAATGTTGGTGGCACTATTATGTTTAAGAGCGCTCTCCGCGTCACGTAGTTCTAATGATGGCGAATTACCGTATTAGAGATAATGATTATCGTGGGCGGCATTTCTTGGTCTCCGATCAATGGTCATTTTCAAATATTATGTAAATTTAGTATCCCATTCGGACTTCAGATAGAATGGACCTACAATATTAAGGGTACTCCACTTAGGTATATACGATATGTCTAATATCTTTGTCTTCTTTCTGTGACATGCACATTGCACAATGTACACTCTATATGATTTTCATGCACTTGCGTATTACGGATTCTTATAAGCTGATTTTCATTCATGCCTTTGTTGTTCAGTCCCTCTTCTCAAAACCTTTATAAGAGTAGGTACCTACCCAATCCTTCAAAGCTCGGACTTGAATGCCAAATCCATGGCAACATACTCACTCTACCTCCCTTTTTTACACAGCATGATGGGTGGCGAGCCATCATGCGTTTTTTAATTGATATTTTTGTTGCGAAATAAATTCAATGTGTATATATGTAGGTATATATGTAATAAAATTTTGTATTTTTTTAAGGAATTCCATGTTGCCTATGTGTTTGTCCGAATGGGAAATTCCCCCAGACCTGGATTGTGGGCCTTGGAGAAATCTTCAGATTATGGCAAAACCTACACACCGTGGCAGTATTTCTCAGAGTCAGCCAGGTACCTACCTTACTTACTTACCTACTATAAAATTGTTAACTAGCTGACCCGCTCGTCGAACTTCGACCCACCTCAGAATAAAAAAAAATTGTTTACTTCCATTCCAATTTTCGACATCAAGTAATTACAAAAATTACCTTCTTATGTAATTACAAAAAATAAATTCCAATAAATCCCTACAATACTATTTCTGATAAATGTCAAATTAATATTAGGTAAACGTAAAATAATTCCTAATAGGTATCATACAAATTTACTTTATACAACCGTATTTATTTTGTCTATACCTAAGGATGGAATTTTAATAATTTCATGCGATAAAATCCTGAAATATTGCTATCTGACCAAATCTTCTGAAACTGTTTTTATATAGGTACATCAGGGGTTGTCTTGTTTCCTGCGACTGCGGTAGGTACCTACCTAAGGGACGCCTAATAACGTTATGAATAACATACCTTACGCTGTATCTTTCACGCTTGGACATATTATTATATTATCTAGGGCTTGAACTCTCGTACGTATTGTACCTACTGCCGGTAGTGAAAAGGATAAACATAGAATTCTTTGTACTTAAACTGAATCTTGCGTCTGTCAAAGCTTATAATTTGATTAATATGCAATGGGTTCCTAGGGACTTAGGGAGCGGTCCGTCGTCTGAACACAGATGCCTACCTACACCATACACTTTTGACATCTTATCAAAGCTTGTGATGTATTGGAATGTATTGTACAATGCCATACTGAATTATTGTTGAATGTTAGTATGGGTGACCCATAATGTCTGCGGCTCAGAGTCATACTGGACTCTCCAGCGATTTACACCTATCTATAGGTAGGTACCTATGTATTATAGTCCCAAGTATTAACTTTATAGGAATCACTCGACGCCGGCAGAGCTAGCTACCCATCGATTTATTCTAGGCAATGCCGGAGAAATGTTTGTATATAACTATTTTAGTCCTATTATAAGTAGGTACCTACCTAGCTTCCAACTCCGTTTAGAAATTTCAAACATGTGTTGAGAGTTAAGTGTCTCGCCCCCCACTCTCCCTTCGGTACCCGTGTCATAATAATCAAAATTGAGGAATTTACCAACACCAGATTCAGTACCTGCTTATAGGTAGGTATATAATATAGCCACTGCTAATGTTGATATTCTGTTGGTAAACGATGCAATTTTTCAAGTAAGAAAAGAAGAGTAAGTAGATAGCTACTGTTTCACCGTGAAGTTTTTTCACAAAAAGTTTATACCTACCTACACCTACCCAATGGAAATATGCATAAGGCATAATAATTTAAAAATAATAGGTCCAAAATCGCTCCAAATCATTCGAGTCGTCTGGAAGTCTTGAGAATATGACGGGTGAAAAACGGGTATAATTGAAGTGGTTGATGGTAGACTAGCGGTTACAACGCCGACTTTCGTACTGTTTGGTGCGGACGTCGTGGTTCGACTTTCGAGCCCAGGTGCCGACCATCTTCCTCTTTCACGATACAAGCTTTAAGTAGCTTACTGTAAAAGAGTCAAGGAGTGTATTTGTGTTCACTTTGAGTGAGCACAGATTCATTTAATAAAAAAAAACACATACAGGAAAAACTTCTCCAATTAATAAGCGTTCCGAAAACGAATGAATGTTTTCCATTTTCACCGGTTCCGTCACAGAACACATATACTTTCTAACGAGAGGGTTCCGCGGACCATTAATCGGAAACCACTGCACTGCGGCGTACACGACATTTATTATGAAATGGAAGTTGACATTGCCATCTCTCGAAGTTTATTTGAACTATCATCTGAGTGAGTTCAATGAAAATCCGTTAGAGAGTATAATAATATGTGTTCTGTGATGAAAATCTTTTATCGATTTCAGCCGGTCAGCGGGAGTTAAATGGTGGTAGAAATTGGAACTATTTTATGCAGTAGATCAAAATATTTACCGTTGGTGGCGCTATTTTTGTCAAAATTAGCCATCCCTTGTTTTATGTACCTTGAAAATTATTTATTAAGGTTGCATATTGATACATAATTGATTTTTCGCAGTGCTCAATTGTTAATTAAATTCAATAAATTAGCTGTCGGCAGAATAGGGGGGAATAACAGCAACAGCCCTCCAATTCACATTGTGCGATGCAAGTTACTCAGTGTAGTTCTCTCGTTAGAGAGTATATATTATTGTGTTCTGTGGTGTGGTTCTTATTCAATATTCGAGCGCCCACAAGGTGAAAATTTTTCCACAAAACGACGCTATACGTACTAATCATCCATATAACAGTGAGTGCATTATTTACGAGTAGCTATGTCTGTGACATCGAGGCGATCTTTACCAGAGAAGGAGAAAGATCACTCACTAGATAGATATACCAAGTCAGGAATGTTCCGGAGATAAAATTGAAGTAGTGCAGACAGGGATGGAGTGGATGACAACCATTCAGAATGCTGTTGCAGCTGAGAATGGGAGGTCACAGCAAACTATGATGATGATGGCCTCCTACAGGAAATGGGATCAACCAAGTGGAAAGACATTGAACAATTGAAGGAATGCAACTTTTTCACTGAAAAAATATGTAAAGGAGGGTTTGCTCCAAAGATTCAGGGCTGCGTATATGTATGGAAAAATAGGTAGTCCTTTAACCAGAGATGGAGAAAAATCACTCACTAGATAGATAGACCAAGTCAGGAATGCTACGGAGACAATAATTAATGATGATGATGATAATGATAATTTGGTTGTGATGATGATGGCCTCCTACAGGAAATGGAATAGTGGGAAGACATTGAATAATTACAGGAACGCAACTTTTGGTACAACCTGACCTCTGCTTAACCAGGTCAAGAGGAGATATCACCTGCTGGTGCTGTTCATGGGTGTGAGTGGCACCACCGACTAGCGGCATCTGCTGAAGTACAAGGAATCCCTGTACCGACCGGGAAGTAGAGTAGTGTTTAATTCATCCTGTGCAAGGATGTACTACTGTACTACTAGGCAAATTAGTATCGTCACATGCAATGTGAGTGACAATCATTTAGAGGTTAACGGTGTTTGAAGGCATGAGCTGGTTATTCGACAGCTGATAGATCGTTCTGAGAGAGTTTAAAATTACAGATCGACTCTTCCACTATCCTGCATGCATCATTTCCTACAATTTTTTAGACACGTTCTTCGATGTAGTGCAGACAATCTAGAGAGGCTTATTATGCCTGGGAGAGTAGAGAACAGCAGAAGCAGAGTACACTCAGCTATGAGATGGAATGACCTAGTGAGAGAGGTGACTGGGGAGACCTTTTATGGGGCACTACAGTTAGCGTAGAACCGGAGTGAGTGGACAGAGCTGGCTTATGACGTAAATATTGATCTTGACAACCCCGATCCTCAGCACTGAAGGAATGACAAAGAAGAAGGTGTTCCAAGGGACGATCTGCATATTTGATTGTTTGACGACAGCCCTGAGAGAGTTGGAAGATATGGATATGGATAAAATTACATTACAACAATACAACTAGATTTAACATATGCATAGATCTGACTATTTTTATGCTACGAATATCATTAAATGTTAGTGTTTTTTTTTTTCAAATTTCAACTCCTTGTTGATTATTTGGAATTTGCTGTATTGCTTGGTGTTGATTTGGTGATTTGGTGTTTGTTTGCAGTGATTGTGAGACGTATTTCGGAGCTGAAAGTCTGCAGCCCATCACCCAAGATGACTCCGTCATTTGTAATGTGGAATATTCCAAAATTGTGCCACTTGAAGATGGAGAGGTAAAATCTAAAATAAGTTTATTTTACCCACCCATGGGGAGAGAAAATGAACCTCCATTCTTTTCTATCCAAGCACACTTCTTTCACCAACATACCATTCTCATACAACCTCTCCTATTTCTCTTGCGTATGTTCAGACTCCCTTTGAAGGCAGTTTCAACGTGTTCGGTCCACATCATTCTCATATGATCACACCAAGTTTAGTTATATATCATAATGTTTCTATTAATTAACCACAACATGAAGCACCTACCACACGGCTACATCAGACTTGCTGTGATTTCAGATCCCTATCTCCTTGTTGAATAACAGACCTTCAGCCAACAAGTACTTCAACTCTTCTGTACTACAAGAATGGACAAGGGCCACTAATGTCAGACTACGTTTGCTGAGGACCAAGACTCTGCTGGGACATCTGATGTCTGTTGCTAAGCAGGATGCCACTGTAACAAGAAGAGTGAGTTACTTAGAGTTCAGAAACTAGTCAGGAGAATCAAATATGTGGAGAGAGAGATACATTATGATTTGTTAGTTTTGTTAAGAAATAATGTTTCTCTGAAATATTTCAGTACTTCTACTCCATCAAGGACATAAGTATTGGAGGACGCTGTATGTGTAATGGTCACGCAGAGCTGTGCGATATTCCCGATGCTGAAGATCCAAATAAGTTATTATGTCGTTGCCAGCATCACACATGTGGACCTCAGTGCAACTATTGCTGTCCGGGGTATCAACAGAAAGCTTGGAGGCAATCCCAAAATTGGCAAAAATTCCATTGTGAACGTAAGTAATTAGGAGACAATATTTTCATAAGTGATCCATTCTTTATCAGCATTTTTTTCTTCAACAAAAAATAATATAGTTTCTTCTCATGAAACATGTGGTAATCGACACCCTTTCCCCTTTATTGCTTTCCTACAGATTATGGTGTACCTACAGCACACTCAAACTGGCAATTTGTGACACATTCACATTCTTTACAAACTGATATGTTGTTTAAGATGGATCTTGTTCAAACATTGAATTTATTTTGTAGTCACAAAGTAAGAGGTCTGATCTCACCCTTTTTCTCATGTTCATCATGTTTAACAAACCAATTTCATACTCCCTCATCAGTTCTTTTTCTTTCTTCAGCCCTCTCGTGCCTGTTGTTGGACATAGGCCTCCCCCTGTGACTTCCACCGCCCTCTGTCCTGCGCCAGCCGCATGCACCCACTCCCGGCAATCCGTCTAATGTTCTCATCAGTTGTCACTTTTTAAACTTAAGCATTGAATATTGTCTTTGTTGAATTCTCGAAGCATCATAAGGAAAATAATAAAACATGTATAAAATATTAACAAAACTGAAGATCTAACTGCAAAGAGAAAACAAAAATCCCTTGTCTGAGTAGCTCAATGGGCAAGTATATGTAAAAAGCAGCACATTTTTTTCCATTAACAAGGTGGAACGGCGTTCCAGCACTCTTTTCACGTTTTTTTTATTTCATATAATTTTATTTAGTAATAAGTTGACATGAAGTGGGTTCCGGCACCTTTTTTTTTCTAAAAAAAGCTGGTAAAAAGTAACAATAGTATTGACTATGTACTTGGGTGGAAGTTATTTATTACTCAATCTGATATAAATAATGACTTTTTCAGCTTGCAATTGCTTCAATCATTCAACCGAGTGTAAATATGACGCGGAGGTGGACAGACAACATTTGTCATTGGACATAAACAACAAATACGAAGGAGGGGGTGTCTGTCAGAATTGCCAACACAACACCATGGGCATCAACTGCAATAAATGTGTCGACAAGTTTTACAGACCAAGCAACAAAATGTGGAATGACGTGGATGTGTGCCAGCGTAAGTATTGTCATGCATTGTTGGCATAAGATAACCCAAGAGGCTAAATAGATTATAGATACTGCGAAAAAATTAATATAGTAATATCCTGGCACCATCTGTGTCAGTGGTGACTGACAAGATATTTGGCTTATTGAAAAGATTCTTATAAAGTCCAACGGATGTCTCATCATTCCTCTAATCAAAGAAATCTACCTAATTATTTGGCAGTTTCGCACACCTAGCTGGTGGCCTGGCACAACTAGTGCAGTAAGTTGGAATCCTAGCCAGGCATTGGATTTTTCAACAAGATTATGGGCTTAGGATTTAAGATTTGACTCTTTAATGGTGAATGTTGTTAACGTAAAGCGATCACACTAAGCCAGCCTTCAAAACAACATGTTCAGGTTGAATATGGAAAGTCTGCCACTGAACTATTTGATGAGTTGGTTCATTAGTGTAAGTTTAGCATAAATAAGTTGGTAACTTCTTGGTTGGTCTTAATTTTCTAGCTTGTAATTGCCACTATCACAATTCCACTGGAAACTGCGCTGAGGGGGATGGTCGGTGTGAGTGCCGGAAAGAGTACACTGGGCTGCTGTGTGACTCCTGCAGCTATGGCCATTTCGGCTACCCTGACTGCAGACCATGTGATTGTAATTTGAATGCTACGGATGGGGAACTATGTGAACCACGTGATGGAGTTGTAAGTATTCTTCTATTCTCTTTTAAATTACAAACACCTTTATAGAAAGTATGTGGTCTCTCAGTCAAAGAAGTCTTCTACCCACTTTCTTAAAATTTTTTGACCACTCTTTAAATGGTTGAAATAATAGGTGAATTTTCTCAGCATAACTTTCCCCATTTTATAATAAGTTTTCACAATTACAACGAGTTGTTCCTTCGTAAAGAGCACCATTTTTAATAATAGCAATAAACATAAAATGACAACTGTCAAATCTCAGTGTTGCCACTTATAAGAATTTTTTTTTACTCTAATTTCAAAAGTGCACACTAATGCCTTGATCACGCGTATCAAGGTCTGAACCTTACGCCGAGCAAAACGGCAAGACAGCAGCTCGCCCCCGTTCTACTTACTAGGCCGAGTACTCACCCCGCAGCTTTCCCACACCCCTGTTCTGCCTCGCCTGCTCATTCGACAGGTCTGAACACTCACTCTCACCACCGGTCACATGGTTGTTGTCAATCCGCCACCCGTGCCTTTTTATTTCGATTCTACTGTAAAATTCATTCAATTATATAAACTACATTCAGGATGCAATTCCATGATATCACTGTATTTGGTGTTAAGGATGCCGAATGACAGTTGGCCGAGAAGAGCGCTGTTCTTCCTCCCATCAGGGTCCCGAAGACGAGGAAGACCCTCTCACACTGTGTTCCGCTCCTTCGAAGCAGAGCTGAGGGACATGGTGTGGGAGGAGGTCATAAACATTGCGCAAGATCGAGCGCAATGGAGAGCTCTTGTTGCCTCCCTATGCCCCTGAGTGGGGTGTAAAAGGGAGAATTGATTGATTGTATTTGGTTCACAAGAGGTGAAAAATAATAGTGGAATCAGAAACTTTGTATATTAGAGTGGAAGGCTAATAAATAAAAAAAAACTTTGTATATTTTGTAATAATCTTTTTATGATCCATCGTCCAATCCGAATTGTACCGTCAATAGAACGAACTATCTTATTTTCAAAACACGTGTGAACAGCTACTCACCAACTATCTTGGCCAAGTAACATTTTACTGTCTCACCTGTTTACTCGGCACTTAAATGTGATCAAGGCTTAATGAGGCCTTTATGAAAAGCAAAAAAATACTAAATATTATGTGAAGATTTAATTAAACTTTGCACTTGTACTTTTCTTAGAGAACTACACAAATGTTTTTCAATTTCTGTTTCAGTGTCCTTGTAAAAAGAATTTTGCTGGTATATATTGCAGGCAGTGCTCTGATGGATTTTACAACTTCCCTGCTTGTGAAGGTATCATTATTAGTACACACATATCACCCCTCTGTGACAAAATTCCTGTTTTCTGGTACAACTGCTTAACTCTGCATCAAACTAAAAATATCAGATACTAGCTTATACCCGTCTTGCTTTACGTTTTTGATTCCGAATGTCAGGCTTGATCGGTAGGTAATTAAACAGGTTCTAGTCTAGCTTCCCATTGCTTTGCAGACCTCTATAACTGATATAAGCACAGAAAAAGAAGAATGAAACTTTCACAATTCATAAAAAGAGAGAAGAATGACACTTTTAATGTTTATTAAAATTTTGTAAAAATTTTGTAAATAAAGATCCTAAAAAATAGTTTTTTTAAATAGCTCTAAATATAGTAAAGTTAATGCAGCAAATTGTATTAAAGAACCTTCTCCGGCATTTTGCACGGCTCTGTGCAGATTCATATCTGATGTAGCATTTGTATTTTGAGCGTGATGCTATGACATACAGTAAAAAGCAAATAAAAAAACATTTCTGAATTATTATGTAGATAGAGAAGGAGGGGCTAATGCGAGTTTTATTTAATTTCCCAATTTTCCACGCAACTTTCTTAGTTTTTTCTTTCATAAGAACCTTCTACTGATAAAAGCCAACACGACAAAAAAAGAATTAGTGAAATCGGTTCAGCCGTTTAGGCGTGATGCGATGACATACGGTAAAAAGCAAATAAAAAAACATTTCTGAATTATTATGTAGATTTAGGGATAAAAAGTACCTATTCTCCCTTTAAAAAGCTTTTTTGGTGTTATGACTATGCTAGAAGAGAAAAAATTTATTAAAATTATCACAGATTTATTGTTAGATTCAAAATACCCAATTGTCATTCTTTAGCAGTTGCAAGCATTTAGCACACAAGCATTTTATTTAAACTTTATCTCATATATAAAAATGATTAGCTAAATAACCTTATGAATCTACAGAGTGCGCCTGCAACCCTATTGGCTCTCTGACGCTGACGTGTGACCAGAATAGTGGGAACTGTACTTGCAAGAATTCATTTAGCGGCAGAACTTGTGAGCAGTGTGCAGCGGGCTATTACAATTATCCTAGTTGTGCTTGTGAGTATCCCAATGTATTATGTTTGTAAATCATTGATATCAATCAATTCCCTCTTTTTGACCCTACTTAGGGGCATATTCAACCTCGCTCAGTTTCAACGACCTCCTCTCACACCATATCTAAATCCCTCAGTTCTGCCTCGAAGGGATGGAAGACGGAATGAGTGGGTCTTCTTTGTCTTTGAGATCCTGATGGAAGGAAGAACAGTGTTCTCCTTGGTCAACTGTCATTTGGTATCCTTAACACATCCCAGCCAAGTCCATTATCTCTTCACAATAGTGGAAGCGATGGTCCTGTGCTGGCATATAGAGTCGTTTGTGATGCAGTCGTATCACCTTTAGCCCAATTTTATTCTTAGGCTTATATAATATATTATACTACTGTAGATGATTTATTAAACTATGCTTTGTGATTGTTAATTAACAGACTGCAACTGTGACACAAGTGGCACGCTATCCACTATATGTAACGATACAACAGGTGTTTGCTTGTGTAAGGAAGGGTTTGGCGGAGCCCGCTGTGACCAGTGCATTGCAGGGTATGTATGCACATGTTGCTCATCATATTTATACTCGTGCTAGAAAATAAGGTCTCCACCTCGCATTTGAGTGTGACTAAATAAAACCCAATTGCAAGACCGCACTAACTGCCAATATTACTGATACACATACTGAACTTCAGTTAAGGCATTTGATTATTCATTGACCTTCAAGGTAAGATATTACATTAAAATAAAGAAATTTCCCTATTAGTTTCAATTACCAAGAATGGTCATCAATAGATAAACACAGTTATTATGATAGACTTAGGTATCTTCGCCGTACCTTCTGTTGTCAGCCTATTGTTACATTTTATGACCGTTTCTGCCTAATAACTAGTACATTCTTTAAAAGTGTCATCTTCTTAGAGTCATCTTCTCCTGTTGCAGATATTACAGCAAGCTCATCGACAGAGAGAGGGTCTGTGTTCCGTGTAACTGTTCCACCATTGGGTCCACCACCACTAGTTGCGATTCCAATGGGAAGTGCACTTGTCTTTCTAACTTTGCCGGGACACAGTGCGACCAATGTTCTCCTGGATACTACAGATATCCTGAGTGTTTGAGTAAGTACCAACTTGCAGTCTGAGAGATTGATTTTGTACACCTCTTTTAAGGAGACGACTTTTATAAAAGACCAATAACAATTAAGTATTTTTAAACCTCTGTTTCCGGAGAAAACAAATGAAGTTAAATATTAACATATTAGTTTGTGTTGCAAATATCAAAATATGCATATTCAGTGGCATATGCAATAACTTTTTTAGTGTCACCTCTCACAACATCCCACAGATTTTCAACTCGATTACCTTTCAAGGTCTTTGAAACAATGATATTTAGCAATTTGATATCATACCCACTTATCACCTGTATATCATTGACATCTGACTGAAAGTGTTTTTATTGCACTAAAGTGCAATGAGCCACCTAATTAAAGGGAGGTATGTGCAGTGACTATCGAAAATTGGAAATAGGGGGCATTTTTTTGGAACAGTATAAAATTAAATTCATATCTCATGAAAAAACTATTATTTCAGCTTGCAACTGTGATCCACTGGGCGCAATTGGGGTAACTTGCGATGTGGAAGGACAATGTAAGTGTAAAGACAATTTTGACACGCAGCAGTGTAATGTTTGCAAGGAAGGTTTCTACAATTACCCGGCATGCGAGGATTGTAATTGTGACCCAGCTGGCGTGGTTCAGTCATTTGCCGGTAAGCTCTACTTGCGCTTAAATCATTCATATTTTAGTATCTCATTTTTCTCATTTATTATTACCTTCTGATGCCCTAATAGGATGTGGGTCTGTACCAGAAGGAGAGCTCTGTGAATGCAAGGAGAGAGTACAAGGCCGCATTTGTAACGAGTGTAAACCTTTGTATTATGATTTGCAGCAGTACAATCCATTAGGATGTGTTGGTAACTAGCCGTGATCATTATTCAAATCATTTCTTATTGTTTGTTGGACTTGTGTTTATTTAGACAACAATGCTTTTAGAATGTGAATGCCACACTCCGGGGACGCAGGGCGGCATTGGTGTGTGCAACACCAAGACAGGACAGTGCTCCTGCAAGTATTCCGTTGGTGGGAGAGGATGTGTGGAATGCAAAGATGGAACCTACAATTTAACTGACAATAATATCTTCGGTTGTGTTGGTGAGTTGTTTATTGATTATTTTGCTATTTCAATATGAGAATGGTGGATAAGGAACATCTGAGAGATTTAAAATGCCCGTCTTGTTTCAGATTGTGATTGCGATATTGGTGGAGCAGTGAACAATGTGTGTAACAAGCAGTCGGGTCAGTGTACCTGCAAACCTCGCATCACTGGCTTGCGCTGTAATAGACCTCTGCAAACGCATTATTTCCCAACTCTGTACCAGTACCAGTATGAAGCTGAAGATGCCGAGACTATAACTGGTGGTCCTGTCAGGACTGGCTCCGAGTACAGTTTGTTCCCTGACTACTCCTGGAAAGGATACGCTATATTTGACATTGTGCAGGTGTTTATTTACTTACATAGTTTAGCTAAATCCAGCTAACTAGAGTGGAAATATTTAATTGCTAGTAATCAGATACACAAAATATAAATTCTTGTATTTTTCAGAATCAAATAATTCAACCGGTGTTCATATACAAATCCTCTGTGTACAGGATTGTTCTGCGATACGTCAACCGGTCTCCAGATCCAATAGTCGCTACAATCGTCAGTAGTCCAGATAATCCCAATGAAATTGAGCAAAAGTGAGTATCAAAGAATCTACTTGATCTACCCGCATACAATTCAGACGTAATAATATTGACCTAAAGTACTCATCTTTTACAGTTCTTAGGCAAAATGCCTCTTAGGCAATAACTTCCTCTTTCTCCTTTCCATGTTCCTTATCCCTTTCCCTCACCCTTGGATTACTTCCCTTTACCCCAGTTTGTCTTATAAATTTTATATTGCTATCGCAATGTTATATCCTTATAGGTTTGAAGTACTTCTAAAGCATACCATGAAACCAGAATTGGTCACTGTATCAGGAGCTCAGGGAACAACTGCTTCTCCATTTGTAATGAACCCTGGCATCTGGAATGTCACAATCAAAACCACAAAGAATTTATTCTTGGTAAGAGAATCATGTTATTTCATACAAATTACAATTTCTGTGGATTGGGTCAAGTTCAAATTAGGTATCTGAGTAGAATTTCTTCCATCCGACAATTGATTACTTTCTATGTTGCAGGATTATTTTGTGTTGATTCCGGCCGCTTATTATGAAGCGACAATCCTGTCGCACCCTGTGAGAACTCCATGCACTATTGGCGAGAAGGGGCTGTGCATCCACTTTGGGTATCCCAACATATCCCAGTACGACTCTGTGAAGGGAGCAGGTGGGTTTACCTCCAAGAACGGTGTGCGGGCGCCCATCTACCAGTACATAACCAACAATCAGGTGAGTCTCATCTCTGTCAAAACTGTTGTAGCTACTTTAGATATGTTTTCACTTGCTCGCTCTTTTATTTTATTTAAGGAAATAAACGTTTTTTTTTTATATAAAAGTAAATCTGAACACAAACACACTCTTTGACTCTTTCACAGTAAGCTACTTAAAGCTTGTGTCGTGAAAGAGGAAGTTATAACCAAATAGTAGAATAAAAATATAAAATATAATATTATAAAGCAGCTAAGTAGCTATTTGTATGAATGAAACCATTTCATAAAGCTCGTTAGTGGCATGACAGCTAAGATTTAACACAACAATTTTGTTTTCTCTTGTTAATTTTATATGTGATCTATAAAATCTAGATACATGTTCAAAATATAATGTAAAACCTATCTGAAACAGCAGTAGAAGATGGTCGTGAGCCTGCAGTGGTTTAAATTTGTAAAAAAATATCTCTTTAAATCGAACACTACCTGATTGATTTAAAGGTTACATCAAATAGTTAGTTTTATAGCTAAGGTTTAAAATTAAAGTAGCAATAATGTTTTATTCGTTACAATAATCATGGATAAAAAGTTTATCCTAGTAAGTGTCAAACAAACACAACCCACTATGAAGAATAAAGAAGTATAGTGTTATGCCAACAATTAGGTATATCTGTGATTATTTTACAAACTTTCAGCAATTAAAGGAACTGGGTGAGACTGAAATTCCTCTGGTGAATGTGGACGAAGAAGAACTCTTGTTAAATCTGATGGTCACAAAGACAGGGCCACACGTAATGCTGATAGAGTATGTTACCCCAGTAGTAGATCAGAGTGAGAATGATAATCCCGTAATAGGGTTGATTGCAAGAGGCGGTGCTTCACAAGAAACAGCCAGGGTGCATTTGAACTCTTGTCCGTACACTTTCCCTTGCAGACAAGTGGTCACCGATGACATGGACCGTATTCAAGTTTTCAATATTCAAGATAACTTCATTGCACTCACTTTGAAGGTAAGATTACTCTGTTTACATCTAATTTACCCATCCACTTGTCTACAAACTTTATTTTATAACTATCTAAAAATTATGTATCCTTTCAGGGGGAAAATGGAACCAATGTTGCAATAAAATCTGTGGCAGTCATACCGTACAGTGACTGGCACATGGACTACATAACGCCGCACGCTGTTTGCATGAGAAGAAATGGCACTTGCTTGCCCTCGGAGTTCCCCATTGCTCCAGACTCTAAGAAGGTAATTATTATCGACCGAGGAGAAGAGGTGAGACATTTGGTGAAAGTATTGTGGAGGAGAGTCAATGATATGAGAGTAGATTTCTCATCTTATGCTCTCCTTTAAAATCCCCATACTTAAATGAGATTGTATATTTATCCACCTCGGTAGCCTAGTGGCATAGGCACCAACTTTGGATCAAGTTGTCCTGGGTTCGATTCCCGGTTGGGTTGAAACTTTCTATGAGTTTTTTTTTTAATTAGTTACAAATTTCTGCTATAGATGGCAGTGTCTTGTCATATGAAATGTGTATTTTAATTTGTAAACAGCTATTTTCCTGTCCACTAATCTTGTGTATTAAAGTGTTAAATGATATTTCGCCTAGGTGGAGTTTGAGTGGAATGTGGAAGGCTCTTCGCGGCCCAAGCCCCACCACATATTCGACAACCTGACAGAACTGGTTTACCTGAATGCAGAGTCCCCACATATTGACGTCAGCTCCAAAGTACAATACCCAGGACAATTTGTTTTTATAGTCCACTATTATCAACCCTCCTATCCTGGTAAGCATTGGAACTATTATTCATTTTTAGTTTGTTTACACTTTTACAAATCCTCACACCGTTCATTAGCAACTAGCTGACTTGCCTATCAAACTTACTCATGACCTTCATGAAAAATATTGTCTTTACTTTTGTGTAACTTTAAACTTTTTTCAAGAGATGGCAGTGTAGTAGAATAAGTCATTTATGTATGTATTATATTAAGTTATTTTATACAGGTGATACTGTACAAATACATTCAAACATAACTTTGTTATTGTAAATGAATGTGATGCAAACTGGCATAACAACTCTTCTTTGCCTATCCTGCAGGATTGGGCGCATTATATATTTTTTTTGTTCAATTATTTGTACTTACCCAATTTATCCAGATAAAATTTATTGGAATGGCATAAAAACTAACAAGAAGCATTCAATATAAATACCAATGCAGCAATATTATAGAAAAATCATATTAAAAGAAATAAAATATTAACCTAATATTAATGTTACTACTTACGTTTTTTTTCAGAATCTGACATGAAAGCTTTAATTCAAAATGGGCAAATTTACGAAGCAACGCTAACCACCAAACATTGCCCGTCCAACTCGGGATGCAGAGCTGTCATCAAAACAGCTGATGGCAACTCGAGGTTCTCTCTCACAGAGAACTTCTTGCTGGCTCTGACCGTGAGTACACTCTGGACCAATCTTATGCTTCTATACTATATAGTCTCTTTATATTGTACTGTGTAAGTATGTACCGTGTAAATATTTTTCAGGCCAATGAGGACAGAGGAGTGTGGCTAGACTACCTGCTGATAGTACCAGCTGACCACTACAAAGAAACACTCCTGAAAGAAAATAACTTAGATTTGAGTAAAGAGTTTATATCCAAATGCGGAAACGACCAGTTCTTCGTGAATGTCTCTCAAGAAGGTAAGCCTCACTATTGATCGGATAATTAATACATTTCCAGAATAAACATGATGTCAATTATTTCTGCTTGCTTGTAGGTTTTTGTCAAGATTCTGTCTTCTCTCTGACGTCTGATTACAACAACGGTGCTCTCCCTTGTAACTGTGATTTTGAAGGATCATTGTCATTTGAGTGTGATCTGTTTGGTGGGCAATGCTCGTGTAAAGATAATGTGATCGGCAGGAGATGTGAAGCTTGCAAGACCGGCTATTATGGATTCCCTGATTGTAAGCCATGCGATTGTCCACCAACTGCCCGGTGCGAAAAGGACACAGGTATATTTCTATTACAGATGGTGTATGTAGATAAGTCTTTTTAAATCTTTGTATTTTTTAAATGAAAATAACCACGTGCTTTCAGGGGAATGTAAGTGTGCGGACAGAGTCACAGGAGAGAAGTGTGACCAGTGTATGCCGTTGACATTCGGATTTGATAAGACAACAGGATGTATGGAGTGTGACTGCAATCCATTGGGTGTGGTAGCCAACAAGCTACAATGTGACTTGTTCAATGGAAGTTGCTCGTACGTGTCACACTAATTTGTTGAAATATTTCGCTGCTCACTTAACTTCTTTGCCTTTTACTGCCTTTGAAATTTAACATCTTGAATTTTGTAGATGTAAGCCAAATGTTGTTGGACGGCAGTGTGACCAGTGCGCTGCTGGCTTCCAAAGGTTCCCAGATTGTGAGTCTTGTTATTGCAATGTTAACGGTACCTTGCCTGAAATCTGTGACCAAACCACGGGAGAATGCTTCTGCAAGGTAGGATATTCAGCCACCACAAGATCTCTATATCTTTTTCTGTATGAACTTCTAACCACAATAAACAAACATAAATTAAAATAAACAAAACTTTGTCAGTTCTACTTGAGTATGTATATTTGGTTAAAACGTTTTAACCAAATATACATACTCAAGTAGAACTGACAAAAGTTTTTGTTTATTACAATATTATCATTATTTTAGAGCAATGTGTATGGTGAAGTTTGCGACGAATGTAAGGAGGGGACATACGATTTAAGAGAAGAAAATGAAGCTGGCTGTACCAAATGTTTCTGTTTTGGAAAAACTACAAGATGCAGTAGTGCCAATATTTATTGGTCCAAGGTAATATGGCTGAATGTTACAGTTGAACAGTTTTCATTATAGCGCCAATTTACGTTAACTTAATGTGGGTATCAAGTATGTACACTGTGTTTTTATGTATTTTAGATCAAATCAATGGACAAGTGGTTCCTAGTGAATATAAATGTGACCCAACAGATAGACATCAAGCAGCATATCAACCCACCACAGGTCCTAAACAAGAGGGTCATTGGTGTTGAACTAACAACCGATGAATCTAGAGAGAGTATTGTCTATTTTGGTGCACCTGAAGAGTTTTTAGGAAACAAGCTGAAATCGTATGGCGGTATATTGGAGTATTCCATTTTCTATACAACAGGATTATTTGGCAATGCCATAGATCAGGGAGACATAATCATAGATGGGGGAGGCACTTGGTTGATTCACACCAGCGTGGAGCAACCTCCGTCCATGGTTAACTGGACCAACAGGCTGGAGCTGAGAGAACACAACTTCAGGACTATAGCAGGGGTGGCAGCTACCAGGGATTTATTAATGACTGTTTTGCAGAACCTCCGAGGTCTCTTCATTAGAGCCACTTATTGGGAAACTAGTGTTACCACCAGGTATGCGTATGTGTCAGAATCCTTTGAATTGTGGACATTTAACTTAGTGTTGGTGTTCTACTTTTATGTGGTAAATTTTTGTACAATTTTAAAGCTCACAAACGTGTGATCACTTTATGTTAACAATGTTCGCCATTTAGGTGGTCACATTCATTGAAATCCCCGAAATTCCGAAAACTTGTGAATATTATATTTGGGAATATTTCATGCTTACATGTAGAAGATCTAGTCTTGTTAAATGGCGCAATAATCCATGAATATTTGGAACATAGTATTTTATAGATTGTATGAGACAAAATGTCCTGCAGCCAGATATATTCTTATTAATATTTTTGGTTTTAATTGTATTTCTAGACTCCAAGATGTTAGCTTACAATATGCTGTCCCATTCTCCAAGAATATAACCAACTTCGAGTTGGCAACATCAGTAGAGGAATGCTCGTGTCCAATAAGTTACAAAGGCAGTTCGTGTGAAGAGTGTGCTGAAGGGTATTACAGATCCCTGAGTGGCCCCCACGGAGGCTACTGCATCCCCTGCCAGTGCAACGGGCACGCCACGTCCTGCGACGTCAACACAGGAGTTTGCCATGTAAGACCATCCTCATCCATACATTCTGCATATTTACATAATGGGACTCTTGATAAGCGGATAAGTTGAACTCATAGATAACTCTGAACATTTTCAACCCGTCGTACCTAGTCTTTGTATTTTCACCTCAGTAAGTCAGAAATTTTTTTGATATGGGATTTTCTAGCAGATGAGTTGAACTGCCTTGCGGGAACTTGCAACTCTATGAATCAAACTCCTTACCTCCAGCACCTTAATGAGTCCAACTGTTTCATCATATTTTTAGCAATCCCTTAATACCCTATTAATCAGAATATAATTCAATATTTTCCCACCAATTAGTTTCTTTCTGTTAAAAACTATACTGCAGTATGACTAGGTACCTATTTTTCTGCAAACGTCGATTAGCAATTTTTTCAATCAAATTTGAATACGTACATATAATTTTGTGAATTTGAATATATTTACCTATGTCAAACTCTGTGCAATATGTCAAAAGTTATATTTTCAATACTTGATTAGAACTTTTTGGCTTGACGTCTTGAACAATTTATAAGTCAAATTCTACCGAGTTGAGTTTGGGGAGTCGAAATATAGATAAGTTGAAAAATAAATTATAATCCTAAGAGTTTGGCTTATCGAGAGTCTGCAGTATATAATTCTACTTATTAGAGAATCAATTTAGCACTAGGGGACAAGAAAGGAGCCTCCTAGAGAGTTTTGACGATACGAAAAAGCAATCGAGCATCCCCTGGTAACGGCATTACTGCCGGCTAATCCTTTCAGCACCGGAACATCAAAGTGATGATATCCAGATACGGAAGGAAGGAATTTAGTACTCATCTGGATCTGCCCAAATAGCACACGTACTGGGTCTGTTAGGTATACATATATGTTGTACTCATTGTATGAATGTGTTGGTTTGTTGCAGGATTGTCAGCACTTTACAGAAGGGGACCACTGTGAGCGATGTGTGGAAGGTTATCATGGTAACGCCACAATTGGCACTCCTCGAGATTGTCTGATATGTGCCTGTCCATTGCCTGTTGCTTCTAACAAGTAATTGATATTTTTAATTTTTTAATCTCAACTTAGATATTGTTAAGCTATGTGGTTTTCCATCATTCTCATGGTATGTAATCAAACCAGCTCCAAAAATGTAGTCTAGTACTGTAATCCAAAGTTTTGTCAGGATTGAGGATTACATAATCTCTACTGTCAGATAGCTCATGACCAGCATGAGTGTATCTTTATACTCTGTTTTAGTTTTGCCACAAATTGTGAGGTGAGCTCTGATGGTGAACACATCACCTGTGACTGTAAGCCTGGGTACTTTGGCGCCAGGTGTGAGTCCTGTGATGCTGGATACTATGGAAGACCAGAGGTACTTGGTAAGTGCAACCTCATTAAATTTAGGGTACACTTATAGATTTACTTACTTCCGATGGATGTACAACTTCTATAGAGTTTTGGCCACCTGCCCCCGTAGACAAATTCAAACTGGTGTTCGACTACAAACGAAGATTTCGCCATTGTATAGTGCGAAAAAAATATCTGTCCACTGGAACATGTAAACAATTATTTAAACCAAACAATGACACGTATATAAAATTATAACAAGTGGACAGCTAATTTTCTTCCTACTCTACATTGTCGAAGAATTCGTTTGTAGTCGATCGCCAACTGTATTTTGTCTAGGCCCCCTGAACAATATATTTTATTATAAGTTGTCACTTCTTCTTCTTGTCATGTCATACTGTGCGTGTATAGAATATGTAATTCCACTTTAAAAACATTATAAAATAAAATGTCAAGGTGTAAAAAGTAAAAATAATAAAAACAAAGGGTCAAAACAATAAAAACGAAAAGACAAGGTAAGTAGGGCAGCCATTTGCGAGCCTACAGGTGGAGATTTTCCTTTGCCCATTGTACGGCCACATCATTTGCCATAACCAGGGTGGTTATTCCTGACGCTTTCTTAAGTATTCCTTGATACTAAAGTTGCTACTTTTCAGCAATTGGTATTTTTGAAATTAAGAAGTGGCGCTATTTCGATGCGGATACTTTTGGAAGCTTGTCGTGACTAAAAAATCCGTTAATAAGTCTAGTTTGATACTAAATTGGTATTCCTGACACATTCTTAAGTACGCCAAAAAAGGCGGGTACTTACGATTTGACATTTTATAATAAGATAGCAAAAGTGTTGTCTTATTTGATTGACACAACACTTTTCCTAGCTTATTTGAATAAAATTTCGGGATTAAATATTAAAACATCTAAGTATTATTTAAAAAAAAAGTATTTTATACATTTTTTAAATATCAAAATATAATTTATTAGTAATTTGGTATATTATATACGGTGAACCAAAATGTTTCGATATAATCTAATTAAAAAACTTTATCTGAACATTTTTAATGTAATAATGAATGGAACACAGATAAATGGTTGGTGACCCAGCGGTTACAACGCCGGCTTTCGTACTGCGGACGTCGTGGTTCGATCCCAGGTGCCGACCATCTTCCTCTTTCACGACACAAGCTTTCAGTAGCTTACTGTGAAAGAGTCAAGGAGTGTATTTGTGTTCACTTTGAGTGAGCACAGATTCATTTTTTATTAAAAAAAAAAAAAAAAAAAAAAAAAAAAAAAAAAAAAAAAAAAAATATTCCAAGTGCGCCACACATAATTGGCGGGAGACCTGACAGCACTCTGAGCGCGTATAATCTAACCTCAAAAAATCGTGATGTGTCAGTTTGCGCGCACTTACCTCACCTCTGTGTTTTATTGAAATGTAATGTTTTAAATACATTAAAATGAAACAAATCAGTGTTTTGGCGTACCCTGAAGACATACGGGTTTCTATGTTGCAGTTAGCAGTTCACAAAATTGTTATTTATTTACGAAAATGTAAGTCATACGATTCTCGTATAATTTGACATTACGTAGTTCATTTCGATTATATTATTTTGTGAAAACTACATTCAAATGGCAGTTTGATTACGCTCTATGGCTTAAAGAATACTTTTATTTATTTTAGCAATGGATGAGCTCACCAGATTGTGTAAATATGTAAGGGCAGACATTTAAGAATACCAATAAACAAAGTTGTAATTCAGGAATTTGAGACTGGCCAAGAACACCATTAGGTCAAGAAAAGGAGAAAAAAATGTATGTATACCTTTATTCATTTAACCAAGTGTTATGCATTAACTTGTGGTTTGTTTAAATAACAATTTATGAAGTTTTATACTACTGAAAGTTTTCAAAGATAAGGGCTGCATGTACATTATTTAACAGTAGAAGTGGATACAAAGAATTCAATCAAAAATTCTTGATGAGTACTCTTTTGAGCTTGTATAATATTGATAATAACTTTACAGATATATACTTTTATTCGGCAATTGAGTTATGGCATCTTCGAGAGAGAAGAAAGGCTATACAATTTAAATTAATATTTTATTAATGTTTCTGTTCATATTTCCAGATATTGTATATAGTAAAGCTATTTCAACAACTTTTTTGTTCTTTCAAATGTATATACAAAAACATCTGGGAATAATAAGTGTTTTGTTTTTTTTTTAGGTATTTATTTATTTATCGGCTTTGAGATACGAGCCCACAACCTCAATACGGCTATAGGGAAATCAGTGACCAAGATGCTATGCTACATGCAAGCATGCATACTCTGTTCCTCGACTCCTGCTTGTCATCGGCCAGCCTCTACAAATCTCCTGGTAGGTGCTGCAGTGTATGTCGCCGATCACCTGGTCAATATAATTATCTCTGGAGCGGCCTCTATGATTTTGTTACAATTACAACCTATTCAAATTTTGGATATAGGCATTTAATTTCAATTTATTTTAGGGTAGTCTTTGACAAAAGAAAACGTTTTTAAATTTTATTTATTTATTGTAGAAGTAAGTATATTTGTATTTAGTTTTTTTTTTTTAATTATCTCTTTGATGGAGATGCTGGGACGGGCGGGAGTGGGGTTTCCTACCCAGCTTTCGCTTGTTCTTGCGGATCCATCAAAGAGTATTGTGAAGTCTCTTGGTTGGTTTGCTCGGGAGAACTCTCTAAAACTTTGATTTTAATTACATTCTAGGTATTACTATAATATAATAATTGTAACTACTATAATTTAATAAATAGGCAATATTAAAAAAAAAAAAAAAAAAAGATAAAGATATAATATGAACTTGAGACTGACCAAGAACGCCAATAAGGCGAAGGTCAAAAAAAAAAAAAAAAAAAAAAAAAAAATTATAAGGTGGTTGATTATTACTGTGTATGGTGTTGGGCTGATAGATAATATTTTGAAACTAACAATCTTTAACGAAATTACAAAAATTATTTCACGACTCTCATTCCAATAAAATCTTACATTGTGAATCTGTTTTTTCTTTACCATATTCCCTTCTTTTTTGGGATAACATACTTTCTTAAGTCCCTCATCATCATCAGCACATAAAGATGGATAGAATAATTGTTTTTTAAGGAAAAATAATTTAGGGTGAGTATAATGAGTTGAAGGTAAGATATCATAATTGCAAACAGCATTCATGAAAAAAGATTTTTTCTTCTGTTAAATACAGTTTACTTAACCTTGAAGCTTTTATTTGCTTACTATAATATAGATAGTAGAAGTTGGTTGCTTAGTGATGAATTAGCTGACTTTACATTCTTAAGGTACTTGAGTTCGATCCCTGGTACCTGCCTTATGTTTATAGTTAGAGTATGCCTGTCATTCAGTTGTAATAGTAACGCAGGGTGCTTTTGTTGAATCATTTGTGAATGTAATGCAAACGGATGGTCCTATATAAATCAATCGATTCTCCCTTTTACACTCTTCTCAGGAGCATAGGGAGGCAACAAAAGCTTTCCACATAACTCAAACGGGGCATAGATTTTTATGTAGATATAACTACCTAAATGAATTGGAGAACTATATTTTTCAAAGCAAAAAAAGAGAAGCCTCATTGACCTGCAATTTTAACAGTTTGGTAAGCAAATCGGATTGTAAAATTAGATTTAAACTTTCACAAAGAAACGTAAACATTACCAATTGCACTTATTTTAAAGTAAAAATTAAGATTTAAAGCAAAACATGAGAAACAAACATAGGTATCACACACTGCGTATTTTTGGAATCAAGCTGTCAAAATTGCAATATTTTGGCTTCACTTTTGAATGCGAGTCGGGATTTAAAATTCGGGATTCTTCTAGAGAAGAGAATTGTGAAATATTAGAGAATTATGTTTTTTTTCGTCACGCATCAGAACGGATAATTCATGAATTAATGACGCTTAATTTCTAGGTTAGGGAAAGCTTGTTTATAGTCCTGACAGTTATCAATAAAAATAATCAGTATGGCCAACTTTGAAATATCAAATTTTCTTTAAAAGATGATTTAAATTGAAATTATTTTACTAATAATTAAATAAATGTAGTAATTAATTGACATTTTTAATATTTTAAGTATTTGTTTTAAAATATTTCGTTAAAATTAAATATTTATCGCAATAATATTAAAATAAGCTGAAACCATAGACAATACGATAAAAAATACAATTATTGTTAACGGGCCGTTAAATTTAGTATCCGACAAGATTCAAATCACAAAAAAGAATCGGATTAAGAAAGCGTCAGGAATACCAAATTTAGTCACGGACTTTTTAGTCGCGATCTTTAGTCTAGTATTAGTCTCGAATAAGAAAGTGTCAGGAATACCCCTGCAGATCTTGCTGTGTCACCCGACAACCCAGGAGTGGGCACGAAAAACAATGGTCCAGGTCCTGTGTCTCTCCGCATGCGCACCTCGAGTCATCCTCATAGCCCCACCGGTGGAGGTTTGTCAATGTTCGCGCGTATCCTGATGGAGCACGGTTTATGGTTCGCCATACAGGCCATCCATGGCAGGCTCCGGGCGCCAGACGTTCACTGGGTGGTAACAGCCCCCGAGATGCACCATAACGCTCTTTGTTACCCCTCTTCCCATTCTCTATACGTTGCCTAACGCACATATTACAACTATGTATGCCTCAAATCACAATTATTACTGGAAATTCACTAAATACCTTTGTTGCGGCGCCGGTAATACAATAGTAACGTTTTACAAGAAAACCCCCCCTCCCCCCATATTGCGTTACGTAATACTTGAACGCTCCCCTAGATCGTCCTAGTGTTTTTCTGCCAATGGACTTTTTTTCTAGAAGATTCTTTGTGAATCTCCCTAACCCGGACCTGGCAACATGCCCGATCCATCCCAATCTGATTGCTTCTCACCCTCCAGGTGCTAGGTTTCAAAATTCATCTCGGAATCCTATTCTCAAATGTCAGCTGACTTGGCTGATCAATATACTCTGATTATCCTAGTTCAGGTTTAACAACGGTATTGTACACGTGGAGCTTCAATCGTTTGAACAGGGACTTGGAACAAATATCAAATGTCAGCTGACTTGGCTGATCAATATACTCTGATTATCCTAGTTCAGGTTTAACAACGGTATTGTACACGTGGAGCTTCAATCGTTTGAACAGGGACTTGGAACAAATATCAAATGTCAGCTGACTTAGCTGATCAATATACTCTGATTATCCTAGTCCAGGTTTAACAACGGTATTGTACACCTGGAGCTTCAATCGTTTGAACAGGGACTTGGAACAAATATCAAATGTCAGCTGACTTAGCTGATCAATATACTCTGATTATCCTAGTTCAGGTTTAACAACGGTATTGTACATGTGGAGCTTCAATCGTTTGAACAGGGACTTGGAACAAATAAGTGTTCAATATTAATTCCGCTCTGACTTTGCGACACTATTTCTTTAGACAATATCTCATTCCTATTTGTGAGTGTACTCTCCAGATAAGTGAAAGCATGTACAGATGCCGGTACATTAATATATTGAATTTGCGTATTGTAGGTGACACATGCAAGCTATGTGACTGCTCTGGAAACATAAATCCTGAAGATCCCGAATCCTGTGACACTGTGACTGGGAGATGTCTCAAGTGCATGAATAACACTTTTGGAGATGCTTGTGCTCTGTGTGAACCAGGGTTTTATGGGGATGCCATCGGTCTAAAAGACTGTCAAGGTAGGTAGTCGTATGCTTATCTCCAATCACCTCCATTCCTATTGATTGGTGTAACCCTATAGCCAAGTCTGTTTTCTTCCCAGTTTGTATCTGCGACCAATTAGGGATGCAGGAGTGTGATAGCTACTCCGGCCAGTGTGTTTGTAAACCTGGTGTGGTTGGGGACAAATGTGATCGCTGCGAAGAAGAACACTGGGGCTTTGAATTTGGAGAAGGATGCCGACTATGTAATTGCTCCATAGCATCTCACTCCCGACAATGTGACGACAGTAATGGTCGGTGCAAGTGTAAGCCAGGCGTCACTGGAAAGACGTGTGACAGGTGTGCTCCTGGATTCTGGAACTACTCTCCATCAGGATGCGTCTGTAAGTTTTCATCAGATACATCTCTATACATATGTTAGAGCATATTTTATCATTGGTTGACATTTGAATTGATGTTTTGTGTGATTTAGCTTGCGGATGCAATTCAGAATACTCAGTTGGTTTTGGTTGCAATGCTGTCACTGGCCATTGTGAATGCCTCCCGGGCGTCATAGGAGACAAATGTGACCACTGTCCTTACCGATGGGTGCTTGTTGAAGAAGAGGGCTGCTTTGAGTGTGACTCTTGTACCCACTCTCTACTCAATTCTACTGACGAGCTACAGCAATTGATAGATCCTATAGCAAAAGATTTTGGGGTTTGTTTTAAATAGTTGAATCTTATTGAATTAATAATTGTCCACTGAACAACAAAAATTACTGTCTATAATTTTTTCAGACCAAAGCTTCAGGGTACTTCACATCTCAGCGCTTAGTGTACATCAAAAAGCAAATGGATGATTTGAGACCTGCAGTAGATGCCCTGGATCCTAAAAGATTTGATCTATCAGGAATCAACAATAGAATTGACTCTCTGGAAAATGACATGAAGGGACTGGATAGAAGGGTGAGACTCAACTAGTGCTGTGTGAGTGACTGCTAGAGATCTCGGTGCATATTTTACCTTATGCTTGTGTGTTGCAGGCGGAGTATGTTGCATCTGATGGAGAAAGATTGTATGACAATGCCCTGGGGCTTTTAAACAAATCTCAAGAAGTTTTAGTCAATTCACGTGCGAGTGATTTGAATGTAAAGGCAACAGTTGCCCATGTAGAGAAAATTGCAGATAGTTTAGAAAATGCTCAGTCCCATAGAATTGATAGTGCCCTTGCTGAAGCCAACCAGATTTGGTCCGACATGAAAGGTGCGTAGTATTTTTGCCGGGCATTCCACATTCACATAATATTTCTGACTTTACTTTACAAGTCTGTTGGTGCGGGAGATTCTTCTATCTTCGTTAACTGAATCAGTGTAACTATGTACTTTTCAAATATACCTATATGTTGAACTGAATGATTACAGATAAAAACTTATCACAGAATTTGTCCTTTGTAAATGGAACTCTGTTGGCCTCAGTCCACCAACTCAGTAATAAGATTAAGAATTTCTTCAAACCAGTGGAGGAACAGAATGAGGTAATCTACTTTCATTTATTTATTTGTATTTGTACCACTTTGGCTATATTCTTTTTTAAATTTGTATATATTCTTTTCAGAAATTAAAAAAAGAAAAAGAGCGACTCAAAAAATTTTATGATATACTTAAAGATGGTGATGAGTTCAATAAAGTTGCAGATAAAAAAGCCAATGATATTAAACATCTGAATGCTAAACACAAGTAATAAATTTTTCAAGTATGTCAGCTTTATAAAGATAATTGTACCCTTCATTACAGAGGATAATTGTATCTTCTTATTGTTTCAAGGGAGAGTCGGTTCAAGAATGTACTGGATCTTGTGGAGGCCCAAGTAAAGAGTGTGGACAATGAGAAGATACAGGCAACTTCCTATGTAGAGAATACCACTTACATTTTAAATGACCTTAAAAAACTATTAGATCAAGCTGCTCTAGAAGGCAATGAAGGCTTTCACATTAACAATGAAGTGAACAATACCATCATGGAAGGGGACTCGGTAAAGGAGGATCTTCAAAACCGTCTCGACAAAGCCAGAGATCACACAGCTGAACTTCTTAATAATGTAAGCTTCCACAGCAACTCTGGTACAATGTGGTGAGCTCGATACATATGTGGAGACTTATTCATTTGTTTTCTGTTGCAGTCTGAGAAGCTTAACAGGATACTGGAGCATTTGAAGAATAATTCAGAGACTGACCACGCAGTGAGGGGCGCCTCTGCATATCCAGATATTTTGAATGAGATCAATCTTGCCAAAGAGCTTGCATCCAATGCTTCAGAGATAGCCAACAATATCACCAACATGGTAATAAGTAGTTTCTCATTTTATTTTCCCTCCATAGTTTCAGAACATTAATAATATTTCATGTGCATTTGTGTTCCATTGCAGACTAGGGGTTTGACAGAGCGTGTAGCCAGTTCAAAGAGCAACAGCAGCTATTTACATGGTAAAGCTCTGAAAGCACTTAATGATGTTCAAGCCGAACTCAAGCCTCAGTTAAATAAAGCTGAGAAACAAGTCAATTACGTCAAAGAATTGAATCAAAACTCCACCAGCACCAATAATGGCATTGAAGCGTATGTTCACCAATAACTTAGTAACAAAATATTTCACTTTGTGACGAAGAACTCTGGTGGTGATGACATCTCTGTTTTATTTTTCAGCTCTCTCAGTCAGATTCACAACAGCTCTATGGAGCCATTCATTCAAAACACCACAGCCATTTGTCAACACCTCAATGAGACGACCAGCGAACTCAAAAATACTCTGAGCAGTCAGCTACTTGATTCTCTCTCTAAAAGCTTGAATATTTCTAAAGAATTGCCTAAGAAAGTTCATGATACAAAACAAAATACAACACTTTTCAAAAATCAATGTAAGTACTTAGATACTGAAAACTAATTTGAGTAATAAGCTAGTAGTCCCAGATCCTTCCAATAATTGGTCCCTGACATAATAATTTTGGTTACCTTGTTTACAGTG
Organism: Mystacides longicornis; assembly: GCA_963576905.1. Taxonomy (NCBI): domain Eukaryota; kingdom Metazoa; phylum Arthropoda; class Insecta; order Trichoptera; family Leptoceridae; genus Mystacides; species Mystacides longicornis. The sequence continues at coordinate 32,619,508 of OY756429.1, read as the reverse complement.
TATGGTGTAGAAAGGGATATCAAGAAAATCGGAGGATTGAAACAAAGTGTACAAAAATTAAAAGAAGATTTTGAGACTAATAAAACCATTGCCGAAATAAATTTGGAGAAACTAAGAAAAGCTATTGCTATGGCTAGAGATGTTGCCAATCGTATCAAAGTAGGAGTTGACTTCAAAACTTCAACAAATATAAGACTGAAACTACCAGATAACATTGATGAGCTGGGCACTTCCACCCACGTCTCCTTCTATTTCAGGACTCCAGTTGAAAATAGCTTCTTGTTATATTTGGGCAACCAAGATGGCACGGAACTCAAGCGAACAAAACGAGTATGTATCATTCATAGTTGTTAATATTGCAGCCCAAAACAACAGCAACCATTGAGCCAATGCTATGAAATTCACATTTGAGAAGTGTGTATTTATAACGTAATCAAACCAAAATGTCTAAGAACAAAACAGGCTCTCACTCAAAAGTGGATAGGGAAAAGGGAGGGAAGCAAAGTGGGAGAAAAAGGAAGATTAATAAAATGTCCAATCAGAAGGCACTGCATAAGATAGATTTAGGGATTCGCAACTAATTAGCAGAAATGGGCCAAATATATCTGAACCTCTGAAACAATTAGTTGTAAATGTTGCACTCTGTGTATACATACAAATTCTGTGCTTATTTTAGCCACAATAGTCCAGCCTGCGTACTAGAGTATTTCGGGATATTCTTAAGGGGTAACCATAACAAAGCAAATGTGGGCAAATCTATTAGTGCATTTACGAGATGAAAAGATGTGGGGTCAGCTATTGTGCGTCTGTTCTCCAATGATAAGATACAGAAACTTTTAGCAAAATCTATTAGTGCATTTACGAGCTGAAAAGATGTGGGGTCAGCTATTGTGCGTCTGTTCTCCAATGATAAGATACAGAAACTTTTAGCAAAATTCTAGCTTGTGGGGTTAAAGTGTTTCAATAATAAAAAAAAAACAAGCTACGAACGAGCTTTACCAATTATTATATCTGATATAATTTCAGGACGACTTTATGGCACTGGAAGTTGTGAAGGGTCACCCTACTCTGACTATAGATTTGGGAGATGGTCCGGTCAAAATTGTCAATGACAAATATGTGGCTGATAATGTGTGGTATCAAGTTATAGTTGACAGGTGTGTTCTGTTATTCATATCAACCTGACTTTTAAGAAGGTTTCAACTGGGATGTATTATCTGAACAACCGTTTTTTTACAATTGCAGAGTGGGTAAACACGTAGACTTTGTGATCAGAGAAGAGTTGAAGGACGGAAGAATTGTCAAACACAAGGCAGAGAAGAATCTCGAAGGAGACTTGACAATATTCAATTTGGATAAAGATAAATCTGAACTCTTTGTGGGGGGATACCCACCGTCATACAAAGTGCAAGCAGATGTGGAGTTCTCATCCTTCGAAGGCCAAATTGAGGAACTGGTTATTGGTGACACTCCAGTTGGCTTATGGAATTTCAAAGAAGCTCAAAATAATGAAAGGGGCGCGCGAGAAAGGCAAGTGGCATTTTTCTTCATATATTTATAAATTTTGGAGAGGAGATGGGCATGGCTGGGACATGTGTTGAGGATGCTGAATGACAGTTTGCCGAGGAGAACGCTGTTTTTCCTCCCATCAGGGTCTCGAAGACGTGGAAGACCCTCTCATACTGTGTTCCGTTCCTTCAAGGCAGAGCTGAGGGAAATGGAGTTGGTGTGGGAGGAGGTCATAAGCATTGCGCAAGGTCGAGTGCAATGGAGAGCTCTTGTTGCCTCCCTATGCTCCTAAGTGGAGTTTAGATTTGATTGATTGATTTATACATTATTCCGACACATATGGCGACTTTCACCAACAGTTCCTAACTTTTAGGTAGCTCTTAGAGTAAATTTGGTTTTAACGACCACCTAAGACGTTATGTTACAAGCTAGGAACTGTTGGTGAAAGTCACCATTATAGTAGCAAGTGGACAGACTAAAACTTTAAGAGTGCGCGTTTCCATGTCACCATTTAAATTAATTTTCATTTAAATCCCTATATAATTATTTCTTATCTTTAGTGTAATTATTTTTGTTTGTTCTTTCAGAGATAAAATGATAAATCTCCAACCGAGCACTGGATACAGTTTCCATGGTGACGGATACGCAATATTAGACACATCTCAATATGGATTCAAAGAGACCTCTGACGTCCACCTGAAATTCAAGACATTTGCTAAAGAGGGATTGTTGTTCTTGGTAGGAAGGGGAAAGGCCTTCCTTTCTATTGAAATGAGAGACGGAAAAATATTTTTGCAGGTGAGAAGATCTTTGTATTTATTTATGTACATTGTAGCAGATTCAATCAATCAATACTACCTCTAAAACCCCACTTAAGGGCATAAGGAGGCAACAAGACCTCTCCACGGCACTCTTTCTGTGTAATGACCTATACTCTTACCTTACTAGTCGTCTTGAGACTCGCGGTGGACTCTGTTGTAGACCATTGTTTTCCAGCTTACTTTCCATAAGAACAGTGCCCTTCTCGTCCTAACTCACTCGGCATCCTTAACATAACCCAGCAATGTCCATTTCCTCTGCATAATGGTAAAAGTGATGGGTGTAGACTTATTAAAAAAGAGACGTAATGATGATGATAATTTGAAGTGGTTGGTAGCCTAACGGTTCATTCACTGACTATATTCTGATGGTCGTCGGTTTGATACACACTGCCAACCATCTTCCACTTTCACGACACAAGACTTTGCTCTGTGTGAAATATGTCAAACTGTATTTATTTTGTTCTCACGTTGGGTGATCCCAAATCCATTTCTATTTTAGAATGGATCTTTTAGGGGAATTTATAATTACTGTCTCTGATTAATTATTTTTTTATTACAGTACCGACTAGGAGGAGACGTGCTGACAATGGGCACACTGGAATCATACAATGACGGACGTTGGCACACTGTCAGCGCGTCGAGATTCCAAAAGGAGGGCCAGTTGAAGGTGGATGATGTATTGATAGACTCTAACATAGCTAATGGAGAGAGAGTGCTGTTAGAGATAACTGATAAAATGTATTTTGGTGGCTATCCAAACAAACACAGCCTTATAGAAGTGACCAACGTAGGCTTTGATGGATGTATTGATGATGTTATCATATCTGGCACCACAGTTGATCTCAGCCACAATCTTGAAGCATTTGGTGTAAAGCCGGGTTGTCCTACCAAGGTAACTTTTCCATATAAAAATTTTAAGTTAGGTCTGCTTTATTCACTTTGTCGATTTTTGTTTTATACTTACTGGAGAAGTTGCTCCTTTTTTTTCCTCTGTGAAATGAGGGTTTATTTCAAATCTCATTATAGTTACTCAATCTGAATTCATAGCAAGCATATATTCTTGAAATCAAATCAAATGTAAATAAATAAAGAAAGTGTGAAGTTCATAATTATTATTCAGACACAAGTAGTCTAATTGTGAACTGATCGGGTCAGTAATTTGGCAAATCGTTTTAAATTTCTTCATATCTTGGGTAGGAGTCTTGTTTCTGATTGAACATACATAAGTATATGTACATAAGTACACCATTGTATAGAAAAGTGTTAAGTTATTCATTAACTGATTATTATTCAGTTATATTAAATATACTCTTCCGTACTCTACCACAAGATTGTTATTACCATGTTCTAGTTTTCGGAGGTGACCGCCTTTAACATGAGATAATGGAGATGGTCTTCTCTGAAATCTGATTTATGGCAATAACAAACACTTAATTTCATTTTAGTTGAAATGGACTACCTCCAAGCATCTTCCGCCCATAAATCGAAAATGTTGATTATTCTTTAAAATAAAATGTGTTCATTATTTTACAGTTTGCAAAAGTTGTCTCTTTCGAAAGTGGAGGATTTATGAAAACACCGAATGTGTCATCGTCCAATGATTTCCAATTAACTTTGAAGTTCAAGACCAGTGAAAAAGATGGTCTGATATTCTACGCCACCAACACAGATCAATCAGTGGGCATATCCCTGTCCTTGTTGGGTGGAACTCTGGTTGTTTTAAGTCAGAAGATAAAAATGACTTCTGACACAATGCAATACAACGATGACCAGTGGCATGTGGTGACAGTCATGCACAACGACTACACCCTCAAAATCATCGTGGATGACTATGATTTCTACATGACGGACAGTCCACCTCCACCTCTGCACTTCATGTACGGGTCTCTTTATATCGGCGGCGTTCCCAAGAAGTACATCATAACACCACAAGGCACAGCCACTGCCCTGCCATTCAAAGGCTGTTTGGCAGATGCAACTATAAATGCTGCAGTCATTAACTTTGCCAGTTCAACAGAAAGAAGTGGAAACATCCTTGGCAAATGTACCGCTGGAACATCACTCACTCCACATATTTATGGTAAGGCTTTTGTTAGAGATGATATTTTATTGTGTGTGTTTCATATAATAAAAAATATTAATGATGTGATATTCTCCTTAGTTCCCATAGATGAGGATCTCGATATTGAGCATACTCCAAGCATCACACATAGACCACACAAGCCACTGGTTCACGTTGATCCTATTCCGATCAAACCACCTACACAGTTAATTAAAGAAATCAATAAAACAAGACGTAAGTGAATTATACCAAATGATATTTGCAGGGAATATTCTGTCAATCGCATCAAATAACTATCGATAGTTGTGTCATGTTATGTCAAACGCCAACTTAAATTCAAAAGTAGAAAAGCTTATATTAGAGATTAAATGGATAGCAGTTTAGCCGGATACCGGATATTCAGCCAACTAAGCAGCCAAATACCAGATAACCGGCCGCTGGATATAAGGCGTATCTTTCTGGTTGGTTAGTGCATCCATATAGGATCGTTTGGAACATTGTCGAAAAAACCATCAACCGCATTAGTTAATCTGGATTAGTGTGGTGTGATAATATTTTTTCCTATGATTAGAGCGTTTAGCTTTTTAACTTTTACCCTAGGAACCAAGGTCGTAGCCAGGATAACATAAGTGCAGAGGTTCCCAATCTGTTTAGGTTTACAGCTCCCTTAATATCCAATCCAAACTCCCTTTACGCTCCACTTAGGGGCATAGGGAGGCAACAAAACTGCTCCATTCCGCTCGATCTTGCGCAATGTTTATGACCTCTTCACACACCATGTCCAGATTCCTCAGCTCTGCTTCGAAGGAGCGGAACACAGTATGAGAGGGTCTTCCTCGTTTTCGAGGTAGAACAGCGCTCCCCTTAAAATGTCAGTGTATTTATTCAAAATTTATAAAATTCGCAGAATGCTAAAGAAGTCTTTAGTAGAGCCCGGGCAGTGCGTGAATTACCGTGGGTATGACACATGAACTACGCTTACGTAGGCGGCATATACCAATTGGACTGACTCCGTTGCCGAAGCGTTATTGTTCCGAAAATCGTAATCTATCTGCATCTTCCAGCAGTATGATATATTATGACGAAACATACTTTTATTAAACTTTCCTTATTTATGTAGACAAGCGAAGCCGCTTGCTACCTCTATCTATATAAAGAAATAAGTATTCATTCTCCATAATTAACCCTTAGTGCAGTATGTTTGCTAATCAATTTTCAAAGTTGAAGAATTTTTCCTGTGATTACAAAGTGTATTTCTTAAGTAATGCTTACTAAATAAATCAATTAGTTATCCAAACATATATTTTTTTACTATCCGGTATCCGGCCGGATAGGTGCTAGTTATCCGGTATTCGGCCGGATACCGGATAGTTGCCGGATATCCGTTTCATCTCTAGTTTATATTTTCAAAAGCACTAAGAAGGTTAAGTTTTTTTTTATTTTCTAATGTTCCATGCAACAAACTTAATTTTTGTCTTTCATAAGAACCTTCTCCTGACAATAACAAACACAACAAAAAATTAATTACTGGAATTAGTCCAGCCGTTCATTTGTAATGGAAATAGGGTTTAATTTTTTTGCTAGACTAGAAACTAGAAATTGCAGCAAAATAAGTTGCTTTTTCATCTCTTGTGATTCTCTGTTGCAGCTGCCCCTCCCATTATTAAAGAAGAAATTCCTCTACAAGAGATTACAACTCGAAAGCCTCCATTGGTAGAACAAGAAGAACCACAAAGACAATCCTGTGCTCCATACGACTCATCAAAAGGAGATGGAGACCTTACTGAGGGATTCAGATTTGGTACTGCCACATCCATAAGACAAAACAAAACAAACAAAATTATTTGTTTAGTCCATTTCATCCAGAGTATGTTTGTTTATTGGATTTGATAAAATTTCAGGAGCCCAGTTCGACAGCAGAGTGGAGTTTGATAAGCTACCCACAAGATACAAGAATGAGTTTGATTTCACAGTTGATTTCAATACGTCTTCAGAGCAAGGTCTAATATTCTACGCTGCAGATTCACAGCACAGAGACTTTGTGGCAATTTATATGAAGGAAGGAAAGGTATGTACGACTATTAAAAGCTCATAAACATCTCTTGAGGCAAGAGTTTCAATAAATGGGTGTCACGGTAGTGAAACTTCCTTACAAACCATAGACAGTATATTTGACAGATAAGTTTGACACCTCATGGTCCTTGAGCCATAACTTTTTTTGCGGAAATTATTGGAACGACAGCCGCAATCCGTATGCCGCCAACTTCAAGTGTTGAGTTGCTAAGAAGTTGTTGATTGTTGCTAAGAAGTTGTTGATTGAGTTGCTAAGAAGTTGTTGATTGTGTTGCTAAGAAGTTGTTGATTTTGTTGCGCGAGTTTATATTTTTTTCACCATGTGTCAGCAGTGGGTCGAAACCGTCATACAAAGCACTTTTTGTATGGATGGCGACAGGTTTTAAGGTACCAACATTGAAAAACAAAAATAATATCATGAATTGCAAACTTGTTGTTTGGTTGCGACGCGACTGTTTATGTTTGAAAAACATCTAAACTGAAATCTTAACGCCATTTTTAGCGGTCTGTTGTGTTATTGTATTATTTTCGAAGAGAAACAAAACCTACCGATTGAGTATTGAGGTCATTTTGTTGATATTCAAAGATAATCATAATGCGCAAAAGGTGTGTCATTTGTCATAAAAGTGAGGAGAAAAATACCAATTGTGATGTTTATTTTTTTGACTTTTGTGATGATTTTTTTATCACTTTTTTCAAAAATTTCAAATATTATGTATTAAAAATATGTGTACAACAAATATTATGTACTAGCTGATACCCGTCTTGCTTTACGTTGTTGATTTGGCTAGTCAGACTTGAGCCGTAGGTTATTGAACAGGTTTTGTATGCAGCTTTCCCCTTCTCAGGACCAGTAGGCCTAGACAAAATGCATTTGGCAATCGACTACAAACGACTTCGACAATGTAGAGTAGGAAGAAAATTAACTGTCCACTTTTTATATTTTATATTATAAGGATCATTGTTTGGTTTGAATAAATGTTTATATGTTCCAGTGGACAGTTAATTTTTTCGCACTATACATTAGCGATATCTTTGTTTGTAGTCGAACGCCAATTTGAATTTGTCTACGGCGGCAGGAGTATATATTATCTTAATAACTGGGTACACACGTAACGATTTATCTTTAAGATTTGATCGATAATCGCTCATTTTCAAAAAAAAATTTCGCTATGATTTAAAAAATGAGCGATTATCGGTCAAATATGTTATAGATAATCTATCATTTTCAAAATTTTTCACGCTAAGATTTAGAATGTGTACCCATCTAATGTTTCAAAAAAGGAAAAAAATAAGAGTCACTGCTAAATATGCGAAAAATTTGAAAAACTAATGTCACTTTCAATATTTATAAAAAAAATAGAAGATGAGGAAAAATTAATACTCACTGTTGAATAGGCGAAAAAATTAAAAGTAGAATGTAGTTATGCATAGGTACCTACCTACCTAGTATTATAATACGTGTAGTTGTTCCTAATGAAAACCTGTGTGTAGATATAGGTACCTACCTACTTAGTATTATAATATGTGTAGTTTTTCCTAATGAAAACCTCCATACTGTGTGTAGATATAGGTACCTACCTACCTAGTATTATATTATCTATAGTTAGTTTGACCTACTTATGGCTGTAGTGATAAATTTAATGAGGTACCTTAGGAGAGAGAGGGTGCAAGCGAACTCTGCTTTACCGGCTTTAGTCATCTGTCATGGCGTACATATTTTATAAGAAGTTTCGGTGAAAATCTTTATAAAATAAGAATTAAAAGACTTCTACTTATATTTTTTGTATTTCAAATCAAACTTCGATCGATTTTGTACATTTTCATACCGTAATGCTACAGTTCTACACAAAATTTAGACGTATAATTTTACTTTTAAAACATGACTTTCTCATTTTTGTATGAAGATTTTAAATTTTTAGAAATTTGTAAATAATTTAAAATATATTTAATGAAATGTAAATATTTGTATCTCAGATTACCACAATTGTACGAGGGGGGGTCCGAAAGTTCGTGGAATGGAGGGGATGGAGTGGGGATAGGGGCGGTTTCAATATTTCATACTAATTAGTGACTCATCAATAGTATAGAAACTGAGTTTCAGCTCTGACGCATCATTCGTTTACGAACACTCGCCTGCTAAACAAGTCAATCCGGAAGAAAACTGTAACTATGGAGAAAATTGAACATCGGTCTGTGATAAAATTCCTTACCAAGCAAGGAAAGAACGCTCAGACCATTTTTAATGAAATGGAAACCGTTTATGGGGAACATTGCCCTGGTAAATCAATGATTTACAAGTGGCATGGTCTTTTTAAACGTGGTCGGGAGTCGATTGAAGATGACCCCCGCTCAGGAAGGCCAGTTGAGGCCACCACATCAGACATCGTTGAAAAAGTGGAAAAATTGTACTGGAGGACACCCGTTTGAAGAAAAAACAGTTATCTGCATTAGTTGGAGTATCAGATACCACCATTTTGAGAATCCTACATGACCACCTGGGTATGACAAAAGTCAGCGCAAGATGGGTACCGAGAATGCTCACGCCCCTTCAGAAACAGCAGCGCGTCGATGCGGCAAAACAATTTTTGGAGTTGTGTGGAGACGAACCTGCACAGATTTTGGAGCGGATTGTTACCGGAGATGAAACATGGGTTCATCACTTTGAACCTGAGTCCAAACAAGAGTCCATGCAATGGCATAAAAAGGGGACTCCACCGCCAAATAAATTCAGGGTGTCAGAGTCGGCTGGAAAGTTGATGGCTACTGTTTTTTGGGATTGTGAGGGGATATTACTCATCGACTACAAAGAAAAGGGAAAGACCATAACCGGAGAATACTACGCAACGATATTGGAAAAATGAAAAGAGGCCATCAAGGAAAAACGTCGAGGAAAATTGACGAAGGGTGTGTTGCTCTTGCAAGACAACGCGCCAGTTCACAAGAGCAGAGTTGCAATTGCTGCTCTGCACACACTTGGCTTCGAATCACTAGTACACCCACCCTACAGTCCAGATCTGGCCCCAAGTGATTTTTATTTGTTCCCAAATTTGAAAAAAGACTTAAGGGGAAGGAAATTTTCCGATGAAAGTGAGGTAAAGGAGGCAATTTTGGTCCATTTTGAAGCCAGTGATAAAAAATACTTTTATGAAGGTATAGAAAAATTAATTTATAGATCTAATAAGTGTATTCGGCTTAAGGGAGATTACATTGAAAAGGAAAAATAGATTTGTCGTTTTATTTTATTTAAAACCCTTTCATTCCACGAACTTTTGGACCCCCCCTCGTATTTGCGAAAAACTGCGAAGAAAAATATTCAACGCAGAACCTACGGTTTTAGCGTGATGCTATGACATACAGTTGGAGTGAAACAAATAAATATACATACATTACTGAATTATTATGCAGATTAAAACTTTTGTCAAAAGTGTTATAAATATCTAGTAGGTGTATAGATACTCTTGTGTAAATTTTTGTAAAACTGCAATAAAGCTATCATTAAATTAAATACTTTTTTTTTTTAACCAATGACTTAAATGAGAAATTTAAAATTGCTTGGGTATATCAAAGAATAGTGGGGTATATAAGTAGTCTGTGGGTATGACCATGACTGCCCGCTGTCAAGTACCAGAAAGGCAACATCACCATAATAAAATTTTTGTTTCAATGTTGGCTAAACAAACCAGTCAGTACATTTTTTTCATCTATGGAGTTGCGTCTCTTATCCGTAAGGTATTATATTCTCTTTGTGTGTCAGTTTCTTTATATTTCGAAGCTTGATATTAAGTTTCGTGATTTCATTTTACATAAATATAATATATTTTTTGTATCGTTGTGTGATATTTGGACGCTTTATTCCCTGTTTTCATTGGTGTTGCGATATACGGTCGCTTTGTTTTGTTTTCATCAGTGCAGGGATGTTTGAACGATCTGTCTCGTAATTTAATGCCAAAAATGTGGTTCAATATTGGAAGGTCTAAGTGATGAACAAAAAATCTCAAGAAATAGGAGAATTTGTGATATATTTTTTCTTAAGTAGTCTTCACTCGTCATATAAATTTTATTTCAAAAAATATTATGTCAAAAAAGCATTATAAAAAAACAAATAAATGTTGATATATGTATTTTATTGGATTGTTTTATTAATTCATAATAACATCTTAAATTTTAATTCCTTTTCATAAATATATAGTGTAAAATATTCATCAAGACACTGACATAATATTCAATTTTGTCCATAACTTATGAATATTTATAGTTTCTTAATGTGATTTATCCTATTTCTAAAATGGATATATTTTTGTTTTAATTTAACATTTTAATCTTGAATGTGTAAAACCAAGTTTAAAATGTTACGTTAAAATAAAAATATATTTGCTGATGAAATAGAGTAGGTCATTTTTGAAATTATTCATATTCGTAAGTTAAGGACAAAATTGAATATTGCGGGGTATAACATTTGAAAGCGCGCATGCCCGTAATTTTAGTACGAGGAACAAAATATGGCGTTGTAATCGTAAGTATTCCCAGTCTACAAAAAAACCCTCGAGTTGCCACTCTATTTCAAGTAGTATTATTATACTCTATGATGGGTGTTTAAAACTAATAAAATAAGAATATCTTTTAAATAAAAGAAACACGGTGTCAATAAAATTTATTTTTACATAGTTAAATTTGTGTTCCTACCTCTTAAAAAAAACTCCCTTTAATTTTTAGAAATACCAACCTTTGTATATAATTAATGAGCTTATAGTGATTATCAAAATTCATGTAATGTAAGTACCTAATTTTGTTTGCAGATTTTCTATTCATTCAATTGTGGCTCTGGACCAGTCAGGCTAATGTCTACCAAAACCTATAATGACAACCAATGGCACACAATTGCATTTAGCAGACAGCTGAAGGCTGGCAAGCTGATAGTTGACGACGAGCTGGCTGCTGAGGGATCGTCTCCCGGAGGCTCGGACACCATCATCATGCAAGCCCCCTTCTACTACGGTGGGGTGGAGAATGCTACTGCTGAAATCAAAAGCAACCTACAGGTACCTACCAACCTACTTTCCAACAGAAATCTGTAGATTACATTAATAAAGAATATCATTACTACCTACAGTGCTTACGTATATGTTATCATCGGGTCGCAACATGTCGAAGAGTCCCACGATTTGGAAATTCGAGGATTTCAATGAATAACATCACCTCAATGGCGAATGTTGTTAATGATAGCCAGAGAAGACTGTCGTAAGCCAATAGTGGTTTAAATTTGTAAAATAATTGACCACTTAAAATGGGACACCAATTGCTTTAACGAGAGCATCAAATTGTTGGTTCTATTTGTGTTTAGTTATTCCCTGAGTTTCATGATTGCACCTAGTATTTAACTATGTATCCAAGTTGATCTTCTACATTTACACTACTAGTCTTAGTAGAAAGATAAGTGACTCTTTCTCTTTATTTCTAGAACTTCTATGCACCATTTGATGGATGTTTGAAGAATCTCCGGATGAGTGGACGACCCATTACAGATCTTAAAACCAAAGTTGGAACATATCCATGCAATGTGGGAATGGAGAAGGGCATATACTTTGGAGGGGACGGTGGATATGTTAAAGTTAGTTTCTTACATCAAACATGACATAGAAGAGTAAACGGTCAGTGTATGTGTAATAATATGTTATGTGTGTTTCTTACAGTTGTTTAGGCCATTCAAGGTGGCCAGGGAAATAAGCATCTCCATGGAAATAAAGCCAAGGACATCCTCGGCCCTGTTGCTCAGTGTTCATGGCAAAAGTGATTATTTCGTGGTGGAGTTGATAAATAACACCATCGTGGCTAAAGTGAACAACAAGAAGGGAAGCTATTCTGCGGTGTACAATGTCGGCAGCCAGATCTGTGATGGCAAATGGCACTCTATATTAGGTATGATTGAGTCACATCAACACTGTTACCAAATAATTACAGTAGCGTGCTATACCCCATTTATCTATAGTAATTCAAATTCGTCTTTACATTTCAAATAGTCAAATCAGTTGTGTGTTTAAGTCCATAGAAACAAAATAAATTAATTTATATGTGAGTTAGTAAGTCAAACAGCGATATGATAGTCGTGGCGGAATCTCGAGGCACAAGGGGATTAGGAGCAGATGCAGGAGGTCTCTAATCACTGTAGACAGAATAAATAATGATTTCCTTATTTTTGTGTACTTGTGCTCTACAGTGCCTTAGTTTGAGTAAATGAAAAGGGTAGAAATACCCTCTCCACACTTATGTATGATTCTATAGAATTGGTATTTGTACCTGTCCCGCACTAGGCTACACGCCTACGTTTGGACTTCACATTCCTATTCTGTTAAATAAAAGTACCTATTTATTTGTATTGAAATGTTTTTTTTTTCAGTTGTAAAATCATTAAATGTGTTGACGGTGGCCTTCAACGGCAGATACAGTCAGCCTGGAGTTGGAGGGGACCCGTCTGCTAACACCAACTCAGCCTTGTTCATCGGTGGCCACATAAACCGATTGAGCAAACTGAAGGGATCTCAAGCCAGACAAGGGTTTACTGGCTGCATCCGTAACTTACAGATACAAGGGAGTGAGGTGAAAGTTAAAAGTGTGACTGTCCAGCCAACAGATTGCTTTAAGGATGCTCACATTGGACTGTGTCCCATGGACTGAACTTCATCATTAAAATACAACAGTTTCTTTGCCATTTCCTTTGTAAATTTGTGTTCATTTTCACTAGACTTATTCTTCAAAATAATTTTATTCAGTACTTAAATCTCGTAAAATAAAGAAATAAAAGTTTATACAAATACTTTTGATTCTTTTTTTAATCTATCTGTGCTCACTTAAAGTGAACACAAACACACCCTTTGACTCTTTCACAGTAAGCTTCTAAACCCTTGTGTCCTAATAAAAGAGGAAGATGGTATTGGTCTAGGTTCACCCCCTGAGAAAGCATTTCTTAGACTGCTAGTGTTTCTGATGGTGTGCTACAGGTTGTTTTCTCCCTATCATCACTGCTTATGTCAGTTTCAAAATACTTCATGAATTGGGAATCCCACAAGATTGACAACTGCTCAATATCAGAAGCAAAAATAGGAAAATTTCCTTTGTAGCCCAATTTTGATTTTCTATTTTTCTTATTTTTTTTAAATAAACCTTGCAGCGGTTGCAGCATGGAGTAGAACTTATTACTCATACTGCTTTCCAATATTATGAGCATTTAATACATTTATTGTGCATTTTTTACAATTAAAAAAAATACACTTAAAAATGTACATTGACTATCAACATTAAAAAAAAGCAAGTTCAACAGCTATATGGAGATTTAACAGCGTAATATGCATCACAATTCAATTGACTACATAATTATAATTCAAACTGCTTTCACAGATATGCAATCCAATCTGTTGGATAAATTCTATTTGGTTTGGGCATGTGGAAAGAAACAAACAGAATGACAGAGAATTTATAAGGCTGAAAGGAAAGATGTAAGAAAGCGAGCACAACATGATTCGAACACATCGATTCCATTTAAAGGAAGGCCAGAAGTTAGAGATATAGGAGGGGTTGTATGAGAAATGTTAATCAGTGGAAGAAGCAAAGGAGTATGCTTGGATAGAAAAAAGTGGAGGTCCGTTCTTTCTGGGTGGTGGGAAAAAAAAATTATAATAATTCAAACAGCTTTCATGAGAGGTAGTACCAATACTTTATTCGTAGAAAAACAATAGATAATCTATGTACATGTAATTTAACAAATCATGAGTAAAACTAATAAAGTTTATACATGAATACTGTGATAGTCAATTTCAAATAACTTCATATTATTATTTGTAGATATCAAAAACTCGACAGTTAAGAAGATTCTAACAACATCAACAAAAAATAGAATATAATGATCAAAAAATAATCTTAAATCTTATTGTGGAATAAAAGAAGATATGATACACAAAAAAAATATTATTTTATTTCTATTCAATTCATTGTTTTATAAATATAAATTTATTTTGATTATCTAATAACGTTAATTCATCAATAATTATATAGTTTGGTTAAATGTTGTGGCAATCAATCCACTCATGTATAGAATAATTTATTGTAATGCCGGGGCTACACCTGCATAGAGCAGTAGCATTTGTTTTCTTTTAAAATGATATATTTTTAATAATGAGACAACTATGGGGTTTTCCTCCTTTACATTTGAGCTTAGGTGTTTTGACGTTTCAGCCTGTACAATTATATGGATCATTGGCAGGTGTGCCTGCGGCGTAAGAAACATAGAAACAATCAAACCACTGATGCCCTCAAGTCATTGGAATCAGGAACATCATGGTCACATTAGGAATAAAAAATCACGAGAATAGGAATGTGTGATGGAACTAACACGCATTTACGTGTTTCTCAAACATTTTCCATACTAAAATCATAGAATAAATTACAAGTTGGCATTGAAGGAGAAATAGAAGGAAGTAGAAGAAGTATTTCTCATCGGCAACAAAGTAAGGAAAGTGTTCAGTGAATGTATAATTTCACTCAGGAATAAAGATAACACATCAGTTAAAATAACTTAACAACTAGGTATTTACTATAGAATATCACAATTACACAGAGAATATTATAATCACTACATCATACTGCTGAAGGAATATAACCCTAAACATACATAGGTACACGCATTTGCAACATGGACTGCATTGATTTGCTATTTTGTAGGGTGGGTACTGCACAGGTCAATATGTGTGTAAAGTGTGACGTCATTTGACAGCTTCATGCTCCAATCTTCCATACATTTTGTATGGAATCAGTGCCAGAAAAAAAATTGTTTCTTAGAGAAACCAAAAAAATAGGATTAATGCTAATCATTGTACTGGAAATGAACAAGGGAAAAAAACATAATTTGTGGTTAAAAAAGAAATTAAACAAAAACCCCAATTTCATTTGTATGGGATTTGAAATGTCAGATAGCTTCGTGGAGCGCAGGGTAGAGGTCTCTAAACATTAACTTTACACCCGTATTATTTTACAACTGCGTAATAATATGAATTATTAGTAACAGAAAACTCTATTTTGAGTGACCACGCTTTTGCAAGTCAATTGCCTAAAATTCCATAAATTAATTTCAACCCATTGCCAATTAAATTACTCGAAATAAATTAATAATTCATCTGTTATTTTTAAATTAGATTAGCATATTATATTATTATGTACTAGCGTTTTTATTGTTGAATTTTATATCCATCCATGGTGCTTTCTCAAAATAGACCAAACAGCCAATTTGACAAATGTAGCTTAAACATAAAAGTTAGGAATTATATAGAAAAAAGTTGATCTCATACATGATTTTGTTAAAAAGTAACTCCTGAGTTATGACTATCCCTGCTTTACATGCTGCCAGACAAGGATGGAAGTAATTAGGGATGGAAGTAAATGGTTGAGAGTCAGCAGTGGTGCAAATGAAAATGTATATAAAATATTTTCCACCACATGCGTGCCTCGAACAAATCAGACAGAACACAAAAATTAATACTAGAGCACCTGGAGTGTTAATTTGTAAGTTAAATTCCTTCATAATATATTATGTATGTACTATACTAGAAATATTGAGTTCATTTCAGCCTAACAAGGAAGGTAATATGAACTTGCATGATTTGAAGTTAAGTAACAAAGTTCCACATTAAATTATAATAATTGTGATTTATTGAATGTTCAGCAGTTAAACTGGAACATGGCATTTTTTGAGGTGAAAATACATTAGTTAACATAGGTCATGATTCAACCACATGTCTCACAAACCTATCCACATGCACAATATACTATAAAACTACTTAATCTACTATGACAAAATATAATTTTTAGTTCATTTCTGTAAATTCTCATTTCATTAAGTGATTAATCAAATAAAATATTCTGTATAAAAAATGTTCAACATGGGTTCCTTAATTAAAAGTTTTGACACAATGTGTGAATTGTCAGGTAAGTAAAATTATACTGCAGGCACATTTGTGATGAACATTCGAAAATATTTCTTTTTAATAAAAATCTAGATTGAATCAAAAATGTCTACAAAAAGATGAATAATTGTAAATTACTACAAAATAAAAATTGACATTTAACTGGTGAGTCCAAGTGAAGTCTAAAAAGACTGCTAGCTCAATTTCTACATATTTATCTCAAACCGTATCATTCATACTGAAACCAAATGAGTAAAAATATACATAATAGGTACATATTTTAATTTAGTCATTATTGTTTTCTTTTTAATTGATTAATTCATGTATTATTGTATTTTTATTGAATGTTGAATGCCTACAGCACTAAACACGATATGTTGCAAAATACGATTAAGTAGAACAATAATATACTAGGTATAAAGAAATAGTATAAAATGTGATGACTATCACCAAGTAGGTATAATTTATCACAAATTAAAAATTGTTTAAAAATATTGTGATAAATAATTGGTTTAAGGACTTGATCTCTTTAACAAGTCTTTTAAAACTATTAACAAGTAACAATCAATAAAATAAATAAACTAAAACAGTTTGGGAACAAGAGAGATGCACTTGTCAACTCGAAGAGGATAATAGTAAAATGGTCTAACAATGAAATAATATATCTAATATATTTTCTTACCAACATTTGGTTAATGTGTAAAATTAAATTGTTTTTTTACAAAAATGTCATTAGAAATGAAGTTTACAATAAATAACCTTAACTAGGCAATATCGTCAATTCTAAAATGTCTAAATTCCACTAACTTCACTTACTGAGGAATATAAAAATATTATTGCTAATAGAAGAGATTTTCACTTCACACTGCTCAATGCAGAACTTCAGTTGTTGTTGTTGTTACAAGAGTTTGTTGCTTCTGACTCTAGAACATTGCTACATTTGCTAACAGTGTGAACTTTGTCTTTTAACACCACACTTGTCGTTGTTTTGTCTAACCCAGTCGTGTCAAGTTTGTAGTCTTCTTCAAACAATGCCTCCTGGGACGCACTCAAATCACCTATAGTTGCCACATTGCAATCTCCACTATTCCCATTTAGCATCTGTAAACAAAATTAAGAATTTCAAATATTGTGGCACCTCATAAAATGGGGCAATGAAAAGAGTTAACTGGCCGTCACCCGTCGACAATGGTCTACGTTTGATAAAAGGTCATAGTTTTTCAAATAATCCCATTTTTTCTGGTATATTGTATTTAATTAGTTACCTTTTTCAAAAGTCTTTAGATAATAACACTAATTTAATCAACAATCGTTCAAATCAAGATCGACAGAGAGACAAGAGATAAAGAAACCATTTAAATAAATCAAACTACATACCATCACAATGAAAGAGTTCTAGCCTAGCATAGTTATTATTTATAATTTAGACTTTTTGCAATGATTTTTTGACATAGTCACTACTTTTGTCCTTTCCCTCGACACCTCTTCACCTTCATACCACATAAACAAAAATATTACATACTATTTTGAAAATTTTATTCCGAATGCCGTATATCTAGTACGTATTACTATACTAGGTAAATTTCAACTTCGGAAATGTCTACTTGAATCATGCAAATTTGGTAAAAGTAACTCATACATGCTGATATGATCAAAGGAGTACCTAGATGTTTAGCAACAAAACTATTCTCAAGCTCTACTTAAATACAATGCTCACATAGAGAACAGTCTTCTACAATAGAGATAGAGATGGCGCAAATAGTTGAAAATGTTCCTAATGAACCTCTGGTCCAACAGAGTAACCATCAACAATAAGAATAAAAGCAGACTTAACATGCAAATATGCTGCGTAGATCACTCTTCTGAGAGTGGATTACCACATTAGAAAAAAGAAACATACAAAATATCTAACAATTCTTCAAGGGAAACAATGTGGTTGAGCAAAAGGTAGCTACTACCCCCTATTCTGTTTCGGTTCGAACTAAAATAAGAACGTTCCAAAATTTAAGAATTAAGTCCACATGAATTAAAAATCGTATTCTATAAAGTGATGTGTTTTAAAAACTATAGTTCGCCATAAACAAAATTATGAATTATAATTATTGTATTCATTTTTGCTTTATATAAATTCATTAGTCAATTACTATCCTTTTTTATACATATATATATATAAAAAAAAAAAAATTATAACAGTTTTTTTTTTTTGTAAATTCAATAATTATTATTGTCAATCTATTCCTTATATTTTTCAACTTATCATAATATCATTATCTTGCTTTATATAAATTCATTAGTCAATTATCAACTCCTTTTTTTATATATAAAAAATAATATTAAAAACAATTTTAGTAAATTCAAAATATTATTATTGTCAATCTACTTATTCTTTTCAACTTATAATAAAACCTTTATCTTGCTTTATATAAATTCATTAGTCAAATATAAAAAAAAAAAAAAAAAACAAATTAAAATTGTTAATTTTATACCATATGTTTACAACCTCTGCCTATCTGTGTGCGTACCAATAATATTTTGTATTCGTTTTAAGCTTTAGTTTCTAAGTCACCTGTGACCATGCAGGACCTGTTCCTGCGAAACTAGTCAGGTAAATAAATATAGTGGAATAACAAATCAATTGTTTCATTTAAATTATTTTATTTAAATAATTCCACCAAGAATGCACGTTCAATTCGTTAATTTTATTAAAAACGCGAGTGACGCAAAAATTGCGAACGTGTACAAGAAACTCAGTTTGAAGCGTCGTCTAGCTTCACAAAACCTCTGGTTTGTTCGAGAATGCCATAGAAGAAACCTAACACCTAGTTTCATCACCATCTTTACGAGGCAGAAGACCAGAGCAGCGAAATCCAGCATAGAAGCAGCTCGACGCAAATGGCTGGAGATGGAGTCTAGACGGTGGTACAGCACACGAGATGAGGTAGGCGAAAAACTTTATTTTACCCGTTGTGAATTAATCAGTAGAATCAACCCTATAGAATTTGAATATATAAATAATAAAGTAATGCTAAATGTTAATAATACTGTTCATAAAAAATACTTAACTCAATGTAAAAAACTTAAAAAACTTAGTGAATTAACTGAAACCACAAATAGTAATACTAATAATACTCAAATTAATAATGATGTAAAATTCTTTGATAAATTTGTTAATAAAACTAATATAACTTTTACAAAGCCCGAAATTGAATTGCTCGAGAAAGGTCTCAAATACTGTCCAAATTTTAATAATAATATTAAAGATTTTGAAAATTTAACAATAGACCTAGATATAGCTCTTGATAATAATAATAGAGAAAAATACCAATTGTCATCGTACATTAATAAACAGTTAAAAACTAATAAATCTAATGCTAAAAATAATGAAGCTAAAATTATTAAAAACATTAAGGAGAAAATAAATAAAAATAAACTTATAATATCCAAGGCTGATAAAGGTAATTGCACAATCTTATTAAATGAACAAGACTATTTTAAAAAAGTTAACGACATTTTGTCAACCGAAGATTTCATTATTTTAAATAAAGATCCCACTCCCAAATATGTAGATGAAGTTAAAAATATCTTGAAAAATTTTAAAACATTATTTAATAATAAAGATTATTTTAGATTAAAACAAGACAACCCACAGTGCCCTCGTCTTTATGGACTTCCCAAAGTTCATAAGGATAATATGCCCATTAGACCCGTAGTTTCTTATACTAAAGCCCCGTGTTATTTGTTAGCTCGTTACGCAAATAATTTGTTTAATTCGATAGGTAATTTTAACCCTAAATACACCGTCAAAAATACTTTAGATTTAATAGATAAAATAAAAAATATTACGGTCCCTAAAAACGCGAAGCTAATTTCTTTCGACGTAGTCAGTTTGTTCACCAGCGTACCATTAGATGAATTAAAAATAATTTTTGAAGATCATTTAAACACTGTAAACCTTAACCCAATTAAAAAATCTGAACTTAAAGAACTAATTTTTACTTGCTTAGATCAAAATTATTTTAAATTTAATAATAAATTCTATAAACAAAAAACAGGTTTAGCAATGGGTTCACCGTTGAGTCCATTGATGGCTGATTTTTTTATGAATCACCTAGAAGATCAAATCTCAAAATTACCGCTTTTTAAAAACCTAATAACTTACCACCGGTACGTGGATGATATCATCGGTCTCTGGATAGGCACGGATAGACAACTCACCCAATTTTTAACGGAAATAAATAATTTAAATAAATCAATTAAATTCACAATGGAGATGGGCAATAAAAGCTTAAATTTCTTAGATATAAATATTTCAATCGTCAATAATAAATTAGAATTTGATATATACCGTAAGCCAACCTTCAGTGATAATCTAATCCATAATAACTCCAAACACCATCCCTCACAAAAACTTTCAGCTTTTCATTCTTTTTTGCACAGACTAGTCAACATCCCATTATCTCCCGATAACTATAACAAAGAATTAAATTTAATAAAAACATTAGCAATCAATAACGGTTTCGATCCCCAATTAATAGACAAATTACTTAAAAATAAACTTCGAAAAGTCTTTTTAAAATCCATCGCACCCGGCCTGTCTCATAATAATAATAATGTTAAAAATTCTTTTAGATGGAACAAAATAATCTTTACCAATAATAAAATAAGTCATAAAATTAAAAAATCGCTTAATAATTCTAAAATTAATCCCGCGTTTTATAATAATAAATCTGTTGGTAAAATTTTGGTAAATAATAAAGACAAAATAGAAACATTGGATAAAAACGGCATTTATAAATTAGATTGTAATTCTTGCTCTTCCAGCTATATTGGTAAAACCAAACGCGCTCTCAATATTAGACTTAAAGAACATATTTCCGCTTTTAAAAACAAAAACAGTGATAAATCAAATTTTGCTAAACATCTCCTTGAAAATAATCATACATTCAATTTAGACAATAATATATCACTTATCCATAGTAACATTGCCGGCCATAAAAGATTAGAGAAACTTGAAATAATGGAAATTAACCGCCTGAAGAACAATACCCAAATAAAAATAATAAATGAACAACTTGATTTCAACTATTCTCCCTTGTTAAATCCTCTGTCCTAAGCCCAAACCACCATCTTTTTTTTTTTTCTTTTGTTTTCTTAATATTGTTTGAAATAAAGATACTGCCGAATACTTTCTTATTGTTCCAGGTGAAGGCCCACATACATCGGCAACCTTTTCGCAACTACTTGCAACACGCTCAATTTCGTCTTAAATTGAATGTGTCTCTACAAATATTTTTTTAAGTTTTATTTTTTTAAGTTCTTAGATACCTACTTACTCGTAACATTAATAACAATTAATTTTGTAACCCCTTTCTCTGTTTTTGTTTTTTATTAAATTATTAGTTTAAAGTTATTATTAAAAATAAATATAAAAATTATATAATCAATTTTAGTAAATTCAAACAAATTATAGAAAAATATATTGTCATTGTTAATCTATTCTTGATTCCTGTAACTTATAGTTTAATTATCTTTGCGTTGTATAAATTTATTAGTCAAATATTGTCATTTTTTTTTATTTATTTATAGAAAGAAAAGGGGAAAAAATCAAATATTACAATTTTAGTAAATTCAAACATAATTAAGTATTGTTACTGTTAATCTGTTCTTGATTTCTATTCATTATATTCATTTTTGCTTTATATAAATTCATTAGTCAATTACTATCCTTTTTTATACATATATATATATAAAAAAAAAAAAATTATAACAGTTTTTTTTTTTTGTAAATTCAATAATTATTATTGTCAATCTATTCCTTATATTTTTCAACTTATCATAATATCATTATCTTGCTTTATATAAATTCATTAGTCAATTATCAACTCCTTTTTTTATATATAAAAAATAATATTAAAAACAATTTTAGTAAATTCAAAATATTATTATTGTCAATCTACTTATTCTTTTCAACTTATAATAAAACCTTTATCTTGCTTTATATAAATTCATTAGTCAAATATAAAAAAAAAAAAAAAAAACAAATTAAAATTGTTAATTTTATACCATATGTTTACAACCTCTGCCTATCTGTGTGCGTACCAATAATATTTTGTATTCGTTTTAAGCTTTAGTTTCTAAGTCACCTGTGACCATGCAGGACCTGTTCCTGCGAAACTAGTCAGGTAAATAAATATAGTGGAATAACAAATCAATTGTTTCATTTAAATTATTTTATAATTATTGTCTATGGACTATATCGCGCATGCGCCATTGGTCCATGTTTGTTTATTACAAATAATACGAGTGTCAAAATGTGACCAAATATTGTTAGAAGCATCTCGAATTTGCCTTTTTATCAGACCAACTCTTAGATTTCCTTTTGAAATAAATAAGTATAATTATTTTTAGTGCAAATCTCGTGTTGTAATATACGCAAGAGTATTTTATGGAAGTAGTGATTTTGAACTAACCTCCAATTTTCGATATCGGCATAACGATACATGCGCAAATAATCAATTTTATGGTTTTATTTATCTTAATAAAGATATTCAACACTTGTTTTAAACTTATTAGGTTAAAATAATACTTTTATTATAAAAATATCATCAGATATCTTTTAAGTCGCATACAATTAGGTGTGAACTAAAATTAAGAATGTTTTGACATAAGAACGCACTAAAATTGATTCAAATAGTGTTTTAGAATACCAAAATGAACTAATATCAATATTAGTCATATTAAGAACGCTCTTAATTTTTATAGAATACCGATGTGCACTAACTAAAATTGGAACGTTCTTATTTTAGTTAGTGCGCACTAAAATTGAAACAGAATCGGGAGTACTGTGTGATTATACTAGCTACTACCTAGTTTATTTCTTATGTGATGCAATACTACTAGACTTGCGCCTCCTAATTACAAAAAATAACACACGGATATGTAATTGCATAAAAAAATAGCACTAGTATTTTGCATCAGTATCAAATCAACTAATACATAAGACAGGAAACGAAACGAAAATATTTTAGTTTAAAGAAAGTTCAGGTAATTCAAGTTCCCACTAAGCGTTCCTTTTTATGCAGGTTTTGAGGAAACATGCACGTATGAACAGAACTCATATGAACTTTGCATAAGCCTATATTTTTATAAAAGAGCATGAATTTGAGAATATCTAGAATAGCGTCTTATTGATTCAGAATGTCGATTTTTCGCAATATCTAGGTAAAGCCTTCTATGAAAATAATAAAGTAAGGTTAAATACAACGACTAATAATATACATAACAACCAACAGCCCATGCAAATAAACAAGCAAATGCACCGAACATAGAAATGTGTTTTGTACTTACTCCAGCCACTTCCAAGGAGTCATAAGTGGAGACGGAAACTAGAAACCAACAATGTCACCTCAATACGTCTTGTGGAGGAAAGATACAATCTTTACAATAATACTACATCAGCTTCACACACAATACTATCTGCACAACGGAGTCTTATCCATTGCGAGAATCTCAAATTTAAGAATGTATTGTCAACTATCGGCCGGTTCAATAACCTATCCACAGTAATCTTTTCAACGCTATCCGGCAAATAACCATACACATTAGAACTAGATGGGATTTCTATCCGGTAGTCTTCCAAATTGACATTAGAATTTGTTAATTTTGTATGAATATAAGTCGGTGATCTATGGTCTGCTATATTACATGGCTTAGGGCATGTACCTACCTTGAAGACATAACTCGCAAATTTGGCAGTATTTCAATCAACAAATCATTTATGACTATTTTTGTTTGCCGAAACCTGTACAGAAAATATTTATTTGACATTGCTAAAATACAATTAATTAGTGAATATTTTATCCGGGATATTCGTATTCAAAGTCGAAGTTGAAGACTCCGGCTTCGAGCAAGTCTAAATGGTTCTCGTCACTTGAAAAAGCTATTTTTAAAAGAAAATATCTTTAATTGTTGTCATACAAAACATTCAAGTGACAAAAAATTGACAAAATAAGGGGATAGCAAAACCATAGAAAAAAATTAGTAATTACCAATGTCAAAAGCTACTAAAGATAGGCTTTATTTCAATTTCTATAGAACTCATAAGTCAGGGTACTCAAATAATAACAATAAGAGTTTTAAAACAAGATAGGAGATATATAGGTTATTGAAACTGGCTGTATAAGGCAGATGAGTCAAAAAATATTTTGTTAGGCCAAAGTCTATTCCATAAGTGCAACCCAGATGTGTGTGTACTTATATACAAGGGTTAATTTGGATTAGGACAAACATGTACAAATAATTTACAATTAATCGTAGTGTGCACCATACCCACAAAGCAATGTTAAGTGTGAGGAAGCCATTTTAGTAGTGTTACAGACACGTCGCCTCTGTTAAGCATTTACATAGCTCCAATTCTTTGGATCCTCTTGGCTTCTGCAGACTCTTTAATAAACTAAGTGTCTTTTATGCCCCTGAGATTGTTATAACAAAGCCGAGTTTTGGCGACAGACATGTACAACTAAAATATATTAATTCATCGTAGTGTGCAACCCATCCAACAAATAGTGCACCAATATTCTTATTAAGAGTAGTTAGAAATTACCTCGGATGAAAGATGCTTGATTCGGTTGATGTCGGAGTTGTTCAGAAGTTGGCCTTCAGCTAAAACTTCAGCCAGCTGGAAAAGAAAATTATGATTATTAATATAAAAAAAAAAAAAATGTTTATTTTGTTGATGTTAACTTAACAATGAGTAGGTACATGAAGAAGAATTTCCCTCCCGAAGCACGAGTATATACTCATTTTCGGGAGGTATCTTGTTTGTATATTTTAGTTGTTAATAATTATTATCTGTAAGCATGTTATTTTTATATTTGTATATATTATCAATAAAGGCTTTATATTATTATTATTATTATAATAATTTGAAAGAGTTAAATAAAAATATTTCTAAGACTTCTTCACAGGTTTATTTTTGCCCAGCTGTTTCCAAATACATACCCTTAATTTCAAGGAAGATATTTCTTGATTTAACTCGGCTATCTTTTGACTATCTTCAGCGCCTTTTATATTTGCCATCATCTGCTCACATTGATGCTGTTGACAAAGAAAAACTCCAATAAAAACAGGTGCTTTCAACGTTATAATGCGGCTAACCAATTTTTTAAATATGTCATATTAAATCAATTCGCATCCCAGCCAAGTCCATGTCATTCAGAACATCATGTAACACCTATGTTGACATAGTTGACATTTAAAAAACAAAAGACAATAGTTCAAATTTTGTGTGGTTTAATTCAAACAACTACAAGTGAAATATCTAACAGTGGCGAAGCGCCTAGTAAACTAATTCCTCGTAACTTTACCAAATATGATTTTTTTGACTTAAAATGCATTTTTGTGTGCAGTATTGTACTGATTGACTTTTTTTACAACGCTTTATCATTGAAAATGTTGAGTATTCGCCACTGATATCTAAGAGATTTTATAGAAAAAGTACATACAACTTTCCGACAGTCATTTACCAGGACTATTTAGAAGTAAACTGAACGGAGATAAAGGTGTCAAACTTCAACATAGAGTGCACAATAAAATCGCAAACTGCACATCCCCAACAAATCGCAGCAAGAGACCTCAATCCAATGACATAAAACAACATAGGGATTTCATACAAACGGAAGAGTGTAGTGTAATAAGTAGGTAACCCCTAATATGCTTCAATGTACTGTCATACTAACTTTGGACATCATGTCAGACAGTTTGTGATCCTGCTCCCGTTTCTTGGCACTTAGAGTTTTGACAGTGTTTAAAGCCTCCTCTAGCTCTTGCTGAAGAACTTTTTTCTCATTGTCCTGCCTCTTCAATTGGTTCAAACTGACTTGGACTTGTGTCTCCAGTTCCATGACCTACAAGAAGCATCCGCATCAGTTGAAGACTTTTAAATGACAATCGCTGAATGAATAAGTAGTGACATGCAAGTACCAAACATTAACAAAATTAAAGAGGTTAGAATAGTCAAACAAGTTCTTACTTGTAAGTTCATAATTCTTAAATCTGACAAGGCATTAGTTTCCCTTATTCTGGCTGACATCAAGTCTTCTTCCATCTTATGAATATCAACACTCCTGTTTTCCCAGGCTCTTAGCAGTTTCTTAGAGGTGCTCAATGAATCGGGACCACTGCTGCCGCCACTCGGTGCCTCGGCCTTGTGCTCCTACAAATTACAGTACACATTTTTAACTAGCCAACAACATTTTATTATTTCATATGATTTGAGAAATATTTTACCTGCAAATGTTTTTCCCAAGCTTCCGTCAATTCAGTCAAACTTTGCCGAGATTCCATCAAATAGGCATTAGCTTCAGCTTCTCTCATTTTAACAGCTATGAGTTCCTCCTGTAACCTGGCCACTGAGTTGTCTACGGTTGTTTCTCTTAATCTCTTTTGGTCTAATTCTAACTCATTGACTCGGGCTTTCAAATCTTTGATGACAACTTCATTCTCAGCTTCTATCAATCTAACACGAACCAGCTCTTTCTGTAAGCATTCTATCATCTCCTCTCTCTGGTAGAGCTCGTGCTTGTTCACAGCCACATACTCCAACGAGGATTCGGACGAGCCCTGTTCATTCAACAAGACATTCTGTCAAATATAAACTTGCTCAGTGTGAATATTCAAATAAAACGTACAATTATTGATTTTTTCAGTGAACAGAAAATAGCTTTACCTTTTGCTCATGATTTTCTCTAGCCACTTGCAAACGTCGTTCAGCCTCTAAAAGTTTCTGCTGCAAAGCAAATTCCGTTTCAGCCCCTTTGGCCGCCTCCACTTGGAACCTGACCAGCTTCTCGGCTAGGGAGGCACTCTCCAGCTCCAAGCTGTCAATCACACATCTCAGAGATCTGTTCTCAGCTCGTAGTTTCTGTACAAAAATATATCGACATTGATAGGTTTACAATAATTGCTAGCTCAGATGGTTCTAACACACGTTAAGTACAGTCTACACTCACCCTAATTTCAGCTTGGAACTCATTTTCTTTAGACTTCATAGATAGATATTCCTTTTCATATTTCTTCATTTTTTTACTGTTGATTTTAAAAGAGTTTGCCAAATTGATTAATCCTTCTGGATCTTCGTCCGCTTTGCCTGACATATCTTTCTGAAGAAACTGAAAATAGAAGATTAGAACTTTCTGTAAAATATCTGCCTAATCATGACAATGTTAGAATAAAGGATGGGTCAAATGTTGATATATCAAAATATCAATATTTTTATCTGGGAATATCGGTATTCAACACTTACTTCTATACTTTTTAAAAACTATGATATTTTATTATTTTCAATCTATGAATGGCTACTAAATAATATTCAGAAAACTCTGTAGAATACAAGTATTTCTAATTAAAGGGTCTTATTAAATAACATTATTCCGATATTTTTAGCCAATCTCACCTGTATTAATAAAAAATGAAATGGGTGTGTTATTTTCAAATTTTTATATTAAAATAAATTTGTAACTGATTCTATAATACAGCTTATAAAACTACCAATCATTTTGTTTTTTCAATTTGGAATATTTTGGTAAAAGATAGATAGATCTGGAATCCCTACTTTATCAAAGATTTTGACTTATTGGAGAAAGTGCAGAGACGAGCCACTAAAATACCTCGACAGTTGAGAAATCTTCAATACGAGGATGGATTAACAGAGCTTAAACTGACAATGTTGAAGGAGAGACGGGATCGGGAAGATCTTATTGAAATTTACAAGGTGCTTTATGACCACTATTCCTGTGAACTCCTACCAACTATGTTCACAAAGAGCACTAATGTGCTCCTAAGAGGACACCAGTTAAAATTATCAACAACAAGATTCTCTTCAAATCCCAGGAAACACTTCTTGGCCAACAGAGCTGTCAGTGCTTGGAATCGGTTGCCGGAGTCAGTGGTGCTTGCTTCCACCATCAACACCTTAAAAATAGACTGGATGGAAACAACCTGATTGGGATTTGGGTCCAAACAGCGAAAGCTGCCTATCCAATAAGAATAATAATATATCGATATATTTCTTCATTTGCCCATCCCTGATTAGAATGTTGAGTTGTAGTTCAGCAAATAGTTACCATCTGTATGCCTTCCATGTCCAACTCCAACAAGTCATTTTTGCACATTGTCAGTAATGCCAGAGCTACTTGGAATATGATGTCCATGCCCCTCAGGAGGAATATGTCCATGATCCTGCAGGAGAGGGTGATGGACAGGACTGTGGTGTAGATGGTGAGGAACCAGCTGCTGGCGAACATGGAGATCTGCATGCTCTGCAATGAGCTTAACAATTAGTTCATTATCTCTATCTATTATATAACGGAGCAATGGAGCCCTATTTCGTTAATTCTTGCTATTGTCATGTTTGCTATTATCAGGTGAATGTTTAAATATAAGAAAACATTAATGAAGTTGTACGAAATATAAGAGAATTTAAGAAAACAAATAATATAATTTAAATTATCCGAATGTTACCTGTTAACATTGTTTAAAACAGATGCATTGGTAGGAATTATATTGGTTAAACATGTTATTGATCTATCATTATATTATACAAATTGGAATTAAATATTCAAGACAAGACAAGATGTGTCGGAAAAGATATTTCATTGATATAAGCCTCCTCCTATAATATTACAGTCACTTAGATACTTGGTCAGTAGTGCCTACATTAGGATTAGGGTGTCCCTTATTTTTCAAAGTTTTTATTTTAAAACGCACAGGTCCTAATTTTGTTAGTTTGACCCTAAAATAGCCTAAAGTTGGCACGGGTTAATGTCATCCTAGAATCTTAAAAAATTGCACATAAGTAAGGCTTGATATAATAAAAAAACTGAGGGGGTGTGCGTTTTAATATCTTCAAAAAATTTTTTATTATATACAACTACATACAACTTTTCCGCAGATCTCAACGTGGAAAAGTCAAATTGGGACCTTTTAAGTGACAACTAAACTGACTTATAGGACAACCAAGCGATTAATGACTCTCTTTTATGCCTGTCATCTGACAGCTTTTGCTGTTAGGGTAAAGATAATTATTTATTAAAAGTGCATGATGGTACCTGGTGGCTGAAGTGGTAGTGCAGCTCGGGGATGTGGTCCTTGATAAGGTTGTCCAGTTGGTAGAAGCACAGGCCAATCAGTTGCATGGGGGGTTTGTACATCTGCCGCATCTCGTGCTTCTGCATTATTTGCACTGTGACGGAGAACGCTTCTTCCTCCGGCATCTTTATACAACACACCACAATACACTTACAACATTGTCACAGTTATCCCTATAACTTTATTCCATGTCATAAACTAACCTATAACGCAGAATAATTTGCCAACTATGCATTTTTTAAATATTATTTTTACTTCTTTCATACTAGAGGATTGATTTCTCTGCATTTCATACAAATGCAACTTGATGCAACAAAAATTTAAAATGTTGCATAAGGATATAATGAAAAGAACTGTGATTTTCATTCATATTAGTATCAAATTTATAAATACAGTAGGCGCCAGATATTGTGATCACGTTTGTCCCAGTGTGTTTTGATTCTATCAACCGGCGGCCATTTAGAGTACATAGGTATTACATAGTACATAGGTACCTAAATATATTTCCCACAAACATATTTAGGTACCTATTGTGTTTTTATGACAAAAAAATCGACAAGAAATCGAGAAAAAAAGTCTATCCGATAGTCTCAGATGGTTTTCGAAAATCTGTGACTTCATTCAAGCATTTGTGTAAAAAATGTACCTACATCACCAGTAAGTGTATCACGCCTTTAAAACATCTGGGAGATTGCTCTTTACAAAAACTAAAATGTCATCAGGCAGTCATAGCGCATTTTAAAAGTGCCCACCGTTATTCAGTCCTTTATATTTTTGCCTGTTCCCTGTTCCAATGTTTTATCACCATACAATAAACAAACTTATTTTGCTTTTTTAAATGTATGAAAATATCACACATTATGCTTAATTCTTCTAGCACCAACCATTAATTCCAGGAACAAAAGTGTGCCACTAAGTACATTGGTAGCACCACATTAAATAGGAGATGTTCATGACAAATGTTCTGAATTGAATTAATAAAAACATAACCTAAAAAACATACACGCGTGAAATGAGAGGCTTTAATAGTATTGCCATAGAAACAATGAACTTATTCCGTGGTCTGTTAGTAGTACTTTTGCTACTTCTTCTATTAGTGCTGCTGTTCTTATTATTATTAAAATACAAATGGGATACTGACGTGCATGAGCAGCAAGCCAATGATGAAGGCACTGCCCTGGCAGTACCCAACCTCCCTGTCGTGCAGGGCGTAGGCCTTTATCACGTTGAACAAGGCTTCCTGTCCCTCTTTGTCTTGAAAATACTCCACTTCTGGGAAGGTCCGGTTGATATCTCTACGTATTTGTCTTTCGTATGGTGACCTGATCTGAAATGGAATAATACAAATTTATTACAATACAATGGATGCTTCTGTTGATAAAAAGCAGCGCAGCCTCTTCTAACGAGCAAAATAAAATGTGAAAAAGTTGCTCCCTTAACGAGGGAAATTTCACATAAAATAAAAGAAATTCAAGTTTCATGTCAGTTTTGCCGTTTACTTGTGAGCCAGGACCTCCGTGCCATTCCACTTTGTTCAGTGCTTGTTCCACTCACTCATTTTTCCAAATTAACCAAATTTGTATACATACATTAGGTACTCAAATTAATTTATGTGCAAAGTATACATAATTACCCAAAGATAAAACCACACGAAGACAGCCATACTTAAAGAAAAATCATTGAATAGTTTCACCATAATAAAGATGTGGCAAATTTGTGCTGTCACACTTTTTCACCAAAAGTTGAAGAAACTGGGCTGGTCATCTTATAAAAAAAGCAAAGGTTTTAAAAGTAACCATTTTTACGCTTGAAACTTATTTGCCATAAAATCATGTTTTTGTCACCCTTTTTATCAAATCTAAGTTGTTACCAGTTACACTCCTTAAAAAATTATAGAAAAGTTTGCCTGATAGGAAGTATGTAGTATTTTTTCGGCATACAATGCATTATCATATTTTTAATTGATTTGTATGGAAAAAGTTGTTTCACATAACGAGCAAGACTCTAGAACTAATTATGCTTGTTACAAGAGGTTTCACTGTTGTATTTCTGATATGTAGTGGTGTAGGTACATACAGTCATGTAGCCAGAATACAACTTCTTCTCTGGCAACTTCTCGGCCCCGCATAGCAGCTGCCACACGATTGCCCTGAAGTGTGTAGGCACTCCTTTGACCACCAGCTCGTCCAGTGACTCTTTCTTACTGTAGGCCTCCCAGTTGTTGACAATGCGACCCCAAAGAGTCCAGGAATCTTCTTCAGTGGTGCTGGCCCCTACAAAATAAATCAACAGTTGAAACGGACTATTATAAAAAAATACACCGCTATTTTAGGGGAGCCGTAAAGGTAAACATATTGGGAACCTCTGTACTAATGATATCTTGGCTAGGATCTTGGTACTGAGGGAAAAGTTAAAAATCTAATTGCTCTAATCATAGGAAAAAATGATTATCACACCACACTAATCCAGACTTACTAGTGTGGTTGATGGTTTTTTCGATAATGTTCCCAATGATCCCATAAGTTGTAAAATTTGCCCCTGGATGCACCAACCAGAAACAAATGCCGGATATCCAGTATTCGGCAGCTTTGTTGGCCAAATACTGGATATCCGGAAGTTTAGCCTGGTACCGAACCATCTTCCGAAACTTCTATCTGTTTCATCTTTAGAAATGATCATCGGATCTTTCAGAACTCTGTTTTCTAGAAAACTAAAGCATGAAGCCTAGCCTTACCAACAGTACTAACAATTCATACAACTAGGTTTTTATATTATCTGTCAAATTTACAATCCCAACCCTGTATTATGCTAAAATACATTGAATCCATCATTTTAAGGATGCGTTTACACCCAAAAAAACATAACCAGAGCTAGAAATAAAGAATCTTGATTGTTGATATTGACAACAGACAAACTAGAGCTCAGTGTGTGTAATATACCATCTCCCATCAATAATTAGTTCTTGGTGTTAGCTCTTACTTAGATCTTTTTGATTGTTGATGTTGAAATCAGGCAAACAACAACGAGCAAGAACTTTGGCATGCTTAATCTGTCATCACCCATTAATTAGTTCCTGGTGTTAATTTTAGCTCGTTTTTGCTTTCTTGGTGACAGTATCGGCGAGTGGGACGTAATGATCTATTTCTGGCTCCATGTTCGTTTGGTGTAAACGCGTCCTGACTTAAAATTAGTTTGGTGGAAAAGGTGTGCAAAATTTAGTACTAATATCATGTTGGTTTCTACCTATTTGAAAATGGAAGTGATCAGCAACCTTTACACAACTATTACATTTGTCAGGTGAGCATAACTGATGTGACTTGAGTTTTTTTTATTTTTTTTTTTAAATGAATCTGGGAAACCTAATTTGAACACAAATACACTTGTGACAGCTTTAACAGAAAACAAAGCTTGTCTTGTGTAAGAGGAAGATCTTTACTACTACATATATTCAGATTAAGAGTTGCGGAAGTAAGTGTTGTGGCAAAGTTGAATGTTTATAAGTTGAGATGGTTTGGGCATGTGGAAGAATTGATGCAAATAGAATGACGAAGAGAATTCATAAACCTGAAAGGAGAGGTGTCAGAAAGCGTGGCTGACCGAGAATGACATGGATCGAACACATGGATTCCGTCCTCAAGAAAGGCTAGGTAAGAAGTAAGAGAAATAGGAGAGGGTGTTTGAGAAATGTTATGTCGGTGGAAGAAGCGAAAGAAGTGTGCTTGGATAGAAAAGAGTGGAGGTCCGTTCTCTCTGCCTACCCCTTACGGGAAAAAAAAAACAGTTGCCGACTGAACTGCTAGGCTTCCAACCACTACAAGTGTACAAAAATCCACCAAGGCTCCATGCAATGAGATACAATCAGCTACAAGATACCCTGTCAAGACATCAACTGATACCACTGGACACACTGCCACAGTACAACCACTGGTTCAGTACCTTTTGTAAAAAGCTACTAACGTGTCCCTTGAAGGGAATCTAAATCAATTGTAGTGAGATGTTGTAGCTTCTCATTAGGTCATTAGGTCGCACTCAAATCTTTATTGTATCCCCCATAGGTCCCTCACGAGGCACTCGGGTTCATTAAAATATTTACAGTTTAGTACATAAAAGACAAATAGATTTCATTATATAAAGACATCCACATTATTGAGAAAGTAAATTCGATGCCCAAAGTGTGTAAAGGTCCCATTGGCATCTCGTCAGTGTATAAGGCCACCTCATGCAGCAGAGACAAGAACAAAGTCGAGAGAAAAGAAACAGATAGGTACTACATAGTGTCAACATAGAAGGTAAAATTAATATTAATCTACATGTCATTAGTTGAATAAAAAGCATTTTCAACAAGATACCTTTTGACCTCCCTCTGGAAACAGAGTCAGATAATTTGAGTTTGTGGGGGAGACGATTATATAGCCTCACACTCATACAAACGAAGCTCTTTGACATTTTTGTTAATCTATGCTCAATAGGCCTTAGTAGACTTTTATTGCGGGTGTCGTGGTGATGGAAGTTCAAGTTTTGAGGAGTACAAACTGCCCACCCTGCTACCAGCAACTTCCCTACGTTTCATTTCTTTTACAAACTTCCCCTCCTTCCTAAACATACTGTCAGGTAATATTTGTACCTGACATAAAAATAACCTTAAAGGGAACTTTTGACAGCTGGCAGTGGGATACTAATAGATGAATATCTATGCCTTCTTTGACATTTTGTATGAAAGGCACTTCTTTTGGTTTTTTCTCTTTGCTGACGCCTCGTTTTCCCGCTCTCTCTGGTTTTGGCCGTTAAACTAACAAGACACGCCATTGCGTGCTTCGTGTAATAAAATGAATAATTAAAGTGATAATTTGGCAAAACAGTGAGGCGACATCTCCTTAAGGGTTTTCGCGTCGGCCCTCATAAGTTCTGTGTTCGAAAGGTTGGGATTTCGCAAATTTATAAAAGTGCGTCATCAGGTGATGAAGCCATGCCAGTTCATAAGTGCATTCGCTTGTTAGCAACTCCTCATAAGGTAACATCAACTCTTATCATTTGAAGGCCACTATATAACAATCAATTACGGCCGCTAGAACCTACCGGCCATCTCCAGATGCTGATTTCCTCGCTCTCGTCAGGCGGCCTAACTACGTCCCATCCAGAAATATGGATGATTTCCTGTATAACAACTTGTGCCTTTGAATTATTATCTGTGTACCTTCCTGCTAGTATTACTATAGTTTGTGTGATTGAAATTGATACATGTGTACTTTCAGTTCAATATAGTCTCTATTGTAAAGTCACATTTGTTTGTTTTTACCTCAACCCTGCCAACACACTGGACAAGGCTCAACCTAGAGGGAAGAATCCACCCGCAGCCCTTTGAGAGTCTCATTAAGAAAGTGAGGTTATGTCAGGGACATAGCATTAACCATTAATATCTGACAATACATACTTCCTAAATTCTCAAGGCATTCATTTTCTAAAATTATTTTACAACTAGCTGACCCACCCCTCGAACTTCCACCTAATCCAGAATAATAAAATAATTTTGACTTATTACATGAATAAATTGCAATTAACGACATAAAAACTTAATCAAATTTAGCTAATAATTTATTACATCATGTAATAATTATCGTTGATTCGGATGCGGGATGAAGTTTGACGGGTTATAAGTTTGTAATTAAAACAATTCCTTTATAATTACTTTTCTTTAAAAAAAAATTCAAGAGATGGCGGTGTAATAAAAAATAAATCACTCATGTGAAACCTGTTACCTTATTGTACACAGGCACGACGAACAGTGAAGTAGGAGGGTAACAGACTGGAGACCAGAGATTGGCTCAAGAAGTGTAGGAAGACAGCTCATGAGGTGGAGAGACGTTATTTTAAGGGTCGTTAGGGCCAAACGTTAAAAATTTACCTTTTAAAATAAAAACTAATTATATCTCTTAAAGTAATACGATTGAGGCCTGTTACATTTAAAATAGATACATAATATGTATGTGAAATAGGTCTTACTATGTCAATGGTCTCACTGTAGGTCTAGATAAACATCTGATAAGATATAACATGTTGTGTGAATCACAAACGTGTTGGGAGTATTCAAGTGTCTGCAAGTACATCCGACTATTGCTTCAGCAGATACGGAGAGTTGCCCAACCCTGTGATATTG
The DNA here is from genome assembly GCA_963576905.1 of Mystacides longicornis. Classification (NCBI taxonomy): domain Eukaryota; kingdom Metazoa; phylum Arthropoda; class Insecta; order Trichoptera; family Leptoceridae; genus Mystacides; species Mystacides longicornis. Next base: position 32,583,790 of record OY756429.1, on the reverse strand, counting down.
GGAATGTGAGGGGACCAGACCAGATCAGATGTGAAACTGAGTTTTCTTTTAAATATTGAACTTTCTTTTCCATTAAAAAAAAACCATATAAAAAGGAGTACTATTTCTCTTGCTAATCGCATCACACAAGAATGACAGGACCAATTATTTCTCTAATTCTTTTTTTGCTGTGTTTGCTTTTATCATTAGAAGGTTCTTATGAAAGAAAAAGTAAAAAAAAATGCGCGAAACATTTGAAAATTTAAGAAAACTTAAAATAAGAAACCTTCTTAGTGCTTTTGACAATAAATACTTTTTTATCGTCAGTTGTTTGATAGTTGATAATTGTCGGAATCTGACCTGTAAACATCGTTTAAAACAGATGCATTGGTCCTGATTATTAATTAATCATTCAAATTCAATATTCACAGTAAAGACAGGCCTACAGGTCTGTCGGAAAAACTAGTTACGCTGTATAAATACAGTAGAGATGAGAGCTCTATGAAGAATATATGGAAAGACTCATGGAAATGAATGTGGTATGGAAGTTAGTATTGTGACAAAGATGAAAGTCTAAAAGTTGAGATGGTTTGGGTATGTTTAAAGGAAAGAATACAATTAAAATAACAAAGAAAATATAAGATTGAAAGAAAAGGTGTAAGAAAGTGTGGTCGACCAAGAATGACGTAGCTCAAATGCATCAATTCTGTCCAAAAGATAAGCAAGGTTAGAAGCAAAAGAAATAGGAGAGGTTGTATGAGAAACGGTATGTCGGTGGAAGGAAAGAAGTATGCTTTGAAAGAAGAGAGTGGAGGTTCCTTTTCTCTGCCTAGCCCTTAAGATAACTTATAAATAAATAAATAAATAGATGTATTGGGTACTTCTAACCAGGTGGTTGTCCACAGACTCGCAAACAGGAGGTGGAGTAGAGAGATTACCTGATGATCCCGAAGCCAGGGAGGTGGTGGAGTTCTTTCGGGACATCCCGGAGAGGGAGTTGAGGCTCTTGGAGTCAGACTCTATTTCCTTGTTGGCAGCCTCCAACACAGCCAGAAGCTGCTCCACCTCGTACGGCACAGAAGTGGTGGATGTCTCTGAGGTTCGGTGCAGATCTGGAACAAGCCATTGTCAACTTAACATTACATCAATTAAGGAAAACGTACTTGGGATCCTGCAGGTTATTCACGAAAAAGTTAAACTTAATAATATTTAAATATTTTAGACATAAGCGTCCTTTGCACTAATATACCCATTTTTGACACTTTTACTCAGAAGTGAATAATGAGAACTTGGAACAAGTGGATGAGTGTTTAGCAGAGATGGAAGGTGCGAAAAGGAGATTGAAAGAAGGAAACTGGCTGGTAGAAGGGTTGGCGGTGCACTAAGACCTCTAATGAGAAATAAGAATGTATCTCTTAAATCCAAACAGCTGATGTACAATGCAATCCTGATACCATCCATGATGTATGGGAGTGAAACATGGACATCGATTTGTAACTCAAAAAATACAATATTTATAGATACGTATGTTGCGGAAAAATGTGAAGATTAACTACTACTTGGCTTACATAAAACAGCATATACCTCTGTAATCATATTCGAATTGGGTGGGTTAAAGTCGCTGACTTGCTCAGGTTGTGACAGAATCAATAAACTAATAATAAGTTGCATGAAAGATGTTTTTGAAAAATATAAGTATTTTTTCTTTTCTAATATGTACATAGGAATTTATTTAATATTATAATATTTTTATTATTTGAAATCTACACAACCAATGGTTGCTTTTAATTTACAAATCAAAAGGAAAAAAAAACTACAATAACGAATATGTAACAACTAATAACTCTTAACAATTCATTACTGATGTTCCATTTTTAAATGGAACAAGCCACTAAGGGCTTACGACTGTCTTCTACTGTTATTTTGAAGGCTGGCTTAGAGTAATCACTTTACGTTAACAACGTTCGCTATTAGGTGGTAATTTTAAGTCTCCGAAACTCCTAATCATGAGAATTCTCTCATGTATACAACAAGTAGATATTCAATAATAAATGAAATATAGAGATAAAAGTTGGAAATTATTGAGAAAAGAAAGCAACCAAAACTTAAAGGCTGCGACTGCTGTCATGTATTTGGCACCAGAATATGAATATATCAATTTTTGTTAATGTCTCATCTTTATTGCCTATTGGCTTTGTTGGTGCACAACATTCTAATTATGTCTATATTCTTGTGACCATTTTTCAGGACTAATGACTCTAACAATTCATTACTGAAGTTCGATTTTTTAAAAAAATACAATAGTTATGCATCACAGTAAAGAAAAATAATTATCTCAAAGAACTAAAAGAGCCAAGCCAACCTATCCATTTTTACATAACATTATTGTTACATTGTTACAAATAATTCCCTATGTGTGTTGATAGTTAAAATTGTTTTATATTAGTTTAGTCCCTTTGACATTTTGCTTTGTAGGTGCAGTAGGCGCCGGATATTGTGATCACGTTTGTCATATATTTCATACAAACATAGGTATCTACGGATTATATACCTAAGAAGGGTTTTTATGTCAAAAAAATCGTCAAGATATCGAGACAAAAGAGAGTCTGTCCATATGTTTCGCATAGTTTTCGGAAATCTGTGACTTCATTCAAGCATTTGTGTAAAAAATATAGGTACCTACCTACATCACTAGCAAGTGTTTCACGCCTTTTCACGAGATTTGCTCTTTCCAAAAATTAAAATGTTAAAAGTGCTCACCGTTATTCGGTCTTTGATCTTTTTGCCTGTCCCAAGGTTCGAATTTTTTATCACCGTACAAACAAACAAACACACACACAGCTGGAAACAATTCAAAACTGACCTCGACTGAGCTATAAATCTTTTCTAATGCACAATTTGTCTATTGAGTCGAAATTGAAAAAAAAAATACAAAAAAATGTGCACGTCAGTGGCTAAAATATAAGAAAGTGTTCTAAATTTTTGAACAATTGATTCTATTAACCGAAAATGTGATTCTATTATCTGATAAAAAATGTATGAAATTCTTCATTCTATAAAGCCGCTGATTCTATTAAGGGACCGTTCAAGTATTACGTAACGCATTTTTTTAAGATTATTGACCCCCCCCCCGAGATGCACCGTAACGCTCTTTGTTACCCCTCTTCCCATTCTCTAAACGTTGCCTAACGCACATATTACAACTATGCATGCCTCAAATCACAATTATTACTGGAAATTCACTAAATACATTTGTTGCGGCGCCGGTAATACAATAGTAACGTTTTACAAGAAAACCCCCCTCCCCCTATATTGCGTTATGTAATATTTGAACGCTCCCTTAACCAGTGATCACAATAACCGGCGCCTACTGTAATTAGTTCTATTGTAGAACTGTATTCACAAATTACTCTTACAGGGTGGGTTGATGATAAAAAAAACCTACCTTCAGACCTTTAAATGCAGTGCCCCATTGTGGTATTTACAGAAGGGAACAGGGAAAATTGTTGCAAATGTAACAGAATCCTTTAATATGTCAAATGAGATTGTCAGCCTTTACCTATATTGATAGGATATAATGTTGACAATACTGGTTTGATCACATACTCCTCCATTTCGGTTATATAGAGAATTGGTAAACTTGAGTTTTAGCGTCGCGAACATTTCTATTCGAATTATCCATAACTGTCATTTTTTATGACGTTTGGCGTTTCCATAGATTTTTTATTGTATTAGTGTTCAATTTTATTTTACGTTAGCGTTAGCAAGCTTTCAACTATTTTATATGATTGGGTTAGGTTAGGTTATAATTATACCGGGGGGGGGGGGGGCATACCTCATCACGTTTACTCCCGAATTTTATCGTCAGAATTAATATTTAAAGTAATGCAATATATTAAAAAAATACCTTTATTTAAAACTCATGTTTACCAGAGAATTTAGTATATTAATATAATATATTATGATAATATACCTTCACTAAGTTTATTCACTGCCATTTTCAGCCCCTTTTTGCCGAACCTCGCCGGATCCTGAAACGAAGAAAGAATTTTTAAAATTAGCCTCAAGTGTAAATTATCAAATCAAAAAATTGCTGCTATTTTCGTCACAAATATAACAAAATCACAAGAAAGACGAATCAAAATCGAAAGGGAAGTATACCTTGCTCAAAAGAGACGAAGAAAGTCATTATTGAAAGTTTAATTAAAACATCAAGTTCACAATTGAATGAAAATGTAATGCTGTATCACAAAATCACACTATTCACATTGATACATATTTAAAAGAACTGGACAAGTATAATACAATATAAACACATCTAGAAAACATAAACTAAACAATGTAAGGCGAAGTTACACCCGTAAACGCCTCAAGCTTCCGACACGTCTCACCAACTGTCATTGGAACATCTATCTTTATTTTATCTATGCTTTAAACGTCAAAGCACAGGTGCGTAGATAAAAATGAATAAAATGATTATTCACCAGTGGCGTCCGGTGAGTTTTAATATCAAAGGATTTTGTTATAAAAAACGTACATTTAAAAAATAGATCGAAGATTATTTTGTCATATGTATAAGATAATGTAATAATAATTATAATAAAATACAATTATTTTGACAAAAAAAAGTATTATGATCGCACGACGATGAAAAATTCTCATACAAGGCTGCAGAACCCTCTGCTTTCAGGGACAATGATTTGGAAACATAAAAATAATGATGATAAATAGAGATTTGGCGGAACATTAATATAAATGTGTTATTTCTACACTTGATCAAACAAAGGGTGCGAATAATAGACAAAAATTCATCGATGAAAATATGAATAAAGAATTATTATTATTATATTTTCTTTAAATATGAATAAAGAATTATTATTATTATATTTTCTTTAAATATGAATAAAGAATTATTATTATTATATTTTCTTTAAATATGAATAAAGAACTATTATTATTATATTTTCTTTAAATATGAATAAAGAATTATTATTATTATATATTCTTTAAATATGAATAAAGAATTATTATTATTATATTTTCTTTAAATAATCTAATTAGAAAGTCAGAATCCTATCTACAAAAATAAATAAAAAATTGGAAATGAAACGGAAATTTGGTAAAAACTGGAATTCAAATTTTGTGAAATTATGTAGTAGTTCTAATTAATTTTACCATGGGTACTATCCAAGAGGAGTCTATTTATGACGCGATTCAAGAGTCTAAAGGTTTTTGGTTTTTCTGAACAGTGGGTAAGTTTTTAGGAATAATGAGATATAATTTGACCTCACAAAATAAATGATAATGTTTTTTCGAACATTTTGGTGATAATATTATACACTTATATAATAGGTTTCGAAACAGAAGCATTATAATCTGACACAGAATTAGAGATATAGGGTATAAAGACATGGAGATTGGAGATGCAACCGGTGGATATCAGACCGGAACTAATTAATTGTAAATGTATTGTAACATATCTGGCTGGTGGTGCCGTAGAAGAGAAACAGCGAGCGGCCAACGCGGCACCTGCTGCAAGGAACGGACACACCGCACGAGAACACACAGAAGCCTGCACATAATCAAGGTTATATTATTATGTTGGCAGAGGTGATATTTTGGATTTTGGAATGTCCTGCACATTGGTATTGGTGTATCATTATTCTCTATTTTTCGAGTATTATTGTGTTATTGTCTAGCTCTCAATTAATTGCTTGATTTTAACATTCTATATTTATCTGTTTTTATTAAGCTAGGACATCTCAGAAAGCGTAAAGCTAATGTACTATTATAATAGAAAAGTATAGTGTTTTCATGAATGAACAATTGACAATTACCTATAACTATAACGCATTATATTTTCGAATCGACGCGAAATAATGGTTGTAGGTACCTAAAGTTCTTGTCTACTCAAATATGGTAAGAATGAGCGTAAACTCTTAAATCATATTAGTTCGCATTTCTTCCACCGGGGCATTAGTTGTATAGGTAATGTATTAATATGTTTTCTTATAATATTCTCCCGTTGTCAGGGTGAAACCTGTATGATGGGGTATATGTGTGTGTGTATTTTAAAACAACACAGTTCCAGTACCACTGCATAGATGTTTTAATGTGTGGTCCACGGGGAATTACTGAATAGGCCAGGGGTTCCCAAACTTTTTCAGCCCACGGCGCACTTGCAAGTTTAGTATTTTGTCACGGCGCCCTATTTTAATAAGCTATTTGGAATGGATGGATATACTTAATCCATATTTTATACAAATTGCGGGAATCAATCTGATAAACGCTTCTTAATTCAGTTTTTTATTCCAACTGCATTTGAACATAACCCCTAATGGCGAACGTTGTTAACGTAAAGTGATCACACTAAGCCAGCCTTCGAAATAACAGTAGAAGACGGCAAGGGCATCGCCAAGGGGGGCAGAATATAATTTTTTTAGGGATTAAAAAATGTAGGCAACTGCAAAGCAATCAAAGTTCTAAGACCGTGCTTTGCCGTTAAATCCTAAAAAAATCTTCATACTCTTGACTATACTTAAAATTCATATATTTCTCATCCTCTATAATATAGGGTATACGGAGAATAGCCTATGATTGGGTTCAATCCCCCCCCCCTAGGCCTTGGGCAGGCGACCCCCTTGGAAGACGGTCATTAGCCCTTAGTTGTCTGGTCATACCATTTTAAAAAAACGAACAATATTAGTCAGTCATCAGTTGTTGATATATCGTTCTTTCTAAACGTCGCGATTCCCTCCGATAGTTTCAGAACGTGCGTGTGCTTGTAAAGTCCGATTATTCAGATAACAAATATATCACAAAAATAATAATAATACGTTAGTTTTAGTACAATTTTTGTTGAAAGGGCGAATTTCTTCATGTGATTCGATCTCAATTTATTGTTTCTTTATAATATGTACCCGCGAATATTTTTTGGTTTCCAATAGTGTCGGTGGCTTCGGATCATTATCCGATTAAGAGGGGCGCCGTGAGCTGATTCTCTATCGTTATAAAGGATCGGCTCACGGCGCCCCTCTTCACTTTCTACGGCGCACCAGGGCGCCGAGGCGCATACTTTGGGAACCTCTGGATTAGACGGTTTTCGTCGGCCAGACATCCAGTCAGCGTTCTACTGGCTACTCTTGATTTTAAGGGAAATTTCGAAAGTGGTATGTTCAAAATAGTCTACCTACTCGAAATATGTAGATAAAGAAAACTTCAATAACAACTAATTAATCGAACATACCTATTTCAATTTGGATAGTACCTATATTAATAATTGCTCTGAAGTGAAAAAAACATGTGTAAAAAATTAGATTGGGTACCTACCCTGCAAGTGAAATAAATAGAATAGTAGTATCACGTCAATAGTGAATGATGTTGCGGTCGCACATCGGGCGGGTTAATTCAATTACCTAATAGGAGAATCAGGTGTGTGGGCGGGTAGCGAGTGCAGGTCATCTGCAGGGACGGCGCCTAGTCGCGATATTATACGATTATACCCATTTAATTCTGTACTACGAACCAGAAAGGACATTCCGAACAAAAATGATGTCATATTTTGGTTTATAAGGTACGGATGTGAAGTGAACTCAAGGCCACCACATTCACTATCTGAATTCTGTATCGTTAAGGAACATGCAACTAGACCCTTACGTTAAGCAATAAAATCTACCAACATGCCGAATGAGATCAACGGATACAACAAGTCGAACTTCCAGGACAGGGCTTTCAGCGTCGCTGGACCCGTCACCTGGCACCGACATTCCGAAGACCTTAGAAAGGACCAGCCTATCCGCACTGCCAGAAGTAATCTGAAGACACTCTTCCAACAGAGTTTTCCGTACCCCCTTGAGACGACATTACATGGCGTAAAAAAATCATCCATCATTATATCGAAAGCGAAAGAAAAGTAGCGAATCTGACAAAAAAAACACAACAAATAATCTTATACATAATTTGGGTTAGTTGTTATAGAGAAGGCTTGGGCATAAAAATATATCCAAGTTTAATAATGCCATTAATTCAGAATAATTATTATCCCAATTAAATTTTTTTTTTAAATAAAACATTATTATCTATCTATAATAATAAAGGAAAGTGCCTGACTGACTGACTGATTGACTGACTGACTGATTGACTGACTGATTGACTGACTGACTCATCAACGCACAGCCCAAACGGCTAATCGTAGAGAAGTGAAATTTGGAAATCTGGTAGGTCTCAATACAAAACCTTCCACTAAGAAAGGATTTTTGGAAATTCCACCCCTAAGGGGGTGAAAAATAGGGTTGAATGTTTTTCAAAGTATGCGAATATCTCGGAAACTAGACATGGTACGAACTTGAGATTTGGCATATTGTTGTTGGTTATTAGGTAGGTGAAGGTATATAATATATGTAAAGAGAGGATTTTGAGGTTTATGAAGAGATAAATAAGTTTGTAGATGAGAGCGTTATTGGAAAGGATAATTTGCATGTTCAATTAGAATCTAAAAGGTGTAAGAAAAGTGTCAAGGATCTTATTCGAAGTAGTTGTACAATATTTGAAGTAAAGTGGGTAAGTGTTTTGACGGTGAAGGAAATGCATGTGTGTATATTTTGTGGACAAGGTATTTGAAATAAAGAGCATGGAAAAGGGAAAGTAGATATTATATTTGGTCGAAGAAGGAGAGGGCAGGTTGATATGCGGTTTATGGACGAACGCATATCTGTATTATAGATTGCGACCAAATATAATATTAATTTTAAAATTATTTTAAGACGCACGAAATGAAGCGGGTATGTCAACTAGTAAATACAGTCGGTTTTCGTTTGAAGATAATAATCGTTCTAGATCTATTGTCTCGTAGATGTTTTTAAAGTTTTATTGCACATTTTATCATCCCTTGAATTATCAGTTTTCGCACTTGTTTGTTATCGCAGGATTATAAAGGTTTTTGTATGCAAAATATTAGAAAGTCGCCGTCGTTATAATTGTTATTTTTTTTAGTACATGCAAGGTGGTCTGCACCGATCTCTTATTGTTTGCAAGTCTGCCGCCAGAAGTATTAAGATAAGGACATCGGGAATATAATTAACATTTTGTATTTTAAAAATAGTCATCGTCAGAACTCCGAGAGGAACGGATCGCGTATAGTCATCGTTAGGACTTCGTGAGGATAGGATCGTGTATAGTCATCGACGGGATTTCGTATGGAGCGCATCTCCAGGTTTTCGTTTGAGTTTGTAAAGTAAAATTGGTTATCGAATGTTTTCAAGATGTAGATTTTAAATTGTTTGCCTCGGACGGCATTTGTATAAAGTTATTTTAAAAGCATGAATTTAGTTTGATCGGTTTGGGTCGTAATAAGGTTCCGCGTATGACGTAGAGTTCGTAAAGTTTATTGTATCGCAACGCCGTGAATTAAAGTCGCGAGATAGAGTCGCGCCGCGAATTAAAGACGCGAGAGATTGTTCTTTGTATTATAGTGCATGTTAGCTTTAATTGGGAAATGGTTATGGGCAATAATAATGTCGTATGTGTTTATTTGTATGTCAGTACGGATTCAGTCTTTTCCCAAGCTTTAGAAACGCGACTGCGTAAGGTTTTCGTAATAAGTAATGATTTGATAATTAATAAAGTAATCGGTATTTTGTCCGTGCGAACATTGTTCCCTCCAGAGCGGGTGTGATGATGTGGCGGTGGAGGAGACTAGGAAAAAACTATTCCGTACGTAGTTTACAGGTTCCTCCATCGAAGGAGCAGAGACGCAGGTTCCAGAAATGTAAGGGTAAGTCAATGCTTTAAAGGTGTCATTAGTAGAAAATACATCAAAGAACATTTTTACCAAGTTAATATGTAAAGTTTTAAATATAAATCGCGTCGCGGAAATATAAAGTAGTTTATATTGTAAAGCTAGCCGGAAGTCTAAGTAAAGCGCCTGTAAAGTGATGCGTAATGATTAATTGAATTTAATGTCTCATGCTCGGTATTGTAAGGATAAGGCGCTCGCGAATCAAAAGTAATTAAATAAGTAAAAGTAAAGTAAAAGCAAATTAAAGTAATAAAATAATTAACCTCTCCCTACTTCTGTGTTATTGATATGTACTGTTGTTGTTATTAAGTCCCACATCCTGTAAAAGTATCTCTAGAATTTTTAGAAATGTTGTTTTTTTCTTTTATTTTAAAACCTACGGGTTCTGAGGTCGTTTTGTTTATCCGTGGAGCGATCCTCGGAACCCTAGGTTCAAAATCTACTTTATCAATATGAATTCTTCTATAGAAATGAGTGTTAGCGTATTTGGCAATTTTTCCAAAATTTAACTAAAAGGGACGAAAAAGGGCACATATAAAAAGGGATGATTTTTAAGTGCCTCCTAAAAAGTTTAAAACTGGTTTTATCGAAATTTCAAAAAAATGATTTCTTCAGAAAGAGTCAAATTATACTATTTCGTTTTCAAAAGATATCATTAATTAGAGGGTAGGGGGTGAGGGGCACTTTTCCAACGTGTATGTGTGTGTATCCGTCCCCTCTTTGTAACTTTTGATTCGCTTGATGCACAGATCCTAAAATTTCAGAAACTATTGAATATTTTAAGCATACAAAATTTGTATACTCAGAATTTTGAATTTTTTTTTCAGTCAGGGGTTATCAACCTTTGAATTTTATTTAGTTTTTCCATATATCTCGAAAACCATAAAATCTAGAACCCTAAAATTGTGTATGTATATAGAAAAATACAATATCTAAAATATAATTTAATGAAAAAGTTCCAGGATTTCTCAAACTTTTTTTATAAAGAAAAATATTTTTTTTATGACAAATTTACGAGTTTCAGTGCCTATATTTCAGAATTTTATAAAAATATCGAAAAACGCCGAAACGCTACAACTAGATAATTTATTTTTCTATAAAAAATACATACATCATAGCAGTACATCTCAAACTTTTCTTAACAATTTTTGTAAAAATTTAATTTATTGACGACATCGTTTCATACAATAAACATACACCGCGAGGTGGTCCGGTGCAGCGTGTATGAATAATAATATATACGTAGGTAGGTATACCCAACCAAACCTACTTTCTCCAATACACGTGACGAAACTATTGCGTAATCTATAATAATAATATAGTTTTGAACTAGCCGACCCGTCAAACTTCGTCCCGCCTTGGAATATAAATAATATGGTCGAGATTTTATGCATAACTTTAAGTTGATTTCAGTTTAAAGTTATTTAACACAGACGACGACGTGGTACTTATATTATTGAACTTGAATTAGTATAATGATACAATTCATTATTACCTTTTTAACTACTGTAACCGCTGCATCTGCTATAAAACATATCATTTTATTATTTACTATCAGCATTCCGTGAATCGTATCATTCATCAAACAACTGATTCCTGTCAAACGCCTGATTTAATTTCAAAATTAGAAAAAATCTAATAATAATATGGAATTTTATTTTTATTCGTGCAACTTTTTTCTTTCATAAGACCCTTCAGACAAAAGCAAACACGACAAAAAATGGGCGATATAAGTTCAGCTGTTCTCATAGGGTAAGAAACACGTAGAATGCCGATTCTGACTAGCGCCAACCGGCGCAAAGAATGTTACTATGCATTTGAATGGGGAAACCCACAGAAAAAGCAGGAACCCGCTTTCCGACATGCCCATTTAAATGCATGGAAACCATAGACAACAATCTTTGAGCTGGTCGGCGCGGATCGTAATCGGCTTTCAACGTGTTCTTACCCATACGATGACCGCGCAAATTAGCGTTCCATTTTTATATAAGAGATCCACGAAATTCACTTTCCGTGAATTCAGACAAACACTTTAGTACCTACTTCAATATATTTTTCGTACCATGCATCCTGTACAGCGATTCTGAATTGTTTTTTTTACGATCGACATTAAAATCATTATGTAGGTACCTACCTATTTTAGTAATTTATTATCTCTACTAAAATAATTTACGGTAAGTTCACGAAAAGAATCTGGATTGTATTGCAATTCTTTATGTCTTGATCTGTCAAAATATTTGAAGCCATTTCATAAAAATACTAGCAAAAAAAAACTATGTGAGTAATCTTGCTTTGAATTTATTGCGTAAACCATGAATAGCAAGTTGATATAATATTATGTTGAAAAAAGGTAAATAGTATTATGAAGTCAATAGGTAAATTATTTTATATCAAATGTAGTAAAAGTGCAAAATATTAAATTTTAAAATTATCTACAAAATCCTCACATCATTTTAGGATAGATCGTAAATAATTGTTTTGAAAACACTGGAAAGTCAATGACCATATCATTTCGTCACTGTAGAGTGCGAAAAAATTAACTGTCCACTGGAACATATAAAAAATAGAGACGAAAGGGATAGCAGTTAGCCGGATATTATGACCTCCTCACACACCATTTCCAGATCCCTCAGCTCTGCTTCGAAGGAGCAGAACACGAGGAAGACCCTCTCGGTATGAGAAGATCTTCTTTGTCTTCGGAACCCTTGCGGGAGGAAGAAAAGCGCTCCCCTTAAAATATCGGTGTTTTTATTTTCAAAAATTTATACAATTCGTAGAATGCTAAAGAAGTCCTTACTAGAGCCCGGCCAGTGCGTAAATTACCATGGGTACAACGCATGAATTACGCTTACGTAGGCGGTATAAACAAATTGGACTGACTCCGTTGCCGGAACGTTATTGTTCCAAAAATCGCGGAAACTATCTGCATCTTCAGCCAGGATGATATATGACGAAACGTCGTTTTATTAAACTTCCCTTACTTACGAAGACCAGCAAAGCTGCTGTTTTCCTCTATATAGTCTAATAGTCTATATAACGAAATATTATATAGAATTACTCTCCATAATTTACCTTATGCTTGATAATCAATTTTCTAAGTTGTAGAATTTATTTTGTGATTATAAGGTGTATTTCTTAAGTGATACTTTAATAAACAAATCAATGAGTTATCCAAACATGTCTCTTTTTACTATTCGGTATCCGGATATTATTTACGCCGCCGGATAGACCGGATATCGGATAGTTGCCGATATCCGTTTCATTTAATAAAAAATATAAACAGTGGACAGTTAATTTTCTTCCTACTCTACATTGTCGAAAATTCGTTTAAAGTCGAACGCCAATTACTTATACCATTAGAATACTGAGGTTGACCACCTCACTTCCTTTAAACTCAACCGGTTAGAAAAGGCACAATGAGCCTCGGACGACTTCGAGCGCAATGGAGAGTTCTTTATGCCTAACCTATTCTCCTGAGTGGGTCCAAGGCCTCTCGTATTATGGGGTGGTTTGGGGGGAACCGCCACGGGCTTGATTTGTGTGCGGCTGGCTTTTTGGCAATCGGGCTAGGGTTTGGCTTTGTGCGGATCGGGTTTGCTGCGCTTTAGTTTCCTCCGGGCTGGCTTGCGGTGAGCGGGGGGGCTTAAAAGGGAGAATATTACGTTATTATAAAAATGGAGACCTACTTTACGTGGTCATCGCATCACGCCTGGAGGCCAAGTCGAAATCTTAACGACAGCTCCAACGTTAACAATTTGTTGTTATTTCCATAGAGATAACGTAAAAACTGTTGTTCAACGTGCGTTAAACAATGCTGTTCCAAATTCCGAGTCAAAAAAATAATTCTGTCAGTTATTCAAAATTAACGTTAAACGTTACCTCAAAATTTTTGGAAGTATTATGACGCTGCTATTATATTGAAGACGAAACGCATTTTTTTTTGTTTGGAAACCATTTTCAATTTGGTAAACGTTAACGTTCGGAACGTTAACAGTTTTCACGTTTAACGTTATTTATTTCGACCTGAACGGCTGGACCGATATCGTTTATTCTTTTTATGTCGTGTTTGCTCAGGATAAGATATTTATGAACTAAATTTCGAACCTACGACCAGACAAACAACAACTAATCAAAGATATAAATTGATATGTTAAAAAAAACGTCAGTAGCTTGAAAAATGCCCAAAGCAGATAGAAATAAGTGTTTTAAAGATCACTAATTTCATTGCTTTTCGAGACCTGAATATTTTTTTATTCATATCCAGCAATATAAAAATTGATTTCAAATAACGTCATTTGATGGCATAAAAGTTATTCGAGTTATTTTTTGGGATTCTCATAGAACAATGTCAGTCAAGTTAGCGAAATTTTTAAGTTCGCGGGCTGATTCTATTTGTGTAAGAAGCACATATTTTTTAAATACAGATTAATAACGACAAATATAAATATAGTAATTTAATGGAAATTTTAGAATATATATATAAAAAAAAATTTTGATGATGTTTCTTATTATTATTAATTTTGATGCGAATATAATTAATTCTGCATTGTTTAGGAAGAGAAAGCAAATAAATACAGTAACACGTGAGCGAAGCCACGGGTAACTAGCTAGTCATGTGTATAAAATTTTCTATCTAAAACATGAATTTAAATCGTTTACGATGAAGTTTTACCAATGCTCGTTGTCACAAGCAGTTTTGATAATATCAACAAACTACAACTGATTAAAAAAAAGGAATTAGGTAAGTATACAAAAAAGCAAAAAAAAAGGAATTAGGTAAGTATACAAAAAAGCAATTCGCTTTTTTGTAATGTTTTTTCTTGATAATAAATAATGTAAGTAAGTAACACAAAATGGTGATTTTTCATATTTTTCTAAGAACAAGATAATATTTTCTTCTTCTTCTTTGCGGCCTCCTGAATCATGGAATTTGGGCCCCCATCCAAAAAGTTTGCCCAGCCTTGTTATAGAGTAAGCTCGCCCTGTACATCTAAATTTTCTCGTTTGACACGTTTTCTCGAAAATAATAACGCGTATCTTGATAAAAAGTGTAGGTACTTATTTGAAAGTATAAGGGCCATTTATCGAGTGTAGACCGTTGCGTATAAAACGCATAGGTGCCTAAGGGGCTTCTTACTCATAGTAGCATTTAAGAGGAGATGCCACTTTTAACAATAATATACAGTGAACTTGCCTATTGCGAGCATCGCACTAATATGTGGAGAGCTGTTCACGTGCAAGGTTCACGCAAATGTCAGTCTGCACTTGTGAAGCGCCTCTGTATAGTGGTGTAAACGACGCACCTTACATCATAATATTATAATTACTAAGCAATGATGCAGAAAAGCTCATCGGTCTCATTCGAAATGTCGACAACAGAGTAAAAGGACATTCTCTTATCTTATATCTTCACTCAGCTTTGATGAATAAAATTATTATAGTTTTTATTCCAATTGTTGATTGATTATTTCTAACGCTTGATCAGGAATTTTAAGTAGTTTTTTCGTAAAAACCCATTCTTCTTCTTACTTACATTGTACGTTGAATAAAACCTTCCACCAACCAGAAATAGTACATTCCTGTAATACTCGCTGCAATAGGGTAAGTAGGGACTCCACCATTACCGTTAGGGTCCATATCGAGAATCCCGACTGACATTTTATTAAACCGCCACGTTGTGTAGGATCTCTTTTTATCATATCTGTACCCCTATTCTGTAGCAAGTGTAGGGTAGTCACTTGAAAAATGTGACTATTAGGCGATACATTTTGTATGAAAAACGTCTATATGCGATTCTCGCATTCGATACGTATAGACGTTTTTCATACAAAATGTATCGCCTAATAGTCACTTTTTTTCAAGTGACTACCCTACACTTGCTACAGAATAGGGGTCCTGTTGTGAACAATAAAATTTTACAAGTGTCAATATACCCATAAAATGAAGTGGATATGTACATAATGTCATTGTGTAAATGTTTTGATAGCAACCTACCACAGGAATGACTCAAACAGCATATTTTATGGAGTTGTACACACCTTTTATCCGGCAAAATATTCCGCCACAAGAGCACTGGAGTTGTACACACCTTTTATCCGGCAAAATATTCCGCCAAAAGAGCACCCGAATAAAAATCGGATCCGACACACGACAATTGGAAACAGAGACCCTTATTCTTGAATATCGATCGATGGCTTTTCTAAAAGAATTTTTATTACCTACTGCAATACATTCACACAGGAACAAACGAAAAGCTGGTTAACTGGGCGGAAGATCATAACATACACTTGGTATTTGACGCCAAAGATCGAGGTTCCTTCAGATCTGCCGCATGGAAACAAGATTTAAACTCAGATCTTTGTTTTGTCTCCTCTGAGAACAAGTGGGTGCCCTGTAACCGAAAGATTGTTCCAGATTTCCCACATAGTCAACGCCGTCCTGCAATCATCGAGATCGGTATTAAAATACCACTGATAACATCTTTAAAGGCAAAGGTGAAACTTTCAAAAGGCTGACTGGTCTGCCTTTTCGAGAGACCTGGACAGTTGTCTTGTCTGGATACCTCCGAAGGGCGAAAACTACATGCGATTCGTCGGTGATGTCATGAGTACAGTCTTAAACACATACCCAGAGGATTCAGAATGCAATATGTCCCAGGCTGGAGCGAGAGGAGCGAGGATCTATACAATGACTTTAAACAGAGTGGTGACAGAGAGATTGCGGATGAGCTTGTTGCCAGCCTAGATGCCGCACGCCGGTAAAAATGCATGAAAACCATGGAAAATCTTGACTTTAAAACATCTAATCGTAAGGAATGGTCCCTGCAACGTAAGCTCAGTGACGGTAGTACTATTGGCAACTCAAACCAGCCAATATCACCTAGCAGTGTAAGCACACACATCTAAGGCTCCTAGTGTAAAAGGTGTCAGTATAGAAGTTCCTCTGTCTATACTGACACCTTTGTATAGAAACGTGTTTGATATTCCAGACGTCATAATACATTTACAGCATTTAAACGTTGTAGGTTCTCTACTTGACACAGTCGGAAACAAGAATAATAATAAATGTGTGTTGCAAAATCGACATCACTATGTCGTGTAATCGACTTCTAATCGTCACCTGTGAACACAAACACTAGGCCTATAGATGTGAACAACAGCTGATGCATATTATAACATTTTCAGCCACCAATGCACACGATTTTTTGGCAGATCTGACACGGGATAAATGGTAATGGGCTGTGAGCAGCTAGTTCAATACCAGCAACAAGAAGACCGTTCAAGAAGCGGAGAAGCCTATTGGGCTGAGAGATGATAGTACCCTTATTCTGGATTTACGTGACATTTACGCTGGCGAGAAGAAACAAAATTTTGTATGAAAACTTGTATAGCTCCCCTACAGAAGGTTTGGAAAAGCTCTCCAGCCCATACACATTTTCTCGTGAGTTTCTCACTAATGCTAGTGAGTGACTAATATTCGGAATGGATATACAGGACGTGTTACTAACAGAAGATAAAAAGGACAGTTACGTTTGTCTGTCAGAAGTGGAGATGTGATTGAGGATGGGAGAGGTGTCGAGCAGGCTGTGCGGCTTACGATGACACAACAGAGTGGGAGAGGCAAACAGCTCCCTGGTGAGTCAACAACCAGTTACCGGGCGCCCCACCCGCTTCTATCACCAGCCATGCGACCAGACAACCTAAGTATTATGTTCAATGCATTACATTCGGCATTATGGACCAATTATTCCGAAACAAATATGACATTGTAGCTAAATATTCTAACCACTTTTCAATAGCGCTAAGTTGACATTCACCGCTATCGCTATAACAGTACCGTAGGCCTAGGCATACAGAAACAAAAACAGAAAAACCTAACCTAAAAAAAAAACCTAGAAAAACAAACATAAAACATAACCTAGGAAAACAGACCATAAGACCCATTTCACACATAAGGTCTTATTCTGTGATGCTTTACATTTTTGTCGTCAGCCACAGAAAACTAAGCTGTACCTACCTGACTGTACCCCTGTTACGAATTTTACTCACTAACGTAAGTGAGAAACTCGCGGGAATTTCGTATGGGGAGCGGAGTTTACCGAAGTATTCTGTAAGGGCGCTATACACGTTTTCATACAAAATGTTGTTAATTTCACGTCAGCGGTACTTAAACGTGCGATATTTCACCGTAAGATTATCCGTAGAAAGAGAGTGACGTGACTGGCGTGTTGTGCGACAAGAACAATAACACGACGGGCTGTGCAGCTAAACAAACTACGGCATGGAAGTGCAAAACTCTCGACACACATGTCTGCGCATTCAAGGTTGCTGCCATCACTCCATCATACGACGCATTTCACGACAATTTGATACCTGTCATACATCTTTTTATAGAAATACTAACCACTGAACACTTGTTCCGTTCAAGTACTTTTCAATTCATTACAGTTTTCATTCTAAGGTTTCAGTGGCACTTTCACAAATTTGATTGGACCTCGAACGCTTTCTGTCACCATCAAAACCGACAGCATATTCCTGCTATCCCATGCGTCTGCCTGCATGCGTTCCGCCGTAACATCTTGCAAATTGATGTGCTTAGTAGAATAGCTGTTCAATCAGCGATTTTCATTCGACCATCTTCCTTTTTCACGACAAAAACTTTTGCTTAGTGTGAAATAACTAAATAAATTGACAAAAGTGTATTTGTGTTAACTTTTGGTGAGCATATAAAAAAATGGAGCTAAATTTTCCATGGTAATTATATCACGCGTGAAGGTTAGACGAATTTTATTTTTTCAGGAGAAGGTTCAGTACCCCTATTCTGTAGCAAGTGTAGGGAAGTCACATGAAAAAAGTAACTATAAGGCGATACATTTAGTATGAAAAACGTCTATACGTATCGAATGCGAGAATCGCATATAGACATTTTTCATACAAAATGTATCGCCTAATAGTCACTTTTTTTCAGTGTAGGGTAGTCACTTGAAAAAAGTGACTATTAGGCGATACATTTAGTATGAAAAACGTCTATACGTATCGAATGCGAGAATCGCATATAGACATTTTTCATACAAAATGTATCGCCTAATAGTCACTTTTTTTCAGGTGACTACCCTACATTTGCTACAGAATAGGGGTCCAGGAAAAAAAAATCAAGGAATTTAAGAAAACTTATACAATTTTGAAATCAAATGGGCCTTTCACAGAATCTGACAGTTGTTTGATAGTTGGTGCGTTTGCAGAATGCTGATGCAAAATATAACAGATGCATCGGTCGGAATTACAATGGTTAAAATGGTAATTAATTGAACATTATACACATTCGAATGCAATATTCATAGTTGTTAAGGACCACAGGACACCGTCTGCTGGGAATGCTAGTCATGTATAGTCTGCGCCACGAGAGAATGTCCTACCGGTATAGGGTATTTCAACAGTACTCTGCACAAAAATAATATCATTTTTTTATTTATTTAAGAAGCTGCCAAAAAATTTATTAAAATATGTAGGAATATTTAATCTCTTAAGGAATTAATATGTGTAGGTACCTAATGTTTCTTAACTATTTTACAATAATAATTGTATTTAGGAATCAAAAAAATAACGGCTTTACTCTCCATTGTTGTATAAATTATGATTTTTAAAAGTTATTCTAGGAAGTGCAGCAGAACCCAGGTATCGATAGCTGTTTTTTGTTAATGACTAAAAATCCCTTTGTTTTTATAGAAACGTCAACTTACCGAGTACCTCCCTATAATAAGTGAAATCCAGATGGGTAGATATAAAAAGGCTCGTTTCTTATCAATAGAACTGATTATTCTTTGGTTTTGATTTCTTAGAAAGACAGTTATATGCCATTTTTTTTTATATTTGGGATTCCTCAATGATGATTTGTTTTCTGACAGGGGAAAGTAAATAACAAGGATTTTTAATACATTTATCAAAAAAATAAAGACAATAGGTACTTAAATAAAATATATAAAAAGTAAAACAAATAAACTTACAATAACATAATTCTTACTTAAATAATTTTTTAATAAAATAAACAGCTATTGATAATAAAAAATATATATATATATATATCTCGCTAAAAGAATCTTCCTCAGAAGATTCACTATTTGAAACATCTATAATAAATTGTTCATATTCGTTGATATCCTCAAACGCCACATCTCGCATCCAATATTCCGCCTCGACTTCTTGGATATGTCTGCAATGGTTTCATTCCGTCTGTTTTCTTCAATAAGTTCTTGGACCGAACTTAAGGTCATATCGATGTTTCTGGATCCAACGTAACCCTTGAGAATACCCCAACTTTCTCAATTGGGTTGAGGTCAGGGTGATAAGGAGGCAACCGCAACACGTCATGACCTTTTTCATTAAAGAGACGATCGATTGCGTAATCCTTATGATGAGGCTTATGAAACGTAAGAAGTCTGTAAAGCTCCGTTTTCAGCAAATCATCCGTGAATGGGGTGGATCTCCTTTCAAGCCATTCCTTCATTTCGGCTTTCCTTGAAGATGAATTGGGGGTAGGATTTAAGCATCAGACATTTTAAAAAACTTTTTTGTAACCCTGTACTTCAAGAAATTGACAAACGTGCGGACACCTCAAACAGCAGAGCGATACTGAGAGGCAGGTAGAACCAATCAGCACGGGTTAACGCCACACCACACAGACGCACGGCGTGTAAGACAAATGCATTAACTAATACTAATGATGAGGACATAAGCTCGTGGTTTTATCTATAATAAAGTAACTTTTATTAGGAACTTTAGGAAAGGATGTTTTATGGAAGTTAGAGTTGTTACAAAGATGAACTTACGTAAGGGTGGTTTGGGCATATCGGATGACAAAAATAATTCAAAAGGCTGAAAGGAAAGGTGTTTGAAGGCGCAGTCAACCGAAAATGACTTGGATTGAACACATCGATCACGTCAGAAGTAGGTATAAAGGTCAATGGAAGAAATCAATGTCTGATAATCTGTGTTTACAGATAGAAAAAGAGTGGAGGTCCGTTCTCTCTGCCTACCCATTAAGGGACATAGCCTGGTGGGTAAAAAAAAGAACTGTACCCCTACTCTAAGCTTCCGTGACATTTATGCTGGCAAAAAGAAACAACATTTTGTATGTTAACGTTTATAGCGCCCCTACAGAATACTTCGGAAAGCCCCGCAGCCCGTACAAAATTCCTGTAAGTTTCTCACTTACGTTAGTGATTAGAATTCGGGATAGGAGTAGGTACCTACTGAGTATCTCTCAAGTACCTACAAATTACTTTATGCGTTGCAGAGCTTTTTTCTTCTCTAGTTTGATAATTCAAGCTTAAAGTGCTTTTTATCACCCCGTAAGGGCATGGTGTATAGTGCAAACATCCTAGTAAGCACCACACTATATTCTTTGTGTGGTGGCCCCTTATGATGACAAGCACTCCTCACACCTACACAAACACCCCCGTCCGGTAAGCAAGAGGCTCTGAAGTGCCGGGACTGGCCTAGCCTGTATCGGGAGTGCCACCTGTTGTGTGGGCGCGGACAGTGTGAAGACACAGAGGACCTCCCGATCAGTATTGATTATTGTGTAGCGCAAACACACTCTGGCTGAATAACACATCGGGATGTGAAGGCTGGACTGATGTAGAATAAAAATATTGTATTAAGGCCGCACTTTAGTGAAAAAAGGTATCACATTTTGAGAATGTCATTTTTTAGTGAATTTTCATCATTCCGGATACGAAGTGGCAACACTGGTTCGGTATTTATTTTGGAAGAGACCTGGCAACCCTGCTGGGCACACCTCATTGCGCTTAAATTGTGAAAATAATTCAAAAATAGATACTGATGCATCTTATGGGTATACTTATTTCTCCTAAACGTCCTCGTAAATAAAAAAATTGACATAAAATTTTGAAATTTTGTTCGAATGCGGCATCTAGTACTATTATTTGGGTTGGTAGTATTTTAAATGCAACGGTAATATTATTTATACACTGGAATGATGGTGTTCGACGTCAGACTTGATCTGTCTACCCAGCATCTTAATCGAGCCCGTACGCGCACACCTCAAGGCCGATGGATCCATTGTTCTTGGAGACAGCCCACACGTATGAAATATTTGGGTAGACGACCTCCTATTCTTTCTCCTATCATCAACTATGTAAATGCCTCGCATTGCATGGACTGTATTGGAGTAATACAATACCTACACGTTTCATATAAACTTTAAATTTATAATAACATTTTTTCCAATACATGGGCCTTTTAGGCTCCAAATGTGGTTATGGTAGCCTGTCAGTTGGGTCGTCGACTTTCGTATTGTTAAGTCCTGGATGACGCGGGTTCGATATCAGCAGGGTAAGTCGCGAAAAAGTTTAGGCTTAGAACTAGTCAAATATTTGAAAATAAGGGGGCCATTCTCTCAAATGATTGCTTCGATCAAACTATCTAGATATACTTCGATCTAGAGGGTCGGTTTCATGCGGGACGGGTTGGCTTCGTATTTGTCTCCTCTGGGCTGGCTTGCGGTGTGAAGGGGGCCTTAAAAGGAGAATGACGACGATGAATCTCTCAAAATAGTCATTTTTTGCACTTTTTCTTAATCGATTAAAACTACATGATTCCGGCGCGATTCCTTAACATACGAAACTAAAATTTATATTTTATTGTAGAATGAAATTTAATTAAATATTAAAAAGTTAATTTTGTTGTGGACAATTTGAAGATAAATCTTCATCTTGATTGGAATTTGTTTCATTCACCTAAAATATTTTTTTTTTTAAGTAAACGCAACTTATGTAAATAATCAAGTTTAGTTCGAGCTAATTTTTTTCTTGAATTCGGGGGCATGTGCCGACCATCCTGCTCTTTCACGACACAAGCTTTAAGTAGGTAGCTTACTGTGAAAGAGTCAAGAGTGTATTTGTGTTCACTTTGAGTTGGCTTATCCGCCAGGCTTCACGAGATAGTCGACCTTTATCTTTATTGTTCCCCAAAAAGTCATTTCTTTCAGTGATTTTCGGGTTTCTGATAGAGTATTCTATAATTTAACAAAGCGACAAATGAAACTATTGGGAATCCTGTGTTTTATAGGCTGGATGTTACTTCTATGGCGTGTTTAGAATTTACCTATAGATGTCGGAGTTCAGTGCCAGATTAGGCAAGTTTCTTTTTGCATAAAATATGCCTTATGTACCCAACTATGGAGGATTGAACAGTTTGTGGGAGTACAAATAGCAGAGAACTTAGGATATTTTGATCAAAATAAAAATAACAAATGGTGCCGCCATGCACACACTCCGTGCGATTCACTTGAGTGTAGGCAGGAAGAGAAACTGCACTTCAAGGATTCGCAACGTGTCTGTGAAGTACGCTACTCATTAATGTAAATAGGTAGGTATACACAGGTATGTGATCACGTAGAGAAATATTCACAAATTAAGTTTGATTTTAATGCAATAAATTAAAATATGAACCATTCCGTAGAAGAATATAGACGCAAGCCCGTAATGTTTTCAAAATACTTTTAGTTTGCAACAATGAAATATATTAGTTAACTGATGAATCATACCTAAAAATACAAGAAATCGCATATTATTATAATATTCGGCCACTTCCAAGAAAACAAAAATGAATAATAATGGGGGTTTTTAAACGGGATTATTCCTTGTTTGCTGTTTCTTCAAGTTTTTACTTTCGACCGACAATAAATTGTTAAAGTAATTAAATTAAATTGTTAAATATATTCCTCATTATGAGTTGTGCGACTATAAGGAGGATACACATAATATTCTTATGTTTTGTTCAAATACTTGTAGTTCGCACTCATTTGTTATAGGTATCCAAGCAAACTGTTAGGTACATATATGTTGTATTCAATAAATAAATATAATTTATGAAAAAACAATACGTAGTCAGGCAGGAGGTAGGTAAGTATTATTTCAAAAATTATAGAGTTCACTGCACAAACACCTGTACCCCTCTTCCAAGTTTTATCGGAAGGTAGTCACGGATGTAAAGTGAGTATTTCACGATACATTTTGTATGGGAAACGTGTATAGCGCCGCCACAAAGATATTTCTAAAAACAAAAGCGATTCTAGCATTCGATACGTATAGACGTTTTCCATACAAAATGTATCGTGTTACTCACTTTTTTTTTTTTTTTGTAAAGAAGGTCAAAGGACCATATGCCCTTTGAGTCACCGCGACCAATAAGATCTATTGTGACATCCTTCAATGAATTCGTGGAGCGCTGCCTCTTATTGTGCCACGTCTCCAGAGGCCTCTTGCAGAGTGACAGTGCCTCTTCCCGGCTCCTGCCCTCCGCAAAAGGTCTCCTTAATCTTCTTTTTGGTCCCAACAGGATTCCCATCTCTCGGTTGCAACAACTTACAACTTTACTTCCGTGAATACCTTCCGATAAAACTTGGAATACGGGTACTGTTCTGCGGAAAAAGGAATCTTCAGATTCTTGTAGTACCTACTCGTGGAGGGTCTTGGTCTTATTCAATGTTGTTACTACGGGAAGAAATGTCAAATCGTCCACAGTTATATCAATGTGAACATGGGACCCTTTGAGAGACAACATAGCTGGATTGTTGGTCGATCAAACGGTTGTCCGACAGGTTTTGCTGCTAGTTATAATATAAACACGAAGGAGAAAAATCAGTTTGATAGTAGTTGGGCGAGGTATGGCGGTGTGGGAGGACCAGCCACTGCTCGCAGGACCATGTTTGGTTGCCTGAAATCTCGGCTCTAGTGGCCTCACCAGCAAGAGAGAGAGAGACAGAAGCCGAGGCTGCGTAGGCCCTCAGTCAGTAGTATTGTCTCTTTTTCTTGTTACAGTTTCTACGTTGCACAATGAGACTTTGACGGGATTTCTCATTGCATTTTACGTTCCATCTCTTATGACTCGATATACGTCATATCACCTACATTCTACACATACTTCATTTCTTGTAACTCTAAAATTGTCGTGGGACATCTGACAGGCAGGAACACGTTATATGTGAAAGCAAATTTGTTTTTTTCTTCTTTCTATTTTTATCGCAATTTTTCTCACTGATACGAATAATCTGAAACCAAAACAGCCAAATCGGTCCGACCGTTCTTGAATATCAGCGTGACACACGCACAGCTATTTTTTTGTTATTGTCTATCAATTTACCTATATACTAAACACACAAAAAAATGTTTGTACATATATCCGTTATAACCTTTCAAACCACCAAAACAATATTTCATACCACCTAATGACGAACGTTGTTAACGTAAAGTGATCACACTAAGCCAGCCTTCGAAACAACAGTAGAAGACGGTCGTAAGCCCGTGGTGGTTTGTTCCATTCACAAATCGAACATCAGTGATGAATTTTTAGAGTCATTAGTTGTTAGATAATTCTTACAAAACAATATGCTTCAAATCGGTTTCGTTTGAAAAGTTAAAATAATGCGAAGATGGTTTTAGACCACCAAAACAATGAAATAAGTGTAAAGGGTGATGACCAAAAACACAAAGCTGAGGTTTCGATCTCATTTGTGGAGCCGACCGTAGTATGTTGTCGCTTTCAGTATATACCATGTCCAACTTCTTTTTACCCATCACGCCGTTTCCCGAAGGAGGCAGGCAGAGAGTGCGGACTTCCATTCTTTCCCATCCAAACAAACCTCTTTCGCTTCCTCCAAACGCATAATACTCCGCATACATGCTCTTCTATTCCTTTGCTCCTGACTTGGCCCTCCTGTAAGACGGCACCGATATGGTCGGACCATGTCATTCGAGGTCAGCCTCGTCTGGGTGCACCCATTCTTTCAGATTTATACAGGGTGACTGGTAATTCAATACATTCCTTGTAAGGGGTTATACTAAAGAAAATTTGCAACAATTTTGTTCCCATTAACCAGGGGTAAAATACCAGTGGTTTTCGAGTTATTTAACTTTTTAGAGTTTTTTTTTCAATTTTTCACCTTTTGACATAAAAATCGAAATTGTGAACTAAGTACTTCATTTAGGAAAGTAAAAATAAATTTTTCTAATAGTTAAAGAATAAAAGAATGGTCGAAGTAAAAAATCAAGAAGAAAATTTCAAAATCCTCATAAATATGGCGTTTTTAAATCACAAGTCAGTTTTTTTCAGTTTTAATTTCGATTTTTCTAAGCTAGTTACTCCAAAAAAGTATAATATACTTGGCGTAAAAAACTTCCTCAATTAATAAGCTTTGCGAAAAGGTAAAAATGTTTACCAATTTACTACAGTTTTGGAAAATAATCAATATTATACGATCAGATGGTGCTATGAAGCCGTAGGCGTTTTCATACAAACGACTTTACTTCAACATGAATAAAATTCAAAGCTGCGCTTCGTTATGATTATCTGCACTAGGTAGTCCAGCATTAGTATGGCGAAGTTGAACTGATTCTGCGCCTTCTAACCGTTTAATAAGATTTATTTTCCGAAACTGCAGTAAAATAGAAAACATTCATTCATACGCTTTCTGAAAGCTTATTAATTGGGGAAGTTTTTCTTGTGGTTTTTACGCCAAGTGTATTATACTTTTTTGGAGTAAGTCCGTTAGACAAATCGAAATAAAAAATAGAAAACACCAAATTGTGATTTTAAAACGTTGTATTTCTGAGGTTTTTAAGATTATCTTCTTGATTTTTTACATCAGCCTTTCCTTTGTTCTTCAGCTATTGGAAAAGCATATTTTTACTTTCCTGGATGGAGTACTTTGTTCACAATTTTAAATTTTAGGTCAAAAGGTGGAAAATTGAAAAAAAACTCTAAAAAGTTAAATAACTCGAAAACCACTGATATTTTTCCCCTGGTTAATGGGAACAAAATTGTTGCAAATTTTCTCTAGTATAACCCCTTACAAGGAATGTATTGAATTACCAGTCACCCTGTATATCCTTTTAGTCATTCTGTCCAACTACCCTCATAAAATCAGATTGTTCAGTGGTGGACGGATTAAGTAAAAGTGGTGGACGAATTAAGTAAAGTTAAGTTGAAGTTATGAAAAAGAAAATACATTTCTTTTTTAGCTCAATCTATAATATAAAAGAAAGTCGGGTTAGTGCGAACTCTTATAACTCGAGATCGGCTGTACAGATTCTTCCGCTCTTACAGATTTATTGGATTCGTCTACGCTCCGGAAAACAGATGACTAATAAAAAGTTGAAAAAAATGCATAAGAAATAATTTAAAATATATGATAATAAAGTTAGTATGGAACGGATTTCCTGCGACGCCAACGCCATCTATGCAAAACTCTATAACAACAAAATTATTTTTTACCTGACAACCATTATTGACATTGAAAATATTGGTCAGCAGATTGTAGATGAAATTTTTTTCGAGCTTTCAGAAGTATTATTTTTACATTAAAAAATATATTAAACGTATTTTTGTATAAATTACAAATTTGAAATGAGTATTCATAGTAAGGACTACAGGACAACGTCTGTCGGGAAAGCTAGTAGGTACATAAAATATATAGTTTATGGAATTTCCAGAATTTCCTCATCACAAGTGTCTTTTTAATACTGTAATATTAATATAAGTGTCTTTTTAATACTGTAATATTAATATCCTTCTACTTGAAACAACATTATAACTTGTTATTATTGTGAGAATATTTGAATGTCTAAATAAGTGACCCTTCTCATTTCTTTAAACTGTAATATTATCCTTTTACTTTAAACATCATTATAAAACATGTACCTACTATGTTATAGGTACCTCTAGGTATTTAATTCTTTAATTTAATATTAATATTCTTTCACGATATTGAGATAACCAGGTTGCTTTAAATAAGTGTCCTTGTTAATACTGTAATATTATTATCCTTCTATGTACTTGGAACATCATTATAACTTGTACTAGGTTATATCTAGGTAAACGGTATGTTACACTGTTGACCTATAGGTATTTATTGTTAATTTTCTTTTTCTTTTATTTATCTTTACTCTTTGTCCATTCTTAAACTGCAATATTATCCGTTTTACTTTAAAGAAATTATAACTTGTACTAGGTTATATCCAGGTAAATGGTATGGTATGCTGTTTACCTTTATTTATCTTTCTTTTTAATTTAATTTTAGTTCTTCTAAGGTGTAAGCGTTAGTATAATAGTAGTATTTTTATTTGCAAACTAAAAGCGCCCTTGAGGTGACTATTGTTGTCACTAAACGGCGCTCTAAAAATTGTCCTCATATTATTATTATTATCACGTTTATTTTAATTATTTTACCACATTAATGTGAAGTTGGCGCATAACGCAAAGCATCAAAAGACCTATCAGAATCATCAAAAAGATTTATAATTTTTAGTTTAACTTTTAAGCAAACTGAACACGTCAGGGATTCCGTAGTGTAAACATCTTTTATTTTTGTTACATTTCCCCGTTGGCGTACGGGACAAGACAAGTCATAGATACGGGTGGCGGCCGTGGGGACGGTCGGTGATGAGTTAACATAGCGTTCCTTCCGCTGGGACTGTTAATCCCAATAACCAGGCAGGCGTGGTCTTCGGGGTAAAGTAAGCTCACTAAATCGACCCATAACACCTGCTGGAAAGTATAGAGAAGGTCAACTGAAAGTGTACGTAAATGCCAGTGTACCCGGTAGTCGTGAGAGGGTGTCTTGTTTATTTATGTATTCATTGTTCACCCATAGGCCCATTCAGGCACTTAATTGAGAGTGTCTTCAGTAACTATCAATATACAAGACCCTTCCGAAAATTACAACTAAAAGTTTATTTTTGATAACACTCAATACAGAATTAATCTTCCGGATTTCTCTTTGAATAAAATGTTATACTTATATCTAATTTGAATTTTTAACTTTTTACTATTTTGATGTTCTGTGTGTATTTGAGATGTTCTATATATATATAGAACATTTTAAAACCCACTCTCCTGAGTACAACAAGAGCTCTCCATTACGCTCGATCTTGCGCAATGTTATGACCTCCTCCCACATCATGTCCAAATCCCTTAGCTCTGCTTCGAAGAGGCGGAACATTTCCTCGTCTTCGGGACCCTGATGGGAGGAAGAACAGCGTTCTCCTCGGCAAACTGCCATTCGGCATCCTTAGCACATGCCCCAGCCAAGTCCATCTCCTCCCCATAATCCATAATGGTAGGAGTGATGGGCTCACGCTGGTACGTCGTTCGTGATGCGGGAGTACCATCTTATACCCAAAATTCACCTGAGGCACTTCATTACAAATGTAGTGATTTTTTGTCATTTTATCCCATATCATGGTATCATGGTATAGGCACATTGGTGTCATTCCGTTTTATCTGTTTTCCCAAATTAGTTTAAAGCTTCCGTCGAGATTTTCGAGTTCTGTTTTGACTACAGGTGGACTTATTTTGAGCAACAAGTCCAAAATACTTTCAAATTGCTTCTTTAGTTTCAGCATTGAATGCAAAATCTTGGAGGCACGCCAGCATGCGGTTATTCACGAAAAAGCTTTAGTTTAGAACTAGTCTAATATTTGAGACTTAAGGACCCGTTCTCACAAAATAGCCGTTTTTGGCACTTCTACTTTAGCGATTTTTAGGAAGTTGGAATAAATGCTGTAGATATGAGATCACTGCGTATCTATCATTTGCGGAAAGAGACTGATTGATAAGGTGAGGAATGATTATATTATAAAGGAATGTGGTGTGGATGTTAGCAAAGTGACTAGGATGAAAGTTAATAAATTAAGGTGGTTTGGGCATGTCGAGAGAATGAACGAAGAGAGAACGACTGAAAGGATATGAAGGTATATAAATGTGAAAGAATGGGTGCACGCGAACGAGGCCGACCTCGAATAACATATGGTCCGACCATATCAGTGCCGTCTTACGGGAGGGCCAAGTCAGGAGCAAAAGGAATAGAAGAGCATGTATGCGGAATGTTATGCGTTTGGAAGAAGCGAAAGAGGTTTGTTTGGATAGGAAAGAATGGAAATCCGTACCCTCTGCCTACCCCGATTATACTAAACTTAATGATTCCTTAATATACGACACTGAAATTTACATTTTATTTTAGAATGGACTTTAATTAAATAGTTTTGCTAGGTAGGTAGTTTAGTTTCGGAAAAAATGTGAAAATAAATCTGAATATTTATTGGAATTTGTTTCATTCCCCTAAAAAGTACCTATGTTCTGAGTCTCGGTATGGTTTGAATGCATCAAACTTGGATTCCATGCATAGTACTTTTTGAGACTAGGAATAACCGGCTGCGAGCCTGTTCACCTCGCTTGGTTGTTTTGCAGCAACAATGGTGTCACTAAAAACAATGTGCTACGGGGAATTGATTGAAGCGGAGCAGAGTCACGTGACTCTTATCGAAGAGCACTCGATGGGCGGAACACATAAAATATAATCCATTACCGATTACACACAAGGTGAGTGAGGTTCGCCGTACAGCGGATGCTGCAACTAGATGCTTTCATACAGTCACCATACATACACAATTAAGGCTCAAATGATTGGCGTTACATTATTTACACATTAACATTATATAGCACCAACTATATTGATGCTATCATTAAATTTCTATGGACGTTCCATTTTTAAATTGTATTCTTTTTTTTCAAATTTGAACCACTAAATCTTCTACTTTTGATTTGAAGGCTGACTTCGTGATTACTTTGAGTCAGAGTTGTTATAACTCAGCTATAATTCATTTAGCACCCGTGTAAAATTAAAAATACGAATCTTAATTTTATTCTGTAATTTGTTTTACTATTGAAACGAAATTTAGTCTTCTTCTTATGGTCGCTAAACATATCACCTCCAAAGACCGAGGCCTGGATTGGATCGTGTAATTCCCGTGGGCTATCGCTAGGTAGGCGGCGTTAGTCGATCATTCAATCAGTCCGTGTTCCGGCCTATTCTAAAATAGATTTGTAAACGCGATCGTAAAATTTGTTGTTGATGTTAAGTCAAATAAATAATTAATAATAATGTGTAACTAAAATGATGGGTATTTTGATGTGGTCAATATCGTGTTAAAAAAATGATAATGCATTAACTACCTATTGGACATGTCCGCTCTGGAGGCCACGAGAGACCATTGCGGTGAGTAGGCACATACCTAGTTTACCTGTTGTTTGTGGTCCGATTACACCTGATAATACAAAACATCGTGTTGCACAAACAATATGAGTCTGATGTTATTTTATTGCAATACCTAAATTTGCACATGGGTCATATTAAGTGTGTAAAAATGTTATTTTGGTAGGTGCATAATATGTCACACCTTTAAATATGATTAGCTGTTCAAATTGATAAAATTCGAGAACGGCTGGACTGATTTAGCTGCAGATATTGGTTTCGAAATATTTAGGAATTCTTAATAACTTTTTAAGAATTAAATTTTGGGTTGGCTGGAAGAGATCCTTCGGGATAAGTCCGCCCATTGATTCTTTTAAATGTTTGTATAAAAATTGTTTTTAAATTTCACAATAAAGCTTTATTAATTATTTATTTATTTAATAACGAAATTGCATGCTAGATTGAAATGAAAATGTATTTTGTTTGGCCACCAACCTCTGGGAATCGAAATATTATTTTGCATTTAATACAAATCGAGATTTAATTCCAATATGGAAAACATAAGTTGACAGAACAATAATAATTTTTACTCTGAGGCGGGACGATGTTCGACGGGTCAGCTAGTACTTCATAGAAGCAAGCACATTAATATGTTAATTATTGAGAGGAAGTATTACATACCTACCTATGTGTATTATATTGCTATAGGCCACTATAGGGTAAGAACACGTAGAAAGACGATTCCGACCCGCGCCGACCGGCTCAAAGATTGTTGTCTATGGTTTCAATGCATTTAAGTGGGCATACCGGAAAGCGGGTTCCTGCTTTTTCTGTGCGTATACATTCTCATTCAAATGCATAGAAACATTCTGTGCGCCGGTCGGCGCGGGTCGGAATCGGCTTTCTACGTGTTCTTACCCATAGGTAGGTACATCCTCTACTGGTGCGGTGATTCGGGAAACAGAACCACTTGACTAGCAGAATTAATTTCAAGTGCTTCATTAAAATCTATGGCTAATGAAAATCCTTAGGATAAGTACGAAAGATTCTCCAATTTATTTTCAGCACCGCATGTGAGTTGAAAAGGGAATTAGCTACATACGAAAAAATATACATTTTTGAAATGGCGCAAGGCGCAGCTGTAGATACGTCGGCCATCTTTGTATGTTATGTAGGTAGGTGTGTATAAAAGGCTGTGCTGCCAGTGTATATATCTACCTAGACAGAGTACCTAAACCAGCAAAAAAGTGAACTATTTGTGACAGATAAGTTGACAAAAGGAATTGTTGTTGTATGGAGATCTGTTAGTAAATTTAGATATTTTGATTTTTATTTATAGAAAAGAGGTTACTTTTATTCAACAGTCACGTGACTGAAGATAAATCATCAATAATAATTCATTTTACTTTCATCCACAAGCACAAGACAACACAACAAAACCTTTAGGTACTTCCTTTAACTAATTAATTATTATACAATTAAAACATAAAATTCCTCTGTGTAGCCTTTAAAATAGTGCTCAGCCACCAGGAATAATAATATTATTATGTTACTGGCAGCTGTCAGCCGCATGTTAGTAGAACAAAATTTTTCTTTAGTTGCGAGTGGCGCGCCATCTAGTGGCGTTAATGACATCAGTCAGTCAGGCAGTGAGTCAGTGTTCAAGGCAAATATTATTTAGATAATAATTTATTTATCTGCAGTCACGTGACTGTTGAATAAAGGAACCAATAATTTTCGGTTCTGCACATCCGAAAAAAAATCTTGTACACAGTGCTGTACACCCGTATTATTGGACAACTTGCAACCGATACGTTTGAAACTGTGTAGTACTGGGCACCTCTCAGAAGTTGCAGCAGCACTAATGAAGCCTCTTTTAACATTTTACTACTCCACTGCAGCCCATTGAGATGTATTCGGGTTAAGATGTTAAGCGGGTCGCTACTCTACACTTATATTGATGTCAGGACACAAACACTCGCACGCACTTGATAATAATTTTGCAAGCAGAAGAGAAACCATTCATCGCGTCGAGTGATGGTACATCATATTATTTAATTATACCTACCTACCGATTGTTCATCTCGTCTAAGCGCGCGCGAGTTCGTTAGGCCTCGTTCGCACGAGCGCTTTTTCAACGCGCGTTAAAAAAGCGTTGAAATAGAACAAATGCATTCACAAGTATATGTTCACACGTCAGCGCTTTTTTAACGCGACGTTTTTTTATCGCGCAATGTTGTATTTTCAGCGTTGGGCGTTGGGCGTTAAATAAAATAGACCATATGAAACTTAATAATATTATTCGCACGAGCGCTAAAAAAGCGCTGGCGCTGCGTTCACTTCGCCGCTCGCTCTCTCAGTGGTCGGACGTGTATTACTAGAACGGTGGCGGTACGATGTCGTGGGTTATAGATCCCGAAGTGCTAATTATAGGTGTTGAGTCGCGTCCATTTCTCAATGTAATTTTGGCCTGTAATTTTGTCCAATCCAATCCAAACTCCCTTAAAGCCCCACTTATAGGGATGCAACAAGAGCTCTCCATTGCGCAACGTTTATGACCTCATCCCACCACGATCACGAACGACGCTATACGTCGGCGCACCCAGCGTGAGCCCATCACTTCTACCATTATGTGGAGGAGATGGACTTGGCTGGGACATGTGTTGAGGATGCCGAATGACAGTTGGCCGAGGAGAGCGCTGTTCTTCCTCCCATCAGGGTCCCGAAGACGAGGAAGACCCTCTCATACTGTGTTCCGCTCCTTCGAAGCAGAGCTGAGGAATCTGGTAATTTTGTCCAACTGCACAAAATTACAGGCCACACTACGCACAAACTTTTTTTTAATGCCTGGAAAAGTATAACCAAAAATCTCCCAGAGGACTGGGAAACCCTCACCAACGAACAAAAAAATAGCATATTATTGGTATCTTGAAGTATTATTCGAAGCCCCACTATTTCTAATAATTCATCAAATGATGTTATAGACATTCGAAAATAATTAAAAAAATTACTAGGGTATTTCCTCAGCTCGCAAACTAGTACAGTGTCACAAACTGTCCTTTTAGGTATCTCTGTTTATTCAGACGATGTACCCAGAATACCTTTTGTTTACGTTTTCGTCTTCTAGCTACACTAGTTTCTATTGCTAATAATTTTACAGAAACCATTTTCACGTCTTCCTAATGCCAGAGACGAGACAAGAGTGATTTAAAAGCGTTCGTATGAACAGGTTTACCAAGGGCGTTAAAAAAGCGCCAACGCCGGGTTTTAACGCGACGCTTTTTAAACTCCCGTGCGAACGAGGCCTTAAACTTCCACTATACATTAGGTATATTGTATTGTTAAGCCTGGCACACACTAGGCCGAGTATAGCGTGTAACTAGTAGTTTGTAGCTAAATTACACGCAACTCGAAGAAAAATAGTTCACCCTAAAATTAGGACAAAATTAACTGGCGAGCGGTGTCATACAATTTAAAGGACCCTAATCCCTTCAATAGATTGATGTATTTTTTTAAATGAATCTGTGCTCACTCGAAGTGAACACAAATACACTTTTGACATCTTTCACACTAACCAAAGGGTTGCGTCGTAAAAGCGAAAATGGTCGAAACCGTCGAGATTCGAGCCGATTGATACCACTAGACAACCAACCACCTCTATTATGCTTCTTAATAATACCACTCGATTATGCCTTTTGTAAGGATCGTAATGTCATAGAAATGGTTTATTACCCCATTGGCCAGTTCACTTTGACGATAGAATATGTACATATTATCGAGTACAGTTTACAAGTGAGAAGGGTTTTTAAAATGAAAATTCCTTGACACAATGTAGGGTCTAGTACAAAGACATCGTATTATGATAATAATATGGATCATTGTTCGGTGTTGATGTAATAAACAATGTAAGTACAGAAAGGTATAAAATATTAAATAAAAACACATTGTATATAGTTTCACTCTAGCAACTAATGAACTCGCTATAAATAAACGTTCACATACGTATAGCGCCCAAAAAATAGACCAAAATGAGTCAGTTAGCCATAACTGTCGGCAAAATTTACGGTATTCAGACAAATTGTGTTACTAAATTACTCGCTACTCGGCCAATGTGAACAAGGCTCAAGTGCCACGAGCCGTGCAGTGCAGGGAGTAGTGTGGCCAGTCGGGCCGTAAAATGGGAAATAAAAGCACTCGATTTGTTGTTGGTGAATCATCAATGGAGGTCGGCCTCATGTCTGTGCACACCTCTCACGTCCACTGCCACATTTCATACATCTGTCTCTATGCTAACTAACACACACGAGGGACCTATCTACTTGAACGTGCACTCGGAACATGAGGCACTTTCCGTTTTTTCGCACACCGATTCTTCTGCAGTTCCATTCTTCCCTGATGCTTGCACCGACCGTAGATGAACTTGATAATTACGTTGGAATGACCCCCTTGAAAGGGAATCCCGGCTAAGGTAGGGTTGGTTAAGTATATTCATACTTATTTATTGTATACCTACACACAAAGATTGGTAATTTCCAATACGAAGATTGAAAATATAGAAACTCGAATCGCAAATTCCAAAAAAAATTAATAAGTTGTGACTTTTGGGGATTTTACAAACCAATGCTATCTAGAGCGATTGTTTTTAGTGATAATACATTGATTGATTTTGGAACGAAAAATTTGATAAACAGCAACCCTTTAAAGCCTGCTTGCTAGAGTACCTAGGCCATGTCACGCAAGCGCGGTATATCCCAAGCACTGAGCAGCAACAGTGCCCCGACCCAGGAGCAATAAATAAAATATTCTGTTCAACTGCCTGACCGACCTGTTTAAAGATTCACACTATCTCGAGGATGTTCAGGGGGCACTGGGGATGGTCCAGAGAGGTCAAGTAGCGCCACCCTGGCCTCCCCTGAAATACTTTTATTTAATTTACCTATAGAACGTTAATACTTTATATTCCAGTGCGAAATGTAATAATTATTGTAGACATTACTTGAAAGAGCCAGTTCTGGTCATATAATATACTGTAATAGTTCTGGTGCACGGTATAACGGTTGAAACTCTCAATGAATTAGTCAACACTGAGTACACAATGCGAATTATTATTTCTGCAGACGTGTTGAATGCGAAACCACTGATACTCCTCACACTTTATCAAACCTACAATAATAATTATCAACTTCACTGAGCTTTGCACTAAATCTAGGGCGAATAATACAAATCATATTTTCATACATACCAAGCTTAATAATTTTAAAGAAATTAGTACATCATTTCACAATAACACAGAACAGAACCTAGGTATTTTGTTTACAAGAGAATATTAATATATTCGTAGGCCTATACTCACATCAACATGAATACCCGCTGTTGAAACACGCAATGGACACACTTTTAATTGACCAAAATATAAACCATTGGTAAATAATTTATTAGTTCACTTAACGAAAAATGTAAACTTAGCGGACAGACGGCCGGGAGCCACCTCGCGCTCGAAACGTCAGCACATAACTGAGGCATGTAGTGCGGGGGAGTTGTGTGTGTGGACTGTGGAGAAAGCGCTGCGGTCGTTCGTTGCGCTCGTGTGTGTGCCTCTTTAGTACTTAACTTACAAAAGTCCCAGTTTCCACCGATTGTCGAATTATGATTATCTATAGTAGCCATCGTATATTGCGGAAGACGGAATTTTCATTTATGTAATATCGCAGTTCCAAGATTTTTGATTAGATTAGAACAATTAATATTATTCTCTACTCAGACCAGAACTCAACACCGAAAGGAAAATGATTATTATCGTATGCTCTCATTCCCAACAATCCCTCTTTATCTATGGTTTGTAGTAACTTCATAGTAACTTTCATACTTTCATCATCCATGATTTTTCGTTTTTCAAATTCAAAGTTTCATTTTGAAAAGTGCGAGTTGTTTTTTTAGTTGTTTTGAAAAGTTTTTGAATTTTGCGAAAGGACTATTATGATTGCCATTGATCTTGGGCGGCAATAGGGTTTCTGGCTTGCTGAGATTGGCTGAGATGAGATCTAGAAGTTCACTCATTCACTGAAGGATCCAAGATACGCTTAAAAAAAGACAGTTAAATGCTTAAACAACTATGTATCAAGGTGTACTCATGAAACAACCTCATATTTTGGGAACTTCTGCCTTTGAACTGTGTTATCTGTCACTGAATATGCTGCAAGAGTATGATACAAATCAACGCATGCAAAAAGGGTAGATGTGGCAATGAACGAAACATTGGCACTCAATAGTTGGATTTGATGGGCTTCGAGATAATAAGAACAGGTTGGATAGAATTCAGTTGAATAGCTAGATTGCCTCAAAATAAGTCTACAAAATATCCAGATTGTTGGAACACTATACCATGAGATGGTTAAGAAAAACTACCAGAGAAAGAAGAAATGATTGGAAGTTGACAGGGTTACAGTGAAGAGATGAAAAAGTTGTCTTCTATATGGAGTCTATTTTGGGAAGCTTATAAAATATGGTATTGCGTCTAGTTTAATGCTAGTCTATAATGTGTGATCTTTTCGTTTATTGTGCCAAAATGGAGACTTAATATTCAAATTAAATACATGAATTTACTCTATTCTATAGAATTTTGGTTGGTTTGGGGTGATTCGCGGCGGGCTTGATTTGTCCGGGGCCGCTTTCTGGTTTGATTGCTTCGATCGAGCTAGGTCGGTTTCGTGCGAGTCGGGTTTGCTGCGGATTGGTCTCCTCCGGGCTGGCTTGCGGTATGCGGGGGCCTTAAAGGGAGTATGTATGTGTGTATAGAATTTATTATTTAAGTGTTTTGTGAACTTATAAATCTGGAAGAACACCCTCTGTAACTGAACTTGGGACTCAACGGCTGACACTGGTAAGAAATTGTCCACATCACATATTATCATCGTCCAGCTGAGGAAATATCTGTGGGACATAACTCGCCCTATAGATCATGGAGAACACTCAACAGACTAAAAAAATAGGTTTCAGAGAAGAAGACACCTGTGAGTGTGGCTCTGTGCAAGACTGCCACCTGTTCTCGGGTCCTTGAATATGTGACACAAGGATACTGTGATGACTAAGGAATGGCATTCAGATGGTTGATTGCTGGGGACTTCAGATTGATGTGTATGGACATAGAAAGTAAGTAAATGAATATTGCTATAGTCTAAGTAATATACATATTAAATTTTACCAAGTTATAGTTGCTTTTATATATTATACCTACCTACTTATAATGTTTGAATTATTAATGGTAAATTTAGACTACTAAGTACGAGCTTACAACCATCTTCTACGTACTGTTGTTTCCAAGATTGGTTTATTATTTATTTATTTATTTAATAGAGACACCAACAGAACACTGAACTACATACTTAAATAAAAAAAAAAACATGAAACAAACACATAGAATCTCCAGTACTCCAATAACAGGTATCTCCCGCATAGCTATGATCACTTTACGTTAACAATACTCGTCTTTAGGTGGTGAAACCTCAAATTCCAGACCATGCATGCCTCTGGTAGGTTTCGAACCTACCACCCTAGTTGTGCGTTGCTGAGGTGTGCGAAACGCCAGGTGGGTATATTCTTTAATTCTCAAGATGATGAGACATCTATTGATCTTTATGAGAACCATTTTAGTAATCAACTTTTTGATCAGTCACCACTTTTACTAGATGGCGCCAGAATATTGTTATATCCATTTTTTCAGAAGTGTTGTTTATGTAAAGGTGGTAATACCAAGCCAGCTTTCGAAACAACAGCAGAAGACGGTTGCACGCCCATAATGGTCTTAATTTCCCAATAAAAATTCAAAGTGTTGCAACTGGAACATGGAGAGGTATGAGCCCAAAGGAGGAAGGGCTCCATTAAAAGTCAAATTTATATTTTGTTTACACTCACATTTATTTAACTAGTGTAAGTTATTGGTACAACATTAACACAATACAGTTCATATTATTTTATTATGATGTACCTACAGATTAGGTATTAATTTTTATACAGAATCTATGATAAGTGTCTCTATAGTTGGTGAATTATCTGTATGATTCTAACATGAGAAAATAATTCTTGTACAAAGTTGTTTATTTTGGACTGTTTTATTTTTTTACACTGTCATGGTGGAAGAAATCATATAGTAATTTGAGCATCGTTATTCCAAGCAGAAACTGATAGTTCAATCAAAATGATATACCTATGTATAACATTGGAATATGTTTGTGAATTTATAATTAGGTAAATTGATTAATTGCTTTATTTAAAGAAACATTTTGGTTAGTTTGTTGCAGAGTTTGCAGCACAAGACAGCGGAGCTTCTTTAATTTTTCTGCTTTTAGCAGGTAATCTCATTTTGATTCTATTGAACTTAGAGTAGTTCTTTTATTTCAAAAAAATATAAATTACTTTAATGTAAAATCTTTCTATTATGGTGTCTAGTCTGCTACCGTATTATGGTTCTTTGGTGAGATGAGATTTATTTAAATATTATAATATAATAAATAACTACAATAAATAGAGATATTTTAAAGTTTTATATACCTACTGAATAAAATTTTAATATATTATTATGACATAATATTGTTTAAAATTTCAGTAAATAGTTTTTTTTTGTTAAATAATGTAATATAATATATTTTTTAATACATAATCAATAGAAAGATTAAATCTTATTAAGCAATCCATTATGTTTAATGTCCCAAAGACAGAAACTTTTGTAATCACTAAGTTAAAAATCTTGGACCCAACCATAGAAAGTTATTTATGATTTATTAAATTATCTATGTCATACAATGTGTACTGTTGGCTTCTGCGGTAACCAGTGAATGAGATTGGTGCACTAGTAGTAATGTATTGAATGTTTTCACACTTAAAAATATAAACCATGTTCGTGTTATTTAGGATGTCCGTATAATATTTAGCTACAGTGAACCGGCCGTAGTCCGACAAACATTTTACAAACTTAACTGCCTTAAACTCCCTACTGCCCAAATTTTTTTAATGGCGATGTGAAAGTTGATGGGTCAGTGCATTCCAAGATTGACAATGAGCAAAAACTAAGTCTTTCATTTTGAGTTTTTGTAACTTTTTTTTCTACAAGTTGGTCTTTTGATAAGATATTCGCAGATTTTTCTTGTCATTTGAAATCCAGCTGAAGACTTTACATCAGAGTGTTACACGCTTCAGATTACTGCAGATCCACTGTATTTCTATATATCTAAATAAAATATTATCAAACACATGAACTTTTCTTAAAAAACAAATGTAGTAAATCAGCAATGATTGAAAATATCAAATACCTAATTAAAGTCACAGCTTCTTCATGCTACTTGATTTTAGAAATTATTTGATTAGAATGAGAACATAAAAATTTAGACAAGGTAAAATCTACATTCATTATAATATTGTTTTTACATTTTTAAACACTATGTCCAGCTACATTTATTTTTAATATGACACCAAATACATAAATGTTGAGATACTATAGTAACAATATAACCTCATTAAAAACATCAATAAAACTATTTTACCACTGATATAATATAATATTAGGCAGGCAGATTTAGTGACAAAGGTGGAATGTTCTTAGATCGAGACACTGACTTGCGGGCATTTCAAACTTATGTCGCGAACTTGAGACGATAAAAGTTCCGCGTGGAAAAAGTATCTTTCTGCACTATTAACTGCGTCTTAAAAGAAAGGTAATAAAGTGTCAATAAATAGGATGTTTGTTTTAATAAAATATATTTATGTTGCATTATCAAAATATAATGTAGTATTTGAGTTTAAAAATACAACAGATTCCCAACATATGAATGCAAATAGTAAAATACTATATATAAATTTTACTATAAATATCTATTTACGACCGGTTTCAAAAACCTATCTATTCCTACCATTTGTCAAAACTATTGTGTTGTTTTGGTGTTTCGAAAAACTAATATAAGATAGAATTTATATCCATATTTTGTATCTATCTTTATCTTTCTAAGTACTTCGAGATATGCATTCTAAAGAAATCAGCATTTCAATACTTTAGTAGTTTCCAGTAGCTTGTGATATTTTTGTGATTACTACCTTTTATATGGTTTTGCTATCTCCCTGTTCCGTGTCAATTTTATGTTTCGTGCTGCGTAAAAAATAAGTTTTCTTTAAAAAAAAACCTTCCAAGTGACACAAGCAATTTAGAATTATTGTTGAAAGGCCGAGTCTTTGACTCTGACTTTAGGATGAAAGTCCCAGATGGAGTATTAATAAAATTCATTATATTGGTAAATTCAAATATATATTTCATGTAAGTACAGGTTTTGGCTCTACAAATAGCCCTAAACTATTTGTTGATTGAAATAATGCCAATCTCGTGCTTTAGTTCTTCAAGGTCTTTCTTTAGAATGGTTTTTGATCTTTGTTTATTGAAATGCTGGTAACAGTACAGTAGGAACCATGGTGGATAGCATTCGAATAGCATTTCACATATTACTACAGACTACTAGCTGGGTACACACGTAACGATTTATCTGAACGATAATCGCTCATTTTTCAAATCTTCACGAAGAAAACAATTGAAAAATGAGCGATTATCGTTCAAATCTTAAAGATAAATCGTTACGTGTGTACCCAGCTATTGAAACCGGCCATTAGTGTATTTGTAGGATAAAAGTTTATCTAATTTCTATCAAAATAAGTGTATGAAAAATCCCAAGTGAACGGGTTGAAGTCACAAAAAAAGAACTGATTTGGCTCAGCCCTTTGTGTATTAAAGGATGATAAAAAATAAAAATTGAAATTCCGATCTGATATCTCTATACAATATTTATTCGGTTCCACAGGTATTAAAATACTCTGAAATTATCCAATACGTATTATGTATTTTCACTACGGGACTAGAAACCATCACAGTATGGCCGTAAATAGAATATATTTAGCATCTTATTAAAACATCTCTTGATTAGAAAATAGATTTTACAATTGGATATAATTTACTCGAATATATATTATTTGATATGTTCTTACAAAATAGGAGTGACTGTTCAATAAAATGAGAATGTCCTTTTTGCCTAAAAAATTTCCTTAAGAAGCTAAAACAACACATTGCCATAAATAAATAATGTGTCACAACAATTTACTATAATATGTTTTATTATGTATAATTATATAGTTTTATATATATATATATTTTCTAAGTACCTACGTAAATAATATTTAGCTTTTTTCAAAATGATAAATAGGTTAGTATTTGGTTTTGAAATTATGCTTCAGCGGTCTGTGTG
Source organism: Mystacides longicornis (assembly GCA_963576905.1). NCBI lineage: Eukaryota > Metazoa > Arthropoda > Insecta > Trichoptera > Leptoceridae > Mystacides > Mystacides longicornis. The sequence continues at coordinate 32,541,688 of OY756429.1, read as the reverse complement.
GCTTATTCAATTCATATAATGAATTTTCAGTCTACCGCTTTTATTTACCGAAATTTTGTGTGCATTAACTTTCAATAATTTTGCTATGATGAAAATAAACAGAACACACAGTCAGCCATATGTTAGGCACATAGAATCAAGTCTAAGTATTTTAAACACATATCTCTTATGGAATTTAGCTTCCTAATATCATACCTAGGTCTAGAGTATAACACATTTTATTATTCCTAGTAGAATATATCCTATGAATTGGTATTTTAAGTTACTATGTAATCATTAAAAATTAGTTGTTCCCACATTCATGCCATTTGTGTACAATGTAAAGTTTTGATGATCAATGATCTGTATTCTGCAATACATAGTTTTATTTTAACTAGTGGACATTCACGCAAGATTTCATATTAATTGCATTTTATATAAACTTAAGATGACAAAGATATGGTTTTTTTCTGCCTACTGTCATTAAAATTGTTTTTATACACAAATTTCGCACATTCTTGAACATTTATTTGGTAGATCAAACTGAGGTGGAGCAGATGAGCAATCTTTGTTTTAGTCATGATATTAGGTTAGGTGAACTCTGACACTGTAGATACGTAACAACAAGATGTCGTTCCACTTAAAACTATTCGACACTAGATTGTACGAAGGTTGCCTTTTATATTTTTGGATTTGTAATATCTGACTAGGTATACGGTATATTATATGAACAAATATAGCTTTATTGTTTCTCAAAATCATTTCCCTAATGATCAGTGGACAATTTCATTTGATGTGTCTTCTTTTAACCGGTCGGTGAGAGTTAGAGTTGTCATGGTGGAAAGAGATCTGTCTCTGGCGATTGGCTTTCCTGATTTATTCGAAGACTAGCCGACCCGCCCGTCAAACTTCGACATAATCCAGAATAAAAAAAATATTTTTACTTATTGCATGAATTAAATACAGTTTACCTATCGCATAAAAACTTAATTAAATTTACCTAATAATTTATTTCATCATGAATATATTTATTTATTGATGGTTCGGATGCGGGATAAAGTCCGGTCATAAGTTTGTAATAAAAACTAGAGATGCAACGGATATCCGGCAACCATCCGGTATCCGGCCTATCCGGCGCCTAAATGCTATCCGGCCGAATACCGGATAACTAGCACCTATCCAGCCGGATACCGGATAGTAAAAAAAAGATATTTTTGGATAACAAATACACCTTAAAATCACAAGAAAAATGTCTCCAACTTAGAAAATTGATTAGCAAACATACTGCAATAAGGGTAAATTATGAAGAATGAATATATAGAGGTAGCAAGTGGCTTTGCTTTTCTCCGTAAATAAGGAAAGTTTAATGAAATAACTTTTCGTCATATATTATTCTGCTGAAATATGCAGATCCGCGATTTTTGGAACAATAACGTTCCGGCAACGGAGTCAGTCCAATTATTTGGTATAGGTATGCCGCCTACGTAAGCGTAATTCATGCGTTGTACCCACTGTAATTCCCGGGCTCTACTAAAGACTTCTTCAGTATTCAGCGAATTTAATTAATTCTCATACCGAGAGGGTCTTCCACGTGTTCCGCTCCTTCGAAGCAGAGCTGATGAATCTGGACATGGTGTGTGAGGAGGTCATAAACAATGCGCAAGATTTAGCGCAATGGAGAGGTCTTTTTGTCTCTCTGTGCTCCTAAGTAGAGCATAAAGGGAGTTTGGGTTGGATTGAATATTAAGGGAGCCGTAAACCTAAACAGATTGGGAACCTCTGCACTAATGCTATCCTGGCTACAACCTTGGTTCCGAGGGTAAATGTTAAAAATCTAAGCGCTCTAATCATAGGAAAAAATATTATTACACCACACTAATCCAGACTAACTAATGCGGTTGATGGTTTTTTCGACAATGTTCCCAATAATCCCATATTGATGCACAAACTAACCAGAAACATACGCCAGATATCCGGCGGCCGGATATCCGGTATTCGGCAGCTAGTTGGCCGAATATCCGGTATCCGGCTAAACTGCTATCCGTTTCATCTCTAATAAAAACAATAAATTCCTCTATAGATGTGTAACTTTTAAAAAAATCCAAGAGATGGCGGTGTAGTTGTTAATAAATCACATGTGATATACGTTACGATATTCTATATGTTGTTGAAGAATAGATGTTTATCAAAACCAAATTTTACCGAATTATTATGGTATATAAGATTTTAGCTAAACAAATGATTGCATACCGCTCAGAATTGACTGTCTTCTCTCTAAAAATGTAAATAGAAAGCGCACTTTTGTTAAAACTTGTTGAGTAAACCTTATCTCAAAACTGTCAAACATTACGATGGAAACATGAGTTGCCAGCTGGAAGCAGCAGGTTAAGCGAATCTCGAAATATAAAACACAACCCTCATATCATTATTCTAAAACTATTTGAGTAAGTATAGGTATGTATATATCTAATTTAATAAATACCCCAGAAAGTCGAAAGCATCATCGCTATATTGTGTTTTTTTTTAGTTTGTAATAAAAATACATTGCACACTTAACACAAAACTAAACCTACGCATATATGTAATAATATATTCATCATTCTAAAAACATCCACTCATATTACAAATATAACCTTTCCAACTCCAATAATACCATTTTCTATCAAAATTACATTTCTGTACAATTTCCACCCATAATATTTGTGTGCATTTTTGCAATTCAAAATGATCAATGTTCAGAGATGTTAGAGTCAGAAACCATATTGTGAGCCCTACTGTCTTTTAGTTACATTTACAAAAACTTATTCCTCTTGGCAGAGCCGAGACGTCGGCCCCACATAAGGTTGTATCATACAAGTGTTCCTTGTAGAGGTTGCTTATCTGGAGTTGAGGGTGGCTGTGGATCATAAGGTACACCTAAGGTTGGTTCTTCAGGGGGTGTCACTTCGAATCCTATATTCTCATTGAGGGCTATTTTTATATTACTAGGATGTGTGGATAGAGGTTCACCAAAGGATTGCTGTTGAGTTCTTTGTTGATGTTGAAGTAATGAATTGAAATGTGATATTCCAATCTCTTCCAAACTGCTTTTTCTACGTCCTGTGCTTGATGACAAGTTTTGACGCAACGAATCTGAGCGTCGTAACAAGAGATCGTCAATAACTCGTAAGGAGTTAGAACGTCCACGGAAACTTCCTGCAACAGTTGGACTGTCGGGTAATGAGAGAGAATTAGCTTTTGCTGGAGGAGGTCTGGGTGGTGGATATCCCATACTCATCCCCATGCCGACTCCCATCCCTGTGCCTAAACCAGAAGGTAGACCAGTTCCTAAGCCTGTGCCGAGGCCAGCACCGAGGTTGGGTCCTATTCCAGATCCTCTTCTACTTCCACCCATTCCAGAGGCGGAACAAAAACTAATATTGGATTTTCTGCGACTGTTGTGACGTTCAAATGTTTTGTGTGCTGAAAATGGTGAAGGGCGCACCAAGTATCTGAAAAAGAGAAAGGCTTTTTTAATATTTGCAACTGTCGTTTTTGGGATCAGGATGTGGTCATGAAAGAATGGTGCTGGATAAAGAGAATGGTCTGGAGGTGGTCAAGACCCATGAAATGTTGTTGTGCATAAATCATTAGGGCTAAGGTTATTCCTGGACCAGTTCGGAATTGTCCGCCATATTTCAGAGATTGTATGCTCTCATCTTAAGATCATTATTGCCATTGGTCGTTGTACTTACATGATGTCCCCTTCCTCCAGTTTGAGATCACAACTGGGATTGATGATCACGTATGAAAGACTGTTTCTTTTTTCGCTAACATCGTCATAGTCAATTGTAGGCAAATTTAAAGACTCCATCCTCGATCTCACTAAGTTAGCTATTTCGGCCCTTTCAATTTGTTGTGCATGGTTATCTCTAGCTTCATCCACTAACCCGGCTGTGTACTGTATACAAAAATAAACACTATGTAGTAGTTGAATAAGGTGTTGATTTGTAGAAGTTTAATTATTATCTGTGTAATGTACACTATTTGTTAACATATCCTATTGGTCTAATATGGATTATAGGAGTTCACACCAAACATTCATTTCATAAACTGTGAACATTCATTTCATAAACCAATTTGAGACATGACAAACTGCCCTCGGCTGGTTGACTTGCGTTAGATGCATACATTTTTGCCTTTTAAATTAAGGTCTTCTAATGCATATTGATAACTGTTTATAAGCATAATATTTTCAAGTCTTTCCCCCTAAGTGACTGAGTTAAAAGCATAATTATGTAGTGTTTATGAAATGAATGTTAAAAGTTAATAATTGTAGGTAGGTACAGATCTACTTCACAATACAATTTAAACAGGTAAATCTAGATTTGTTTCTTATGTGGGTATATACATACTTATTAATACATTTTTTGCAATGTATGGTGAAAAGTTGCTTGAATCCTCAACATACATCTTGCATGGAACTAACATGTATTGGATCACAACATCTACTACGCACAATACTCTCACTAAATACAAATCTAGCCAGCAAGCCTAAGACGCTAGATTTAATCCAAATGTTTAGCCTCAAGTTACATTAACATGGAGATATTTTTAAAAAGAAAATATTGATGTATGTGATATTAGCATGTTAAACTTATTAACTTGTTTTAATGATTTATTACAATATTTTTATAGACTCTGTCAAGGTAAAAATAATAAAAGTGGAACAAAATATTTAGATGTTGCACGGTAAAGTACTTTTAAAATTTTAAGCCGCTTAATGAACTGAGCCGCAAGCACATGCCGTTGCATTTATACTATCAAAAGGTTCAAGTGTGTACGTACACGGTTCGCAAATCAAAAGCGAGCGGAATGCGTGCTTCCTTTGATGCAATGGTTCGTGCTTACAACTCAGGTCAGTATGCGACTTTAGTGTGATTAGTTGGATTAAGAACACTTGTTTTATTATAATTAGAGATGGGCTTTGTCTTGTTGAGTAATTTTTTATCTCAATCTCTATTATGAGTGATGATTTCCTTTTTTAATAATTTATGTATCTAGTTTTAATAATTTGTTAAAATACTTGACTGATAAAAAAACACCACCTTTTTATATTAACTAGAAAAAAAAAGATGTATGAAAATTATTAGTATCATTTGTACCTACAAGTATTTTCACAAATGTAACATTTAGCTTTGGTTCAGTGAAGCACATCACGTCCTAGTGGGTTTGAACTAAACAACAACATGCTCTTTTACCAATACAGGTGAGATGATTCGAGTACACTTCTATTTACTATGGACCTTCTTCTAGATGTCACTTACTTGAAGAACGTTTAATTTTGTGACGAGAGAGTCAACGGAAGAGAGTTACATCAAAGAGACAATAGAGTACAGGGAAGAAAAATATAGAAAAGAAAATTAGTGTGAGTTATCGGATCAACACCAAGTGTCTGAACAGCATTCTTTGTTCGAGTAAAGGGAAGCGAGTGGGCGTCATTGCACAGACCCTATAAATACAACATCGAGTCATACTGACAGAGACCATCATATAATAATTATGTATATTTGTACATACTTATATCATAGATACACATCCAGTATATATAATATACAATATATTATTACAGGAACACATAGTACAATACATTTTTATATTTTAGTAAAAAGTTATATATTTAATTCCCTTACCGGCATGTTTTCATTTTTAGAGCATCCGCCCAAGCAACTAGTAGAGGAGGCTGGTGGACGATACGTCACACCTGAACGTGGACCATCCGCTTTCTCCTCCATCTTCTGTTTGCAATATCACAATACAGGTTATGACAAACACATCTATTACTCTATCATGAATATATGTTCCCCCTTTTGTTTTTTATATGTTGTACTTTTCCAAGTAATTATATTAGAGACCTTTGTTCCTTTACATATTATGACTTAATGGAGTGTGATGTGTGGTGTGTTTCAAGAGGTGGCGAAATGACAGGTAAGTTTCTAAGTTAACTCTATTTCTGAGAAATTCCAAAAAAATGGATGATATTTGACTTGATTAAAGGCAGATCATTTCGATTGCGTCCAATGAAAATGCTCGTCAGTCAAATCTCAGTAATAATCGGGTCTGACCCACTTTTAACTGCGCAAAAAAGTTTGCAATTCGTGTACTTTTTTAGTCATTCTCCAGAAATATAGTAGTTATAGTTGAAGTTTGTTGTTTTTGATCAATACTACTAGTGACAAAGTGAATTTGTTGTATGTACAAGTAAAAAAAAATCCAAATTTACATTTGCAATAATTAGTTTTTTAATTTGAAAAACTTGTATTGCAATGAACCTACAGTTGAAATTCTTTGAAGCTGCTAACAACATTCAAACTAAATACTATTGAAACACATGCAAAAAGAACTTTCTACATTAACAGTTCTAATATCTACAATCTGGGTACATTAAAAGTATACATTTATATATATTATTATACAATATAGTTATTCATATTTTTTTAAAACACGTTTTTTGAGGGAAAAGGAAAAAACTATGAGAATTCATAGGGTTAAAAATATTGAGCGAACTTCCCAAGTGAATAGTAGAATTATTATTTATTTATGTGAATTACTACTAATAACATAGGGAACAATAAATGTTATATTCTGATGGAAAATAGAACTTATAAAACTAATAACTGTTGTAGCCATGCATACATTTATTATTTGTATTGTAATTTCACACAAAAACACAGACAACAGTAAACTAGCTACAACACACAAGATAGGTAAGTAATAATTTATGGACACCTCCACGTGAGATTGCGATCATTGGTTGATTTTTGAAAGAAAATTCTCAATAAAATTGCAACACTTTTCTTATTTTGTTCAAAAAGAAAAATATTGTTGGTAATTATTTTTTTATGTTTCAGAGTGTAAAAAATATTGTCATAAAGTATTATAATGTTTCCCAGCTGTTCGTAATAATGAGACTAATTTATTTACAATGAGAAGAATTGGGGGGGCGGAGCTTCAAATAAATCTTGGTAATTAATTATGACTTTATGTTTCTCTGTTCATTGATTTTGAATTGTTTTAATCTCTATATATAAAAATCAAGCCCTACATTCCTTGGTTATCGCATCCTGAGTAAACGATCGGACCAATTTCACTGTGAAAGAGGAAAATGGTCGGCACCTGAGATCGAACCCACGACCTTCAGTACGAAAGTCGACGCCGTAATCGCTAGGCTATTGACCACTTTGATTAACAACTTAATTCTTTTATTTGTCAGTAATTCCAACAAGAATGCTCGTCCGATTGTTAATTTTATTTCAACATGTTTTAAAAATTTTGTAATGAAGAATAATCACCTGATAGCTTAAACATAAAGCTTGTTTCTAAAGTTTCAACAACCATTGTGCAGATACTTAGTAAATACAAGAATATAATCAAATGTGTTCAGGTGGAGAAGTTGAAGATCATAAGAGAAATATAACCGAAAATACATTATTGTTGAAGCTCTTTGAGAAAGCTGTAATGGAAAGCTGTGCTGTCATTCGATATTTGTCAGTAAGATGAGTTCATAAGACCTTCTGGAAAGTTTTTAAGTGCTAAAACCATGACTAAATTGAAATTACATCAACAACCAACATGAAACAAGATGTGTGCTTATTTGTTGTGTGGGTAATTTGTGTTAAGATAAATCATTAACCATCCTTAATAGCAAATATGTGAATCGCTCATCATCTCAAATGGATCAAAAACAAGAAGATTTTAACTGTGGTTTATTCATTGAGAATTATGTGTCTTAACAGAAAAGCCAAACACCTGAGATACAAGATCTAAACCCCCTCAAATAATGTGTGATGTGTTGCGTGTTATGTTTTCAGTCTCTCAAGTTCATTTCCAACTCACCGATGGTCGCATTCGCACGCAGTTAGACCAGGGCCAGTGAGTTCCCTCGTTCATACTCACGTGCGATGTGTCTGCGAGTGTTGTGTCCTGAGTCCTATATATTCCTATCGGGATTTCACAAGTGGTCGAACAAAGTTTTTGGTAAAGTCGCCCATATGTTCTAATCCACATATCGTCTTTTGTGATCTTCATCTAAAATAACCAATTTTATGACAAGATAAAGATCTCTTTTCTTTTTTTAAATAAATGAATCTGTGCTCACTCGAAGTGAACACAAATACATTTTTGACATCTTTCACAGTAAGCAAATGCTTGTGTCGTGAAAGCGGAAATGGTCGATACGGCCAGGATTCGAACCCACAACCTCTGCACGAAACAGTGCGAAAGCCGGAGTCGTAAAGGCTGGTCTATCAACCACCCACTTGCAAGATGATTTAAATAAAAAAGATAGATCTTACCGAAGTGAGAAATCCAGATCCGGGAGCCTGGTCAACTCCCAATAGCAATCTTACAAAAGTGATGACATAGTCTTTAACAAAGGCTTGGTACAGCAAAGTATCCAACATGGAGGCAGAGAATACAGAACCGGCAGCGAAGGGCAAACGGAACATGTACGAGATGTGGGACCCTCGCTCTTTCTCACACTGAAACAAAATTGATGTCATTTCGCAATGCTCACTTTGAACTCCTTTGGAAACTTCAATGCATCACAGTTCACCAGAAATGATCATTTATGGTCTTGTTTATATCAAGTAATAGAAATCAAATATTTCGCTTGCTAAAAGGATTAATAAGCGCTGGCATACAGAGGCTATTACAATATATTTTACAACAGTTTATGCAAGTTGATTCCAGCAAAAAGAAACCAGAAAGTTGAGGTAGTCAAATGTATTTTACTAGAGAAAGAGAACATTGTTTATACAGTTTCAAGTCTTTTCATTATTTATTGAAAAACAACCTTCAAAACATAGCATGCAGTATTGGTGTTTTATAATGTGGATCAGTTAGAGTCAAATCAAACATTTTGTTTCAATTGTTGGAATCACTTTATTAATATTAATACAAAATTTAAACTTTTACCTTCTCCATTTTGGAAAGATGTAACGCATACTTGTCGTGGGCTCTGAATTGCATGAAACGCATGTTAGACGACTGGGATAATTCTGTGATAGACCGAATAGATGGGAAAAATCTAAAATTTAAAGAAAAGGAATGAAAGAAATTTGTACAAATTGTGAATAATTGGATGGTTAGTTAACAGTTATGATGTGATACACATAGTTAAGTATAGTAACCAACATATAACAACCAATGATTAAAACAATTATTATTCACTAATGTGGTTCCATTTTAAATAAAACGAACAAACCACTATGGGTTTTCGATCATCTTCTACTAACGCTGGCTTAGTGTGATCACTTTACAACATTTCCAACAGATTGCTCTATCCGTATCATTTTATTTTAAATATAACTATCATTGAACATCTATGTAGGTATACACGTATTATGAAGGGATTAGTGTAGGGCCAGTTGGTCCAGTGGTTAGCGTATCTACAAAGAATCACAAGTGACGGTGGTTCGAAATCTGCTAGGGGGCATGGGATTTTTCCACTAATTGAACATGTTGAAAATTCTCATAGTTGGGAGTTTGGGGAACTTAAACATTTTACCTTCTAATGGCGAACGTTGTTGACGTAAAGTGATCTTAAGCCAGCGTTCGAAACAACTGTAGAAAATGGTTGTAAGACCGTCATGGTTTATTCATACCATTTGAAATCAAACATCATTAGTGAATTGTTGAAATCATTTGTGATGTGATATATGTATTTAGATATTATATTGTAGTGATCTCAATTTACTTGAACATGGTCTGCACGGCCACGATGGTGTTACAATCGGATAAACTGTCTTCTTCTGCTGAGTTGGAGAGCTCCTTATTGACCACAACCACATTCTCGGCAAGGGTGATCCCGGCTCTTAGTAAATCATCCAGTCTGTCGGGAAGATAAAATGTTTATAGAATTAAAATACACTTTTTAAAAATGTTACTATATTATAATCGCATTTTTTACAGAATGTAACATGGAACATATTTCACGCTGACGAAAAGTAAATTTGAATTCAAAGCTCTTCAATGGCGCTTAACCAGGGTTTACTGGAAGCTCAATATGAAGTTATTTTCAGTTGGTAAGCTCACACGCTAAGCTGTTTAGAAAATTATATGATTAGTTGTTAATTTTAATAAGATAAGTACCTATTGTCTTTTCTACATGAATTTTCTTATTCCTAACACTTAAAACAGAAATATGCTACATTCCTTACTTGAGTGACTATTTTAATGAATTTCAAAATCTATATTTTTTTATATTATTAAAAAAACACTGTTTTACTAGCTATCATCAGACCAGAGTTAAAACTTATTTAAAAAAACAAAAAAAAAAAAAACAGTGAAAAAGTGTTTATTTCATAATAGAAAAATGTTACGAAACTGTTTTTATCGGTAATATAGAATAATATGTGAATTATAAGAACTTTAGAACTGACAGTATATTAATTTCATGTGAATTGACAAAGTTATACTAGTAAAAATGTATATATTTTCATGATAAACAATAATAAATTAAAAATGTAATCTCACGAATCAATAGTTCCCAACATCCAGTAGACAAGTGGAAAGTACGCAATGGAATCTAAAAACGAAATGTGAGGCCGGCGCTCTAGAAGCAATATGATGGGATTTAATGAAGTTTTGGATCTGAAAAAAATTAAGAACAATCATGTAGGTGCCTACTTGACTGAGGGATTATGAAACTTTTTCACTAAGTGTTAAATGTCACTAAAGTTCAAAATGCTCAAACCTGAAATGCGCTCGAAGTGGAACAATAAAGTTGTAAATCCCATTGGAGGCATAGTCGGCAGCAAGGATTATAGTTTTGTTTTGCCACTGGTAGTCTTTAGCACTGCGATAGGAACAATGTTCACAGACTTGTGCCAACTGCAAACAGCAGAGAGGCTTTTTTTCCTTGAGCAAGTAGCAGAGGGTTGGGCTGACACCGATGAATGGAGACACTGGGGGGAATCCCTTCACAATGCTGCAACAAACCAAGTATTCTTACTAGCGCAGACACCCATATCAAACTCTATGTTGTGTCTGAACACTTAAAATTTAGGCGAGTTGATTTGTGGGCAGCTTAGTTGAGTCCATCCATTTTGGTCTTTGTGCAAGTAGCGTAACACATAATGGTCTGTTTTCCTAGGACTACAAGACGGCTATAGCGGTAGAGGTGAATGTCAACTTCCAACATTGTCAATATTGTTATCGTAGTAACCAAAAACATTGTCATATATTTTAAAAGACTACCGTCTTGTCAGACGACAGACTACTCTTTAGGAACCCAGTGCATAAGCGTGTTCGAACTTACAGTTTTTGTCGAGTTCTTTAGTTGCAACAAAATGGTGATTATGGTAGGTATATTATACTTTACTGTACATGGGTTATCACATCAACACAAAACCATGATCTGTCGTATAATACAGTGTTCCGCAAACTTTTTGTTTTCAAGGGGGCGTTCAAGTATTACGTAACGCAATTTGGGGGGGAGGGGGGGTCTTGCAAAACGTTACTGTGTGTTACAAGGGGGGGAGGGGGGGTTCGAACAATGCGTCACGTAACGTTTTTTTTTCTTAAATAAAAAAAAATTGTGAAATAAATCTTCCAAGTTGGACACCCTTTTCGTTTATGTTTTACGGGAAGTCCCTCGATTGTATAATGTACATCATTTTTTGTTCTCCGAAGTTAGCAACCCTTTTGGACAATGTTTTACGGGAAGTCCCTCGATTTTTCGTTTATGTAATGCGGGGAGTCCCTCAATTCTACTGTATGTAATTTTATTGCTCTGCGTAAAAAGCAACCTTTTTCGATTACGTCTTACGGGGAGTCCCTCGACTGCATTGTATGTCGAAATTTTCATTTCGCTCTCCTAAGTTAGCAAACCATTTCTTTTATTTTTTACGGGGAATCCCTCGACTGTATTATACTTACGTCATTTTTATTTTATTTTCGTTGTTAGTATTCGTTAGTGCTTTAAACACGCAGTACGCATAAACACAAATTGCTTGTAGTGAGCGTTGTTAAAGTGAGTTTGTAGATAGGTACTATAATGTCCACAAAAGCGGGGGATTTACATAATCAACTGTTCTTGGCCTATAAAGGCTCTCATGCTGACTTTCCAACGCATCTATGTCAAAAAAATACCAATGAAATTTGAAAAACATCAAAAGAAAAAATAAAGAAAAATTTATGGAACATAATAAATAGTATTATACGAGAGTTCAGTAAAAAATAGTCACTTCCAGAGTGTTACGTAACATTTAGGGGGGGGGGGGGTACATAAAAACGTTACGGCGCGTTACATGGGGGGGAGGGGGGGTTAAAAATCTTCAAAAATTGCGTTACGTAATACTTGAACGCCCCCCAAGGTACACCTACCAAATCAAGTAGGGTAACCCTTCTTGATTTGGTAGGTGTACCTTGAAAACCTACCAAATGTGGTTTTCAAGGTACACCTACCTTGTACCGCCCCTTTTAAAAATGTGTTTTAAAAGGGGCACGCCCTTCATGGTCACAGGTTATTTGTGGAATAGTTAAAAAGTTTTTTATTTAAATTTGATTACTGGTATAATACATAGAGAGCGAGTTAATTGATAGACAGCGATGTCTTCTAACTAACCCCTACATTATGTTGTGGACTGTTTATTCTAAAAACCGTCCACATTAACTTGAATATAGTGTGAACAATTTTTGGTCAAGTAGCAAGTAATTTAGCTACTCGACCTAGTGTGAACCAGGCTTGAAGGTGGAGTGTAAGTGAATATGTGAAGGTAATAAAGGTTGGCATCATAGGGACTTACCTAGAGTATTCGGCATGCCACGATGCTTGGGATATTTGCGTGCATAAGGGAGTGTAGCCATCTGTGTCGGGTGGGGCGCGGTCCGAGAGTGGTGTTGGAAGAGTGCTACTGCCACCACACATACTAGCCAACACATAATTACAGGCAAGAGTGTACACAAAAGTAAAACATTCATCCGTAGGTAGATATATTTATATGTAAAACAATAGATTAGACAATATAATATTGGATAGTTGTACAGAGTGTATCAGAAAGTTAGTATATTTTTATGAAGTGAAGTTAAATTGAAAAATCTAAACTTCAAACTTGTGTGCAAGTGCATTATGCATTAAATTAGTAAAAAAAACATTACATAAAGACTATTTTTTATGCCATCCTCGTGCATGAATATCTAAAGATTTAATAGTGAGCTATTAATTGCTTAAAAATATCTATCTAGGCAGCTAGACCACAAAGATTGGTCTGTAATGAAGGCCGTAATTGATTTTAAGTTTCAATTGTACCTAATTGTAAGAATTCAGGTGCACAAACTGTGTAAATGAACACACTTGTTTATTAAAATACAGAGCATGGCATTCAGGTGCATTTTAAAGAAGTACAAGGATGATTTTAATGTTTCGTAATATGGTTTAGTAAGATCAAAGCTACAACAAAATCACAGAAAACAAAACGCGGCAAATCTTTTTTGATTCTTGCGCCATTTCCCAGGGCTGGATCTTACATATAGAACCAACTATTTGATGATATCATTCAACCAATTATTGGTGTTACATTTTAAGAGGTAAATTTAGACAAATTAAATTTGAACCACTTTTTTCAATAAAATGAATCTGGGTATCACAATACTCTTTTGACATCTTTCACACTAATAAAGGGTTGTGTCGTGAAAGTGGAAACGGTCGGTGGGAATTCGGTACCCTGTTCATATGAAAGACATAGGTTAGACTGCTGGGCTGCCAACCACTTTGAAACACTTCACTACGAGCTTACAACCGCCTTCTATTGCTGTTTGGAAGGCTGGCTTATTGTAAACGCAGCGTTCATAATTTAGGTGGTTGAGATCTTCAAAATTCTAAATCACGGGAATGTTCAACATCAAATAGCTGGTTTCATAATAAATAAAATGAGGGTGATCTGTTTAGGTTTAAACACCTGGCTTCTTGTTATAAAACGGCAGAAAGAGTCAAGTGTCGGGGATGATTGTATTGTAGATAGGTAAAATATTAGTGTCACATGCAATACAGTATCCACATAATATTTCAGGTTGGAATGCTGTTGTAGATATGAGAAGTAGGATGTTATACCTAATGTTTGCATTTGGACTGCAAGTTATATCGACAGCCTTCCTACCTTCTTCAGGGATGCAAGATATATGTGACCTGTTGAGGGGAGGGGGGGGGGGGCTAGCATGCTGGAAACATTGATATGCTGTGTTACTTTGCACATGTACAAAGTAACGAGAGGTGGGTGCATTTCACATCACATTTAGCAGACAGTATGTATTAACAATATCACTTCCTCAGGGTTAGTTTTACATTACTTAAGATTATTCATGTACACAAATTGTGTCAACCTAACTGTGATTGGAAACACTTTAACTATATAAGACATATGTAATTAAAAAATCATTATTTGGTTAAGAGAAAAGAACAAGAGAATTATTTTATTCATCGTGCAATATTAGTAATATTCAAGCAAAATAGAAATAAAAATTATTTGATTTTAAATATCTAAATAAAATTTGCATGACAAAAGGTAAATCAAATCAAAACTATGAAATATTTCAGTTCATTCTAAAATTTTAGAAAAGTACTGCTTGTGATCATAATATATCAGAATTATTTAGTTATAAAAAGTATTCTTGGCTAATTTGTATATACAGAGACAATATAAAATTTAATGTGAGAACATCTAGGAAAAATAAACAAATGAACAAAGTAAAATGTCTTACGAAATTTTTTCAGAGGCAGATCGCCACGGTACATCATCGTCCAGTTCATCATCACTTTCATCGACTCCGTCATCTAAATGGCCATCCGCGTTGATATTAAAGGCAGAACTGGTGAACATATCGGGAACGGGCAGAATCGAAGGACGACGACTTCCTGTAAGAATTAAAAATTTGAATGTATAATTAGTAGCAAAAAAACATGAAATAAATTGATTGAATATTAGTTTTCTAATTTACCTCTACGCGATAAAGACTCTGGCGAGAGTAAGTTGGCGTCAAGAGCTCGTGGGACTTCCAAGTGAGTGCCAGGAACTGTCAGGTTGTCATTGAATGATCCTGGTGTAGATTCTTTGAGGCATTGTCGGGAATCTCCAATGTTTCCATTATCTGGGAAAGTCGCTGAATGAGATACAAGATTATTAGATGGAAAAAATAGTAGGATTGGTCTCATAGACTTTTCTCAGTTATTTCTCACCCACTCACTGCGGCCACAATTTAAACTTCAAATGAACAATTTTTTATTTTAGTGTTCAATTCACACAACAGCTTCATACTTAAATTATTTATGAAGTTGTGGCAGCAAAAAATTGACACTTAAAATTTGGTTTTTGAAAAAAGTTAAATATGTGACGAATTTGCTTGTGCTTTGTACAAGAGGCGTGAGACACATGACTTCTTCTTTTTTGAAAGTGGCAATCCGATATTACGATATGCGAGAATATTATTAAGCGACAATGAAATGTATAATTTTTATCATATTCCCCACTCTTTTCGAATATTTTATTACAGGTGCGATAAGAGATGCAAAATGAATTTACTGCAATACTCTGTGCTACCTGTGACAAAATAACCCACATCCGCCAATCTTTGCATATTAACACTCTGCAAAGTGAGAAAAGCTGTGATGGCACGCGTGTATGCATGGAGTTAGCGGCACAGCAATATAAAGCAAACTAGCTTTTACTTTTAAAAATATATTCACGATATTATTATGATTTGATGTATGTATTACTATGATTTCTACAAAAATAAATAATGAATACGCCTAAATTTATAGGTATCATGTTGATTTGTGATTTTACTTGAAATAAACATTGAATTGCAAACAATCAGAATATAAGGTGTATCATATTATGGTGTTGATGGGTGTACTTCAAGGAAAAGCTGGAAAATATGATGACAAAATTTTTGAGAGATAAAGCACACAAAGTGCCAGGACATCTTCATAGTTATGGTATTTACAGAGTGCGGTGGTGTGTGTATCTTAAACAAACCAATTCATTGCATTCAAAATTAACTGCATCCGACACTTTTATATCAAGAGAGTGAAATCAATGTTGTGGTTTAAAACTAAATAACAATCGAAAAGTTTTGAAATAATATTATGGAAGTGGATGAACTGAATCTACCACAAAAAGAAAACAAAAATATCATAATATTTACTTCTTATCAAACATTACAGGTAAACAGTTCATTTGAAACTATATTGTGACGACAAGACGCACTCTATTGCGCTTGATGTCCATATCCGTCAGTTCTGCTTCAAAAGAGCAGAACAGTATAGTGCGATGATTTTGGAACGCTAATCAATAAGAGAAACTCTCTTAGCTTATCTTTAGTCCACTCCTCTCGTTTATAGAAGATACTTAAAATACCTTAAACTCATAATCAAAGATATTTTGTCTCAAATATTGACACTTTTTTTAATTTTTGTCAGGTGTTATGAGGTAGTTTTGTTGGATTATATTGTCAACATTGACAGTAAATTAATGAAAGCTTCTTAAGTGAGCAATCATTTTGGATTTTAAAACATTTCCTAATTTAGAGAACAAATAATCGAGTGAACAAATGATTATTTAATTGTAATGTTTGTTAGGAATAGAAATCGGCCTGAAATATGAATAGTCTACAAATAAGTAAAAAAATCAAGAAAAGTCTACAGAAAGTTATTAATAGGTACTTAATAGATCAATTAAACAGCATGCATTTTAAACAATATTTATAGATGTTTCTACTTTGAATTCCTTTCAAGTCTATTTGTATGTATAAAATGTCAAAATAATATTATTTTGAGAGAGACTGTAAGTAGGTGATATTGAAAAACAATAACCCTAAGTATTCCCACTATGACGACTAATGTATGTAGAAGACTAAACACAAACAAAATTATTGATGTTCCACACAAGTCTTGTCACAACAGCCAACTATTGTATTTTTGAAACTGACTTGAACTCGGAGAGAACTATGGGTGTTTGTCCATCTATGTCATTCTTGAAGAACGATATTTCAAATTGTTAATTTTCTAATTTCCCTTATTTAAGTTTCAAATTAAAACATTAATATATTCTTTAGGAATGCAAAACAAATTGAAAATAATCAGAGGTAGGTATATTATTATGTCTAATTTTTGAGTTCAAAAGTTGCTGCGATATCACTTAATATAAGAATCGTGGGTTTCAAATCAGTTTCATAAAACTTTTGATGTTCAGTAGTTTTGTATGTAGTAAGTACATTATTATTTCGATCCATTAAATGACAAGTGGTTACCACAAACATCATATTATCTAGCAGTGAAGAGAATGTTCCAAATATTGATGGATTCCAGATATTTATACTGTTTTCCAGGACTATATCTTACATATTATTATAGAACCAACATAACTATTTGATGCCATTTTTAAATCAATTAGAGTTCGAGTTTAAGAGATAAATATTATATAAATTTGAACCACTAGGGCTTATGACCGTCGTCTACTGTTATTTCAAAGGCTGGTATATTGTGATCACTTAACGTTAACGACATTTGCCATTTAGTGTGTGCGTAGTGTTTTTATTATTGGTTTAATCCATTTTTATGCATAATTTTAAGAAAATATTAGCATTTGCCACCCCTTCTGTTTAGGCGGTCAAATTCTGTAAATTCCAAATTATAAGAATCTCTGGTCTAATATCCTATGAACACTGTACATCAATAAACAGTTGAGAATGTGTCAATGGAGAACATTGTCTATATGTGGATATTGTGGTGACAAAAATCATTGTCGCAATTTTCAAAGACGTTGTTGTGTCAGACGACTGACCGCACCCTAGAAACCCAGTGTATAAGCCGGCCTTCGAAACAACAGTAGAAATATGCCTGGACTGGTACAAATTTGTAAAATAATTTCCTTATAAAATGGATGACTAATTGATTTAATAATAGCATCAAATAGTGGAATTATATATGTAAGTAAACATGTACATTATTGTCGTAAAAAAGCGTAACTTGGGCTGTAGAAGAGGCTAAGAAATATAATGTTTGTGGTTTAAAATATAATGGCTCGTATGTCAGAGGTGTGGTGTCACTGCTCTACATACTTGTTCAACCCCTCAGTCCAACAGCCAGCTACAGAGTACTGTATTGACATTAGTATAAGTGCATACTTATTTGTAAATATTAGTATGTATTAATTTGTAAATTAAGGCTCATTTTGGACTGCGGGATTTGGTTTTGGTTGACTAACAAGGTAACACTGTTTCACTGTGATTGATCTGAATTAATAGGAATCCAACTCCTCTACCACCATATTATAAGTGAGTACACAGTGATGTGGTAGTACGTTGTCAGACAAGCAATAGCGTGCTAAGAACAACACTCACAGACAGAATGAGCAATACTAGGAGCAGGCGAGCGGGATGGTGATGAGCCTGGGCCTTGAAGTGTCAACTGCGGTGGCTCACATGTGCGTCCGGGACCAGACATGCTGGGTCCTGCGGGGATGGGCGAAGCGGGCACCTCCACCACGGGCCCGGTGGTGGTCGGAGTCTGCCCGCTGTTGACCACGAACGCTGAATTCTCTTCCTTTGTGATACTCATGTAGTAACAGGTGTCAGTTTTCTTCATTATGTGACGTGGACCAGGATTCAGGAGAATTGTGTCTTCGTAGAATTCAGGCAGTTCAGCTGGTCGGACCCCGACCAAAGCTACTCCATACCTATGAAAAATATAATATTTTACATAGATGTCAGTTTAGCCGGCACACTTAATGCTTGAAGCATTCTCTACCAATCAACTGGTGCCGTCCAATCTGAGACTGGATTCTAACAGTTCAATTGAGAAAACAGAAAATTTGTAATAATCCGTCTGGGAATCGAAATCGGTGCCTATGCCACAAGGCCACTGAGGTTGCCAAAAATATGTTGTAGTCAATGCATAACATCCTAAATTCTGTAAGAGACGTACCTACCACTTAAAATATTTCAACCTTTACAAATTGAGTATTAAAATTTGTACTGTTTGGTGGGGACGTCGTGGTTCGATCCCAGGTGCCAACTATCTTCCCCTTTCACGACACAAGCTTTAAGTAGCTTACTGTGAAAGAGTCAAGTAGTGTATTTGTGTTCACTTTGAGTGAGCACAGATTCATTTTATTAAAAAAAAAAAGAATTATTCTACTATAATATGATGCAGTCGTCTATTTTGTCTGGTATGTCATCATGTGTCTTTCAGTTTCTTACTTGCGATGAGAGTGGAAGCTGGCGTAGGTGAAGCTCTTCCCTTCGTATTCACCAAAGAAGCGGCTGTCTCCCAGAATGATGTGGTATATCTCATTTCCCGAGCACTTCCCATACAGCCTGTGCCACTCCTCTTGCGACTGCTGGCCTTCTCTGGAAACACAATTGTTTATTATTACTAGCTTTCGCGACATACGTCCTGTCCATACTGTCCTCGCCATGAATAGTGAACCAGAATTATATAATGATAAATTAATTACCTATTTAAACCAACATAATTCCGACCGATGCTGTTATATCAGATGAATTAGTCGGAATCAAGTTTTAGTACTAAATATAGATAGGAAAACGTAGTTCCAACCGATGCATCTGTTTAAAAAAACATTTACAGGGCACATTCCTACAATCGCACCAACTATCCACATTTGATGGATGTCTAACACCAATTAAATTTAAAAATAGAAAAGCTTATATTTTCAAAAGCATTAAGAAGGTTACCCACTTAAAAGTTTTCTAATGAACCGCGCAACTTGCTTAATTTTTTTCTTTCGTAAGAACCTCCTGACAATAGCAAACTCATCAAAAAAGAATTAGGGAAATTGGCCCAGGTATTCACTCGTGATACAAAGGGTCTATCTATAAAATATGATTTTTTTATGCCCCCCCCCCCCCCCTCTAGAAAGTCGGCTTTCGTGGGAATAAACTGCAGGTTGTACTCACTGTCCTCTGGAGGTGTGCAGGAGCAGGGTGACCAGTGTGGACGCCCCGGGGCAGGTGCAGTTGTTGGCCAGCAGAGCGTACTTGAACTCATCCTCGCACACTACAAACTCTGCAAACTTCACATGCAGTTTGTTCTCAGGTCGGAAGATCTGCACATACTGCGGTACATTGGGTGCAAAGTCCTTAACTGCCCAGGATCTGGAAGAAGAGCGACATTATTGGTTTAAGTGGCCACATGTTTCATAATATTATATTCAGCTCCCGTTAGCTCTGTCCTTCGCACCTCAAAATGGTGTGCTCGTCCGCAGCTGTCTTGTCGGCGTAGTTCCTGGCTGCCAAAATGAAGACAGCTTCAGCTTCGTTCATCCGGGCTCTGCAGAGGTCTCCATCCTTCAAGCAGGAGCCCTGGATATAGATGACACGTTGAGCCCATATTGGAACCTAAAATCAGAATACTGTTTGAATTTGCAATAATATGGAAATTATTTAGGTATTTAGGGAGGTTATTTGTCTCGGAAATGATGGCTGTCGATAGATAACTAAATTTTTCTCCACACAAATAAGGTGAAAATTTATTAGAAAGAACTTCTTCTTCTTCTTTCAGCGTGGCAATCCACTCTCGAGAGAGTGATCTATGTAGAAAGAACTTGTGGAAGCTAATAATTTATCTCCCAGCAATTTTTATAAAATATCAAGCGCCATCTATATATGATACAAAACGCCATCTAACGAAATGCACCAGAAGCAAGTACCAAATTACAACAAAAGCGATTCCTGTAAAATTAAACTTCATTATTATAATTATTATAATATATATTATACAACAGAGGGAGCCGTTGTCACAATTTTACTCCAGATATTATTTGCAAAAATAAATTGAATATAAATTTAAATCTCCAACGTAAAATTTCACTCCTCCTTTCAGAACCTTACGATGCAGTTGTTCATGTATTAGTTTTTAAGTGAAAAATATTTATTTGATAATAATTGTTAAAAGTATTATTATAATTATTGTGTTAATTTGAAGTTAAAAGTTTTACATTTATTAGTGATTTGTACCTCTTTGTTCTATCAGTAACTATTTATTTATAAAGAGTTTATCAGCTGGTGAGTATAGAATCAAAAATTATTTTCCTATTCACTTTGGAATAAACTCACAAGAAAGTCTATCTACCTAAGTTCTCTGTCTTCTTGCCACTCATCTACTTTGAAGAAACTTCTTTTCTTTTCAATGGAAATACCTTATTGATGCTAGAATATCAGATCTCCTGAAATACTATGGATCAGATAATAATCTGAACCCCATAAACTCTTAATTCAATTTTACTAATGTATTAATTAGTTCACTATTCTACCACCGGGGTGTTAGTTTTATATTGCATGCTTTGTTACAGCATTCTCTCATTGCCAGGGTGGTTGCCAGCCAATATTAATTGGTGTAGGGTAAAGTGCCTGTCTAAACAAAATTGACAACTAAGTGACGCGGTACCTGTATGGGGTATGTGTATTTCCAAACAGAACTCCTACACCACTACATAGGCGACGTTAGTCATTGTCGTATTCTCATAATATAGATACCATATCTGTGTTTTGTTTTCAATCATCTCATTTCATTTCACGAGCAACTGTTTTGTTCAACCTAAAGGGTCTAACCTGAAGAATCATACGCATGGTGGTGTCAAGTTCCATGGGGGAGAGCAGCACCACGAAGTAGTCCTGCAGCAGCGGGTGCGCGTAGAACTCGTTGAGGAAGTCCATGATGGTGTCAGCCTGCAGCGTGGTGGAGCAGACGACCACGTGCTTCTCGGACTGGGCGCGGTGTGAGGAGTAGGAGCCGCCCAGCTTCTGCCGCTCCATCCACGTGAAGGCCAGCTGCTCGAACTGCGCACAATAACATTTATTTCCTTTATTATCTACCTTCTACATCTTATGTTGTGATGTACGTGGACATGAACAAAAAGAATGGTGTGTTTAATATTTTCAGTATGCATGATATTGTTGTAGGTACCTACCACCGACTCTGTAGCCTAGTGCCTTCAGATCAAGAGGTCCCCGGTTCAATTCCCGGTCAGGTCAAAGATTTTCATTGTATTTTCACTTAAGATTTCTACTCGAGGTTGGCCTGTCTCAGATTGGGCGGGACATGTTGACTCATGTATATAAGTATAGAAAAATGTACCTACTGATACTAATTAATTATGGTATTCCTCTTTTTATGTTTATTCATTTAGGTACCTACTCTGTTATATGAAAAGGAATGGAGATTTTAGAACATAATGTAATATTTAAGGGAACACTATAAAATTTAACAAATTGAGGCCATGTTGAAAAAGTGAGTAGGTACCTACCTAATAGTAGAATAACGGAGAGGATGAGAGTAAGGTGACAGAAAACACGGTCGTCAAATGTAATGAAATAGCTGCCACCGTCAACAACATTCAACATTTTGATGGCATTTCCTATGCAATATTGTCAATTTTGTTTCAAATTCGAAACACAGACATGACAGCCATTTTATTGCACGTGTCTCAGATCCCTGGTCAGAAGTAAAAAATAGAAGATACAGTATTATGAGAAATGGTACTACTTATGTCCTTGGAAGAAGTAGCAAAGAAAGTAGGTATATCTGGATAAGAACAGATTGGAGATCCGTATTCTCTGCCTATCCCTTAAGGGACACGACATACTGTATAAAAAAATTGAAACATACGAACGGTACGTGATCAAGTATACCCGCCAGATGTAGCCAACTGTACATCTAGCAGTGGCGTGCAACCAAATATACATTTTTATTGAATTTTATTGACATAGGTATTGCTCTCTTAAAAATCAGCGTATTTCGATTGTTCATTTAGAAAGGGACTTGATTTCTTAAAAAACAATGGTTTTTTTTTCTATATTTTACCTAAAAGATTTATGACCGTTCCGGATTGTAGACTGGAATTTACCTAATAACTAGTAAATCAAATGTATGTAGGTACATTATAGGAAACTTTGAATATAGCAGATGTCGACATGCTGATGGTGTTCAAATCTAACCTTGAAAATATTATACATTAACTATGGAGAAAAAAAAAAACAGAAATTGAACAGACACTTAAATTTATAAGAGTGCATTTACAACAAACGCACATAAATCCAGAGCTAGAAATAGAGCATTATTTCTTTATCGTTGATATTGTCACCAATATTTTGGGCTTAGGTAAATTCATCGTCAGTACAAATCATCGCAGGTAGAATTCATCGCGAACAATTCATAAATCTATATTGTAAACTGTCAAATTGTTTATGACCTAAAAATAAGGTAAATAAGCTTCAGTCGAGTCACGGGGTTCCACCTCCCATACCTGAGATAAGGTAAATCGCATTGGAGGTATATTATTGTACAGTTATAAATATGAAATTAATATAAGATTGTTTACGAATGAATACGATACGATACCGAAAACTCCCATATTTCACTATTATATATGTATATAAATGGACAAACTTAAAGGTCTAGAGAGGAAATGGGGAGGTAAAGAAAAAAGTTTAATGATGTGAGGAGGATGGACTCAACCAGACTCCGTCACATTGCATTGGACGGTCGTTAGCTTGGAATAGGCCTCCCAGGCCGACCTACGTCGTCTGTTGGAATTCAACTCGTAAGAAGCTTGCCTAACCTTTTAAACAACAGATCACAAGTTTTAAATTTCGAAGAAGGGGTACCAACAATAAGGTTGGGATTCGTCCAAAAGGGACAAAACCATTCTAATTAGAATGCAATAAGTATGCTGTCGACTTTGCCAAACAATACTGATCTGTGTATACGAAATTAATCTTCAGTGTACCAATACCGAATAGAATGATGTATTTTGGGCTGCGAAGGCTACGTCAGTGACAACAATCTCAGGATCACAATCTCCAAGCTGGAAGCGGATATAGTGAAAGAAGAAGAATGAATCATCAAGTAAATAAATGAAATGCAATCTATAATTTCTGTTGGTTCATTAAAAAAAAACCTATTCAATGTCGCACGCCGCTGTCCCTCTCAACTCCGTAATGCTGAGCAGATTCTCAGGAAGTTGAGTGTCGTTTTGGGATAAGATCTTACACTCGGCTCGGGGCATAAGCGCTTTGAAGATATATTTTATTGTATTTTTTCCAGTAGTGTGTAGCTCCCCTCATGTACCTGCCTCTATGGCCTCCAGCAATAAACTCTTCGAAGGTTTCATTGTTCTCATCGTCCATCACAACCTAATGAGAAAACTTCTTACTAAACCGAACGTAGACATACGCAGGGTGGCTGAAAAGTAATGACATAGGTAAGACTGCAAGCGATCTAACATCCCTGTTCAGCTATGCTTGTGGAGGAACAATTCTTCAGCGCGGTGCACGTTTAAACTCCTTCAGATGGGTGATTTTTGTGCTAGCTTTTTATGAAGTTGTGTTGAAGTTTTTATGTGTTCTGGTTGTGCTTCATGCAAAACGGAACAGCGAAATTTGTAATGAATTTAGTTTTGTATGATGTTTTAAGAATTATTGTCAAGCGTGACATTTGAAAAGCGAAAACAGCCCTATGGCGAACATCTTGTAACCCAAGATCAAGATTTTGGCTGGCACAAATCATTTTTGGAAGGCAGAGAACACCGTTAAAGATATACATCGTTCAGGAGGTCATCAACTTCGAAGAAAATCGTACGCAATGAAAAAGCTCCTCCAGGACAAACAGTTAATCGAACTTTCTATAAATAGGTTCTTGAAAGACTCAGAAAAGAGGTTATCATCATTACAACGCCCCATATCACACCTCCCCACTCCATAATATTTTTTTAAGATCTCAAAAAGCATTCCTGTAGTTCCCCATCCCCTATAATATATTCAACTGACCTTAGTCGGTGTGACTTTTTATTTTTCGTAAACTGAAAAAGTAAATCTTCTTCAAATGACGTCATTTGGGGAGTTTAGAAAACTTCTAAAAGGATAATACATGCCGAAGATCATTCTGGTTGAAAGCTTTCATTAATATGTAGCTACCCAAGAGAACTATTTTTAACGAAGCCAGCCTTCGAAACAACAGTAGAAGCCGGTCGTAAGCCCGTGGTGGTTTGTTCCATTAAAAAATCGAACATCAGTAATGAATTTTTAGAGTCATTAGTTGTTAGATAACTATTTTTTACGAGACAACATTGATGAATTTATATTTCTTGAACAAAAAATCAATCATATTACTTTTCTGCCACACTTCGTAGTAAGCTAGAATGATGGGGTCTAGAAGGTTTAAAGGTGGTGGTTACAGACCTGGGTTGGTAAGACGATGAGCGCCACGCAAATCATGATGATCATGAAGAGCTGCGTGGGCCAGATGTCCGGTACAAGGTCCCCGTAGCCCACGGTGGAGAAGGTCACCACGACGAAGTAGGTCGACTGGAACAAGTTCAGGTGGCGATGTCCAGCCCTTTGAAAGTGTTGGATTCCACAAACGCTGAAAAAAAATCAACATTGTGTAAAATATTTCGTTATAACGAAATCGGTATGTTTTCAGAACCTTAGCGAATTTAAAGCTGAGGATTCCGTTACATCGGCATTCGTTATAATTAGATTGGACCTTGTTCTATAAAATATTTATTTTAATTTTTTGTTACCATACTTTAAAAAATTTCAACCATCTGTTTATTGTAGCGGCGTATCCGTAGGAAAACAAACCATGACACTAACTTATGGTCACTTTCTAATACGCTACGCTAAGGCCATTCTCCCACGAGGATACTCACGGGCTACGCGACTGAGACGCAATCCATTGGTCGTCGACGCGTATGCTACTCTATCAAACTAGGTTCCGCACACGACGCTACCCAAACTATGACTACATTCATCATTTATTTGTTGTATCTCTTGAGAATACACGCTCGTTCATAAAATGTCCAGTGATTTTAGCGATGTAGATAATGTTCTTCTCTTAATTTATAAAAGGAATAATCTAAAAAAAAAGTAGATTTTGGGTGCACCCATACATAACTACATGAGAATGATGATAATAAGTTTCTTCATTTTTATTGAATGTCAAAAGAGTATTTTTCTAATTTGATGCTGTTATTAGCTACACATATTCATAAAAAAATACAACAATGAGAGAGCGCGTGTGCGAGTTGAGTTTCTTTCCTATCTCAGCCCACGCCTTATCTCGTACGTATATTCCTTACATAATCCGGCAGTCCATAATTATATAAACATGGATAATTTTCAACCTCCTGAACAAATTTAATGTTTTCCGCTTGATCTGATGCCATTTTATTACGATTAAAGTAGCGTCGCAGTCGCGTTGCAGTTTCTCGCGACCAGCATGACCAGTCGCATGCAACTGGTATCAAACGCGTCGTAGACGCGTTTCGTCGTGTGCAAAACCGATCAAATATGTATGCAAGCGACTAACGAGCGACGCGTATCATACGGGTAGGATACTCAAGTCGCTTGTGAGTATCCTCGTGGGAGAATGGCCTAAGGCTCGGTACTCACTTGCGCCGCGAACGTATATCGTTACATCAATTTTATAAAAAAAATGAAATGCAATCCAATGGCCTCGGTTTCTGGAGGTCAAATTGTAAGCGAAGTGTACGAAGAAGAATAATTTTATCAAAAGGATCATTGTGTTCCGTTCGCGTTCGCTTTTCGAATCACGTATACACTTAACCTTTCGATTAAATTGATGCAATGTCACACGTTCGCGGCGCAAGTGAGTTCCTGGGCCTAATAGCTAGCTAAAAGTGAGGTTGTGTGGTGAAAGGGATTATTATTTACATTTCCCTATAATATCCTATTTTTAGTTCTATTATTGAGTTATCGACTAAATTTAAAATGTTGTTTTTTCTTTGTTCAGTTACGGTACGATAAAATAAAAACTAAATAGTGTTGAAAATATACCAATTAGTATTGTACAAAAATTGCAAAATTCATGTTTTTTTTAAATTTATTTATTTACTTCATATTGTACTACCTTCTTATAATAACCGAATGTTTGTTGAAATAGAGTTAAAAGTAAGAAAATAAAATAATGTTACCTAGTGAACACGAGACACATGAGGGTGGCGCAGAGGATCATCAGTTGCTGGGAGAGGGCGGACTGCGACTTCTGCATGGCCCTGTGCAGGTCGTTCTGAAACGGTTTCAAGAAAGAAAGCCACTCAGAAAGTTACCCATATATTTAATCCTATTAGCAGTGAAGAAGTTCAAGGATACTTACAAACATGTTGCCTAGTGAACGTTTCGCGAGCCAGCAGTTTAGAAACACCGGTATAAAGAGATTTCTCCATGGTGGATATAAAACCTGCAAAAATATTGTAATATTAAAATCAAAACATTACATGGGGAGGGGGCATTAATAATTGCAGCCTTTGTTATCATACACATTGTAGCAACTGAAGGTCATCCTTAGGGTAAGAACACGTAGAAAGGCGATTCCGACCCGCGCCGACCGGCGCATGTTACTATGCATTTGAATACGGGTGTAAAGTCAGACAGCAGAGACATCTACAGCCGCGCTCCACGAAGCTATCTGAATCCCATACAAATTCCCATACGAATGAAAACAGGTTTTTTGTTTTTAACCATAAACGACGTTTTTAAGATGTTTTTTGCCCCCTTTTTGTTTTCAGAACAACGATTAGCAATAATCCTATTTTTTGTTTCTCTAATAAACAATTTTTTGTTCTGGAACTGACTCCATACGAAATGTATGGAAGAGTGGAGCGCAAAGCTGTCAAATGACGTCACACTTTAGATGCGTATTAGGATACCCACAGAAAAAGCAGGAACCTGCTTTCCGGCATGCCAATTTAAATGCATTGAAACCATAGACAACACTATTTGAGCCGGTCAGCGCGGGTCGGAATCAACTTTCTTACCCTTAGACTTTAAAGCCCATGTTACTTGGGGATTTGCAGAAGTTTTTTTTTATAATTGGTAAGTTCGACCGTAGCTCGGATTTTCGTTGAAACACTTAACCGCACTAATGAACAATGTAATTAAATTTGATAATTATTGTTCAAATCTTCCAAAAAATAAGAGTAATAACCACTCTAAATTAATATTCTATAAATTTCGAATTAAATAGATAATAGGTATAAATTTTTGTGTATTTCATTTCCCTAAACAAAAATATTCTTGGGTTTTTATACCAATTGTATGGACGTCGGCCGGCCGAGCGTTGTATAGACTGAAACCTGGCTTTATACCTATCAACCCTTAACGGTTAAGTACGTTTTCGCGTATAAAGATCTGTAGTATTATTCATTGTTCTTTCATATCTTGAAAAAATGAACAACATACATATCACGGCACAGGTTTTTTCGAGTAACGGAAGTTATTTTTAAAACGAGTTGTCTCCTGAATGCCGCCACATCAGCCCCCCCCTCGTCGCTGACGAGCGTGGTTTGGTTTATTACCCCCTCCACCCTCAACACATAAAGAAAACGAGAGGAAACCTTTTATCGCCCCGTTATAAAACCGACAATAAACGATTGACACAAAAAAACTTAAAAGACCCACCGCCCTCCCATTCCCAGAATTATGGCCTTTATATATATTTTGGACAGTCCACTGTAAAGAATATAAACAGTTACACACTATCGAAATCACAATGTTACGCAGGACATTTGTTGTGACGTATCTGAGCAGAGTTCGTAATGAGCAAATCAGAGGATCATTTAAGGCGGGTTCTATTGCAGATACAATGAAGGAGACCAGACTAAGATGGTGTAGTCACGACATACGTGATGCTGCCTACATTAAAAACGTCGCTGAATATACCCACAAAACTGAGAGGAAGAGTAAAACCGCCGCCAATCTGGTGTACCGCAATCGGGAGGGATTTGGGAGCACCAGGATGTCCATCAATCGATGGCGCCTATGTGCAAGGGGGCACGACTCTGATGGTTAAACCGGGACAAAAAGACAGGACAAAGAAGAGGAGACTGTTAAGAATAAAGACACTTTAAATTAAGCAGAATGCTGGATCACTCACCGTCACAGCAAAGGGTATGGTGTTGACCAGCTCCAGGATGAAATGGAATGACATGACCAGCTGCCAAATGTTGCCCTGAAAAGAAACCCACAGTTTTTAGTAGGTATATAATATGATTTTCAGAGACCTTTTGTTCAAAAAAAAAAATTAAAATAAGGTACAATAGGTACACATAAATTATTTCTTAAACTAAAACATAAAAAAATATTTAAGTCACTGATGTTCCAAGCATAGGACATATATTAATAATCAATCATAAATAAGGAATAGGTTTGGGGAAGATGTAAGATGGCAAGAATAACAATTGAAGTTTAAAGAAATAAACAAAGATCCAGGTATAGGAGACTCAATAACTTAACGTTACCTTATAACTGAGATAAGCCAGCAGCATTGACTCGGTGAGGGAGATCATGGCCAGGATGACTTGTATGATCCAGAGACCCAGAGGC
Organism: Mystacides longicornis; assembly: GCA_963576905.1. Taxonomy (NCBI): domain Eukaryota; kingdom Metazoa; phylum Arthropoda; class Insecta; order Trichoptera; family Leptoceridae; genus Mystacides; species Mystacides longicornis. The sequence continues at coordinate 32,512,309 of OY756429.1, read as the reverse complement.
CTGTTCACCCACATGATGGCGTCCCAGTTGATGACGGGATGCTCCTGGAACTCCTCCTGGGTGAGCTTCGCGGACATCTCCAGTAAGGTCGTGTTCCCCACTTGACACCCGTAACTGAAACCATATCATTATAGTGGGTTAATACGGGAACCTCATTCATATTATTGCCTCGTGTAGACTTTTAAGAAAGTTACTTTCTCTGTAGCTCAAAGATCTCGATGATATGGAATAAATTTAGATGCTGGAGGGGCCTTACCAAGCGGCGTAAGTGGGGTCTCCTTCCGCCATGACCCGGAATATGTAGAGGAAGCATGTCACCAGCTTGAAGAACAAGTTGGCTATTCTGATCCGGAGACCTGCGGGGACAAAGTCATACTGTATTAGGATTTTTTTTTTATATTAACACCGGGAGGAACCTCAAAATATTTATTAAGACATTTGCCCTAGCACAAGTTTGGTCTAAGTGAGCAGTACTATTTTATTTATAACATAATCTCAACAGACTTTATTATGAGTATTGAATTTGATTTTTATGTACCTAATTCGACTGAACAGATTCTTCCGATGTTTGATTTCATGGATTCTTTTCCGCTCCAGATAACAGAAAAATAGTTAGACATTCGGAAAATATGATATTAAAGTAAATATGGAACGGATTTACTGACAACAACGCCATCTGTGAAAAATTCCATAATAACACAATTTTTGTTTGAGTTTCAAAACGTTAGTACCTACATTTTTGGTAGAATTTCTTTCAAGCTTTCAGAAATAGTTTTTTTACGTATTTTTGCATAAATTACAAATTCGAAATCAATATTCATAGTAAGGACTGCATGACTACGTCTGTCGGGAAAGCTAGTTAACATTAAAAATAGAAAGATTATACCGTCAAAAGCATTGATAACCTTACTTACGAGCCCTAGAAATGGCAAATATCATGAACTGTTCCTGGAGAAACATCCCTGCAAATTTCATTTGGCTGGTATGATGGGATCATGCTAAAATGCTCCCATAACTTGTGCAAGTATCAATATTCAACATTTTTTCATTAATACACAGTCTTGGCTGATAAAAGCCAGTTTTTTATTTATTTATGGTGGTTACCTAAATGAATAATTTGAACAAGTGGAGCAATCAAATTTTATTTCATGTATTTTACGCCACGATTTGAATACATCCATTTTTGTTAATGACTCATCTGCAATCAACAAAACCATGCATATTTCCTTTTTCCGTATGACCTACCTAATTAATTTGTATCAATATTATTGAAATTATTGTTTAAAATAAAAGTAGGTATTCTTTTCCTTAAAAAATAAAAACAAGATGTTCTTTGGACTAATGGTTTGGATGTTATCTGAGATGTCAGGTTGTTGGTGAATAAATTTAGAGTTTAAGTGAAGAACAGTGAAAGAAGAAATCGCAGAACCGGCCGGTCTGTAAAGCGTCGAATTACCAGCATACCAGGAAGGTCACACTTATTCTCTTCTTTATACATACAGTCCGAACCACTACCTTTCCTGAGGGTCTGCTTGTGCTTACAACGGCTGCTCCTTTGAAAAGCAATAAAACTATATAAGTAATGTGCTTCTGCGAATGGTCCCAACAAGTACCACGTGACTGCTGTTAAACTCATACAAACTGTGGTAGCATTATATTTTTTTGTTTGTCGGTAGCGGTTTGTGACATTATATTTTTTTATTTAATATTTAAGCGTTAACACAGGAATTTTATGTTTCAATCATATAATTAGTTAAAGGAAGTACCTATGGGTTTTCTTGTGTACCTCGTGCTTGCGGATGGAATTAAAATGAATTATTATTGATAGTTTATCTTCAGTCACGTGACTGTTGAATAAAGGAACCGATTTTCGGTTCTGCACATCCAAAAAAGTTGTCTAATAATATTTGTACTCAGTGGGCTGCTCCAGTTTCCAAAACGAGAATCAAAGGTTGTACTGTGCAGCACCGATCATTTTTAGATTTCAGACTGAACTTTCTACAGCTTTCAAATTTTCCAGAAAAACGTCTGTTACAAAGGCACCGGTCAGTTCAAGTAGCGGCAAAATGTATGAAATCAGAACTACAAGCTATCCTTTCTTTTAGATGTGAAAGAGACCGCCCCGCCCTAGGGAACCTACAGAGGAACATAAAGTCAGCAAGCCATGTTCTTGACTTAAAATACAGAATATAATCTTTTCTCAGAAACAACTTCCCGCTGTTCTCCCCACGCTTTGTTGTGTCATCCTATAGAAATATTCCAAACGCAATCTAACAATGTCTTGCTTATTTGTATTTGTTCACTGAGAGAAATTTTGTCATGATGAAGGCACGTACAGTAAATGGTTTTATAAAAACCGCAGAATACAAGAAAAAATCATAAACTTTTATGAAAAAAAGCATTATCATTGAAATGATCAATTCACCTTATCTGCTTATTTCCATTCCCAAGAATGGAATTTCCGAAATTCTCGTATCAGGGAATTATTCAAGTAATTCATAGAAAGAAACAAGTTTACTTGTTTTACGTTTTTCTCAGTAAGAATAGAAATAATGTAAATGCTCTATGTCATTGATTAAACTAATGCAACTGGAATAAAACAATGATTCAATTTATAATAATTTAAAATATCCCGTACAGGAATTGTTTCTTTCTATTACGGAGATGGTTTATATGAAAACGCAACATCATAGGTATTTTCAATGATGGAGCATGGAGTTTTTTCCTGGACATCCGTACAATTTCAAAAACCTATGCAAGTCAAATATATTTCTGTTGTAAATTCCATTATTTCTTTGGTTTTGAGTAAAGCCAGTACAAATAATAGGTAAGAGCTGGTAGGTAATGGAAAATAGCTAGTAAACTTGAAAAATCCAATGACAATAATTAATTTCAACAGAAACAAGTAAATACGAGAATTTCGCAAGGACAACGTGAAAAAATCCAGGCCCTTGAATTTCTCCCGTGCGGCACATGTTAAAACCAAGTTCGTACGGGATTTTCACAAGTACGTCGGTGATTTCCAGACGGAGTAAGGATATTTTTTTACCAGACGCAATCGACCTACCTCTTAGATCTACCATTAGTTTGCTTGAGCTCGTAGATGCAAGACTTGTTTACTCATTACTTAAAAGTTTATACTAAAATCATTTTACAAACTATGTACCTAGTTATATTTCTCTATACAATGTGTTATCTGGATAATTATTGATCAAACGAATTGTACGAACAAAAGACAAACATTTTACGTTGAAATTGAAATTGGCACTTTAAATTGAAATAGATACCTTAATTCAAACTTCGTGTTCATATTTATTTTCTCTTCAGGTTAACAACCTATTTTCTTATAAATAAGTAGGTATACTTAACAGATTTTTTTTTCAATGAATTTGGAAATTATTTTTTGGGAAATATTTTTTTTTTTTATTTTATTTTAAAGACCTTCAATTGAGATCAAGTGTTTTTTCTTAAAAAAAAATAATATCAATTTATTGTTATATTTTTTTTGTAATTAAGTGCCGTATAAGGATAATAAATAAATATAAAAGACAAAATAAAATATCTATGAAATTGCGATTTTTTTTTGGGAAATTCTTCTTCTTTTTCTTTTATAAGTGAAGTCTTAATAAAGAAGAATATTCCAAAAAAACTTCCGCAATTTCATCGTTAATTTTTTTATTCGTACAATTCGTTTGATCAAGTTTCGAAATTAACACATTGTAGATGTTAGGTAAACATGTGTGATCCATACCTACGGAAGACAACTGAGGGATAGCCTGAGAAGACGGTGTATTCTCCCAGCTATTTGGCGAGTTTCCTCAAGGAGGCTATGCGTCACCAACTCATCAGTTTATAATTTAGATGAAACTTCACAAAACGAGCTCAATGTAATCTAGGGAGACGCAAAAATTTCATCAAGTCATCAATACCTCCATAGTGTCTTGCTTTGATAAACTGGGAGAAAACGTATCAAGTACGAAGAAGACAAACTCAATCACCTGGATGTGTGCAATTTTTAGATCTAGGTAGGTATTGAGAGCATAGATAGCAATGATGTAATAGGTAAGAAAGGGGTTGCTACCTGCTTGAATCAATTACAGCATTGGTTTTTCCTCGTAATGTAATAGAAAATAAAAAGTCTCTTCCTTAGGTATATCAATGAAGTAATGGGTTGTACCAAGCACGGCATAGGTATTTCCTCGTACTATACTAGAAAATATAAAGGACTTTACTTAGATATATCAATGAAGTAACGGGTTGTACCAAGTACGTCATTGGTTTTTTCTCGTACGCTACTAGAAAATATACAGGCCCTTACTTAGATTTTTCAATGATGTAACGGTTTATACCACGTACGGCATTGATTTTTTCCCGTACGTTAATAGGAAATATGAAGTCTCTTACTTAGATATATCAATGACGACATTGCTTTTTCCAATGAACTATAATTTAAAAATTCAATGACATTGCATAGATCAATTCCTCTCCAATACGTGCTAATTTCCAGTAAACCGTACGGGAAAATACCTCGTATGAAAATTCAATGACGGAGCATTGAAAAAACCAATGCTTCACTCTGAGTCAAAAAAAACAGTTCTTACGAGAAAAAACTCAAGAAATACGAGCTTTTCCCCTTACTTTTCTCTCAGTGACTACAAGAAACTGAGAATCAAGAAGACGTGTCTGACAACCTCCTGAGTTACAGGTAAATGTAAAACAAATCAGTTATTATTAGTACGTGCTAATTTATAACAGTTTTTGATACATTCATATTTTTTTGGTCTATACCTATACGTCTCTTGAGATATCTACTCAATTATTTTCGGATTTTATACGCTCTTTTATTTACTTTACTGTAAAGTCATAAAAACTACAACATTTATATGTTTTATAATATAACCACAACCAAAAGGGGAAAGAAAACCAAATAGCAGAAATCCCCAGGAGAATAGGATTAGGATGGGCAGCCTTCGGAAAAATTAAATGGAGGATATACTAAAAAATAAAGATATACCAATGAATCTGAAAAGAAGGGTATATGAACAGTGTATCCTCCCCGTAATCACCTATGGCCTGGAAACCATTACGCTTACTGCCAATACTGCACATAAATTAAAATGCACACAAAGGTCCATGGAAAGACAGATGTTAGGCGTGAGTCTAAAAGACAAAATAAGAAATGGAGAAATAACACGCAGAACTAAAGTCATAGACATCATGGACCTTGTTGCTAAACAGAAATGGCAGTGGGCGGGACATGTCGCCAGACAGGGAACGGAGCGATGGGCACCCAGAATCCTGAAATGGAGACCGTGGGATAAAAGAAAAGGAGTGGGCCGACCCCAAAAAAGATGGGCCGATGATATTATCCCAGTCGCGGGCAGGGGGTGGATAGGAAAGGCCCAGGATAGAGGAGAGTGGAAAGGAATGGAAGAGGCCTATATCCAGCAGTGGAGAGATGGCTGAAGAAGAAAAGAAAAGAAGATATAACCGCAACATACACAATCAACAAATCGATCCTGCCCAGCTGTGCCGTAAAGACCTCTTCTTACCTCCCTATCCCCCTATGTGGGGTCTTAAAGCGAGTATTGATTGATCGATCGATGAGGAGATTGTTAGAAGAATGTAGTGATTAAGTGAAACATAATAATATAGATTAAACTATACGTTTTATTTCGCCCAAACGTCGAAATTGTGTGAGAAACCTCGCATTCTCTCTTACAAGATGGCTACCAAACCAATTCAAATGTACAACAGATGCCTCTGAATTAATAATGAATGTACGTATTACGAAGATATCAGCGTTGGGTCGGTTGGCGAAGTGGCTGGCGTCTCTGGGACGGGTAGGGATGCACGTATTGCACGTATACTGCAGAGTGTATGGGAATTTCAGATATTTGAGCATGTCAAAAATTCCCAAGATTTGGACATCTTTTTAAATGAATCTAACACAAAAATACACCTTTGACACCTTTCACACTAACTAAAGGGTTGTGTCGTGAAAGTGGAAATGGTCGGCACCGGTATTCGAACCCACGACTTAAGCCATCGACTGTTACCACTGCAATTTCTTTTCAAAAACTTAACACGAACACAGCGAACACATGAATTGAGGAATTCTACGAATTGAACTTCCTAAATGGCAAAGGTGAATGAAAAGTGTTCATACTAAGTAAGCCATTGAAACGTTGTAGTACACGCGTGATGGTTCAACTTTGTAAAAACAAACAATTTTTAAAATCGAGCAGTATCAAATTGTTGGGTTTTTAATACATTACAATACCTACATGAAATGATTAGAGTGTGATTGGAACAGTCCCGTGACATGACAGCCCCCGTCTATTGCGGTTGGCGACATTGAGATTAACATCAACCAGATAACAAACACGCTCAGATGAACTCGTTCTAAAGCAATCCACTGAGATAAATTCATTGAAATCATTTTTTTTTTGCGAACGACAGATCAAACGTTGATGTTGAGTTGGGAAAATCCTGGATTTGTACCTAACTACCTACCTAGTGATGTATGTATGTACAGGGTGTGGGGGGGGGGGGGGGGTTCAATCAAAAATAAAAAAAATATGATAGGTTTGACCAAAGCTACAAGCCACAAGACAACATTAAAAAGAGACAATAATAATTATTGTAATATCCTAATTTTTCTAAAGCAAGTCGTAATTAACGGTTGAGTGAATGAAACACCTCCATCCCTTCTTGACCTCTGCAGCCCATACTGCCGAGTGGAAGTACTAGTTATTAGCGGAACACTGACTATGATTAACCAATGAATCTGTCCGAAAAAGAACACTACAGCCCTTCGTTACTTCAGTCATCCTAAATCGCAGACTGAGTTGGCTCGGGCACGTCCTCCGTATGTCTCCCGAAAGCCAACGCCAAGCCAGCCTATTTTACAATCCGGGCGGCACAAGAAGAAGACGAAGACTGTGTCTCACTATTTATGATCTTCAGCGATATGCCAACGTACCATTATCATAAAATATAAAACGGGTTAATCTAGGATTTAAAAAAAATGATTGTATCTTAGTTATGTCAAAAAGAAGAATAATTATGTGTTTAATAATTATAATGACAAAGGAACTTTACTATTAAACTTAAAATTTGTCTGTAATTAGATAATAATAACTAGGTATAATGTAATCTCTGTGTCGACACTAATCTCTGTGTTTAGTGTCGAGACGAAATGTTAACCGTTTGATGCGTGTGAGTTGCCCATTCTCCTGTATGGGTGTGAGTCCTGGCACCTGACCAAAGCCCAGGCACAAAAAGTCTCAGCTTTCGAAATGAAGTGCCTTAGGAGAATTTTGGGTGTAAGATGGTACCACCGCATCACGAACGACGCTAAACGCCGGCGCGCCCAGCGTGATCCCATCACTTCTACAATTATGGGGAGGAGATGGATTTGGCTGGGACATGTGTTAAGGATGCCGAATGACAGTTGGCCGAGGAGAGCGGTGTTCTTCCTCCCATCAGGGCCCCGAAGACGAGGAAGACCCTCTCATACTGTTTTGCGCTCCTTCGAAGCAGAGCTGAGGAATCTGGACATGGTGCGGGGGAGGTCATAAACATTGCGCAAGATCGAATACAATTTGTTCTTGTTTTTTTTTTCATCCTATTCCTAGTTCTTGTTTTCTCCCTATGCCCCTAAGTGGGACGTAAAGGGAGTTTGGATTTGAATTGGATAATATTATACCTGAGAGTGTAGACAATGTCTTAACTCTAAAAAAAAAACAAACACAAAAGTGTATTTTTTTGTATACTTTATGGGACGATATCTGATTTACAGGATTATCACACAATTGACTAGGTATATATAGTAAAAGATGCTGGACTTACTTGATCGCTGGTTCTTGATGAAGTACAGCTGCAGCCTCTCCTTGAATGTGTTCTCGTTCACGTAGTACTCGACACGGACCCTGCAACAAGGCACAACACCACATATTAGCATTTCTTCCAGCACCAGGCAGGCTAGTTAGTTAGTACTACTAACAGTACATCTACTCGTCAGCACTTACCTCGGGATCTCGTCGTAGCTGTCCCAACTGGATAAGCAGTTGTAGGAACTGTTCTTACTGGAGACCGCCATTTATCCGGCCTCTGACTCGAACTAGACCATTATTTATTAGTCGCGGAATAGGACTTTTACGATCAAATCATGCACATTAAAATTGTTCATAAACTACTAGAAATACTCTTTTTTACAACCACTTAAGTACATAAAAGGGCAAAAAAAGTTCTCTCTTTTGCCCTGGAGCTTGTATAATACTAGGAATACCTTATCACCTTCATACTGAGCCTTTCTATTTCATTTCAAATCAATCACTAGTAGTGCACTGGAAGAAAATATTCAATTGTTTTTTTTTTTTTTCTATTTTACTCGCAATTATTCCAGCTGATATTCTCACCGTCAAAAAACGTCCATGAAAAGTGTCTAGTTCAGTCGTTCCCGAGTTTTAACCTAATGCATTGTCTGGACATTGTGGCCATCATAAACGGCGTTTCTCGTTTTGTGGTTTTTGTAATTAAGGTACTCATATTATTTTCTCCGAGACCACAACGTGATTTTGAACAACCTTAAGTCTTCTCCAAAAATTATCTTCTTCAATTTAAATACCGATTTTCATGAGTACGAAACAAGAAAAGGTCATCTACTGCGGCCCATAAAACATAGACTAACAAAGGTATCCAAAAGTTTTGTCTATTTAAGCGTGCGTTTGTACAATAAGCTGCCGCAAAGAATAAGATCACTGGAAGAAGAATTGTTTAAGAGAGAGGCTAGAGCACTACTCGTTGAAAATTCCCTATATTCAATTGACGAGTTTCTAAACCAAATATTTGTTTGAGTTCTTATTCTTGACATCAAGAAACAGGGTCCACATTACAATATCCCAAAACAAAGGGCACCTTCCTAAATAGATCATCTCTGTTATGACGATATGCGGGGTGGCCCTTTACACCATCCCGCATTGAGAAATAAACCCTGTGCTGTTATATTTATTGTAATTATGGATAACTATATGATTAAGATTTCTGACGACTGCAAAAGTGGCTTTTTACACCACGCACGAGCGAATGCATGATGTATCTGACTATGATTTTTATTTCAATTCTATATATTTTTCTCTTTTTTTCACAATTGTTTAATTGTCTTTTGACAACTTTTTGTAATTTTTTGCAATTTTATAGTCTTTTATGTTAATTGTTGTTTGTATTCGTGTGCATATGTATTTATAATTTTAATCATAATTATGTTGTTTTTGACACTCCTAAGTGAAAATGGGTGGAAAGTAAATAAATAAATAATTATTGTAAGACATTTTTCTTTTGAATCCGATGGATGTTTCTGAGAACCAAGCGTTTAAACATAAAATAATGTATCTGCTTCATATAATATTACGTACTTATAAAGTAAAATGTTTATGGTACAAGTACAATAATAATGGTTTCAATGACGTATAAATTTGGCTTTGATAAAAGGGATTGGGGAAAAAGGGCACACCTTTCTATGTAGTAAATAAAAATAAAATAATGTAAGGGTATAGCTGAAGCACTTCGCTTATCTCTAGCAGCCTTAGTTATGGTCCACCAGTCTTTATCAGCATCCAGCGTATCTATTACGGGCTTACAGGCGAGAGCAAAGAGGAACGCAATCTAATAAAATCTTAAGAGATTCAATGTTGGGTGAATTTTGATAAAAAGTGCCATCACTATTTTAAGGATTTTCATCTGGTTGGTTTAAAAGTATGCATTATTATATCGCATCTGGCTGCGAATTCGCAATCCTGTAGAACAATTTTAGACAACAGCACCTATCATCAGGATGACTGCTTCATCCTCAGTGTGATTCGAAGAAGGTAGCTGCCATGGGAATTCAATGTCAAAATAATAATCTTGTGCAACAACAACGCAGAGTTTGTATGAAGAGAATGACTAAAAACGCATACAAATTAGAAACAATTTGAGCCAACAAACACACGCACTCACCATACTTCCATAATTAAAATTTGCCAGACAAGCATATTTTTATTGAAAGAAAGTCTCAACGGCAAGCCTTTAATTTCGCAAAAAGGTTTCGTTTTCGTACATTTTTTTTCTCATTCTCTAGAAATAGAGAAAATATTTATCCTTCTAGGAAAATGTGTTGAACGGATTTTATATGAGTTATTTTGAGGTTTTGATTTATTTTATTTTATTTAATATCTACTCGTCTTCTACACAACCTGACAGAATATAAAACGTTTTTTTAATGAATCTGTGGTCACTCAAAGTCAATATAAACACATTTCATTGACTCTTTCAAACTAACCTACTTAGAGTTTGCGTCTTGATGTGTTGTGGTGTACAGTAAATGGAGAGCTGTAAATGGAGCGCTGTTTTACGATGTCATCGCTTCACGCCTAAACGACTGTACCGATTTCGCAAATTTTTTTTTGTCGTGTTGGCTTTTATCAGGAGAAGGTTCTTATGAAAGAAAAAATTAGGAAAGTTTTTTGAATAAAACTCTAAGTAAGTAATCTTTTTCCAATCCAAACTCCCTTTAGACCCCACTTAGGGGCATAGGGAGGCAACAAGAGCTCTCCATTGCGCTCGATCTTGCGCAATGTTAATGACCTCCTCCCACACCATGTCCAGATTCCTCAGCTCTGCCTCGAAGGAGAGGAAAACAGTATGAGAGGGTCTTCCTCGTCTCCGGGACCCTGATGGGAGGAAGAACAGCGCTCTCCTCGGCCAACTGTCATTCGGCATCCTTAACACATGTCCCAGCTAAGTCCATCTCCTCCACATAATAGTAGAGGTGATGGGCTCACGCTGGGTGCGCCGGCGTATAGCGTCGTTCGTGATTCAATTGGCGTTTGACAGTTGGTGAGACTGACAGAATGAGGATGCAAAAAATATAATACGTATTAATGTGGTTTAAAACAGGTGCATCGGTCGGAATTACAGTGGTTAAAAGGTAATTAATTTATCATTAAACAAATTCAAAATGATCACAGGACAACGTTTCTCGAGAAAATTAGGTTCCGATAATGCAAGTAAATAGGCATTATTAGTGTTAAATAACGAAAATCCGGACGAAGTTTGACGGGGCAGCTACGAGTATTATTTCGTGGTATTTTATAAAGAGACACAACACAACACGACGCAATAGTGTGTCCCTAACCATACTAAAATAATATATGAAACTGATTTCCTTCTAACATAAGACATTGTGTTCCCGCCTGAACCAATGATTACTGAAAACTTGGCACGTTTATTTCATCAAAATAAATTCATAAAATAACGCTGGTCACTTGACCAATGGCCGTCTTGACACACTGTCCAGTGTATTGAGCTACAAACCGCAGCCATCTCTAATATATTATTATAAAATAATGTTTAAGGTCTTGTAATGTAATAACTTTAAATTATCTGTTACGCCAAAGCACTGTTGCCAAGTTTTTCTTCCCCACATATTTTACAATGAAGGAAATAAAAATCATTGGCGCGCGATTAACTAATAATTTATCAGCAAGTTATGGTCCTACTGAGCTCAGAAACACGAGTAAACTACAATCATAGTGTAGGTACATACATGCATCCAGAAACATATTGTGGTATATGCCTGTTAACCAATGTAATTCCGACTAGTGCATCTGTTTTTAACCATAATTCATCCGAATTCTGTCAATCGAACCAACTATCAATAAACTGACAGTTTATGACAATCCACACACCAGCTTTTGACGATGTGTTTCACCCACCCTCAAAGAGATTAAAGTCCCGAAAGCCCATATGGATTACGGAAACCGCAAATTCAGAGACGGAAAGGATATGGAAGGAAAGATGGGCCATGAAGGAGACAGTAAATAAACACCTCATACTGGATCCCACAACCCGAGTATCTGGGTTTGATCTCCCACGGAGGGTGTGGGTGCAACAAAACAGAGTGAGAACAGAGCAGGGTTGTTGCAACTACCTGCTCTGGAAATGGGGAAAAAGGACTGACCCCGATTGTGAGTGCGGGGCTGTGCAGACAGTAAGACACATTGTGCAAGACTGCCAGCTCAAAAAGTTCACAGGAAGCCTCCAAAACATCCACGAGGCTACTCCAGAAGCAGTGGACTGGCTGATGGCGCTGGAGCCAAGACTGTAGAAGAGGACGGGACGCAACCCTCTACGGGTCAAGATTATTTCCGGAAAAGCCATACGAAAAGTAAAGTAAGTATGACAATCCAATTCAAACTCGATCGATCTTGCACAATGTTTTTGACCTCCTCCCACACCATGTCCAAATTCCTCAGCTCTGCTTCGAAGGAGCAGAATACAGTTTGAAAGGGTTTTCGGGGACCCTGATAGGAGGAAGAACAGCGCCCTCTTCGGCCAACTGTCATTCGGCATCCTTAACATATGTCCCAGCCAAGGCCATCTCCTCCACATGATGGTAGAAGTGATGGGCTCACGCTGGGTGCGCTGACATATAGCGTCGTTCGTGATGCGGTGGTACCATCTTACGCCCAGTGACATGACAAACGCCAGTTTAATTTCAAACATAGAGTTCAATTTTATTATAAAATCCCTAATAAGGTTATTTACTTTAAGTTTTCTTATTTTTCTAATGTTTCGTGCAGCTTGCTTAATTTTTTCTTTCATAAAAAAGTTTTTTTCTGACAGCTGATAGCAAATACAACAAAAAATAGCGTAATTGGTTCAGTTGTTCATGCGTCAACTGAAATTAGGCTTCATTTTTATAAATGTAAAGTAACGCGTAGAATTTGACATAAAAAGTAGTATCGATTCTCAGATAAAGATGTTGCATATCCACAGGAGTAAAGTCGTGTGGGAAAGTTTTCTACAACAGAATATTTTTTCCTTTATTTCAATATATTATTATATTATCGGAGGCTCGTCAAGTGATGGCACAGAGGAGGGGAAGCGCCTGATTTGGCTCCTCACATCAAAAGGAGAGCGGAAGCACTCTCAGGTGCCTTCGTTTGATTTTCCTCGTCTTGCTGCGAGGCCATACTCCTGTCGCTTCGTTTAATCTGGGCCGAGTGCGTGTCTATTTGTATACGGACGTAGGCAAATATGAGGAAATGTATAAACATTCACAGGCAAATAACAGTGTACGATTTATAACATAATGCTTGGTAAGAATAAAATAATCAAATTATTATGAAGTATTATGAAAATTGTACTGCACCTGTTACTCAAGCTTAAAAACCAACACACACAATGATAACATAATATGGAAGTGAAACGTGGACATAAACGAAAAGATAAAAACGTAGTATAAATGCAGTAGAGATGAATATGTCTTGCACGTTAGTTTTGGTTTACACTTCTTTTGAAGTTACAATCGCTTTAGAGACAAATTCAAAGCATCGAACCATATTATAACAACTAATTTTATTTATCTTATGGTCACAATACATCCCAACAAAAAGATAACAACTAATGACAGATAAACAACTTTTGAATGCTAACATAACATAAATTTTGTGATAAATTGAATGAAAATGATAAATTGACCGAATTAAGTGCTGTTCTTTCTTAAGTTCTGGGTTCCTACGGATACGCCGCTACAATAAACGGCGGTGGATATGTCAGTCGAGAACGTTGTCAATATTGTTTCCATAGTAACGAAAAACATTGTCGTATAATTTTGAAAGACGCCGTCTTGTCAGATGACGGACCATTCCCTAGGAACCCACTGCATTAGGCTCGCTTACAATAAAAGCTCCTATTTTAAAACTGACCCATCATGAGTGTACCATGACTCCGATAGTATTCGAACTTACGACCCTAAGTATGCCGTGCTGAGGCGCGAACTTTTATTCTATCAGATGGGTGTACAAAACAGACAATTTATTGGATTTAATTGTTTTAATAAGTTAAATGATCAAACAAGAATGGCTTTCTTTCAGTAACCACTGACTAAAGATGGCGTCGGTATATTGCAATAAATAATATCTTCGATTCTAATACATATCTATCCGATTTAAAGCCACCCATTAATGTCAAGGAAAACGAAATCTTTCCAATGGTTACTCAGTGAGTAATACTCACCCATAATTTACTATAAAATAAGTGACAAAGACGTTTTATCGCTTATGTATATCTCTAGATGAATTGAGTCTATACTCGTATTTGTTGAATATTTGAGATTGAATATAATATTATAAACTGTAATTCCTATATAATTTAAGGCAAAAGTATAGTTAAAAATTAGCCTTGCTATAATTGTTATGCTTCTCATTTAAGACTGCCATTATTTAATCTAGTTTAATATTGTAGCCTAGTTTCTGAGCCCCGACTGCTGATCATCAAGTCCCGGGTTGGATTTAAGATATTTTTTTTTTCAGATTGGACGAGACCATACAAATACAAATTATACAAAATAATACATTCGTGTTTAAAATGTTGATTCGTTTTTTTGGTGCTTGGAAGCTTTTAACAAAATAATACCTGGCTGGCAAAATAGTAATGTATTGGTTTGTTTTATCAGTAGAGAGTGGTCGTTCAAGGAAGTGACAGCTGTCACACTTTTTGTGTCGTCACGTGACAACTCAGGTGCCTACTCGGAAGAATTATAACGGAAGTTCACTGACTCCGCAAACCTATCAAGGTGTTACTTCGGATCCTGCGAACCTTTTTCCTTTAATTTGACATTTGGCCTCAATCATTTTATCTTATATTGATTTTTTTACAATATTATTAAGAACGTAGGTACATATTTTCTTTGCGCACAGAATAATTATGACTTATGTAGAAATGTTATAGGACAAAAAATACACATAAGCCATATTTTTGAACTGGACGTATATGCGAGGGGCAGTTTGCGTTACAACCAACGCCACGATTGCCGAGTTGTTTGCCGAGGATATCCTGCCAGTTCCGCCTAAGAGTCTACAATGTTCACCATGCTCGGTTACTCGACTTATTATATTGCACGGCTTCCAGGAAATTGCAATACCGAGGATGTGTTTCGAGCACTGGTACTTGATATCAAATCAATCCTTGCGTAGAACGTGAACACCAAATAAAGGTGTCTTTACTTTTTTTAACCCATCACGCCGTGTCCCGTAAGGGGTAGGCAGAGAGTACGGACCTCCACTCTTTTCTATTCAAACACACTTCTTTCGCTTCATCCAACGATATACAATTTCTCATGCAACCTCTCCTATTTATCTTACTTCTGACCTGGCCTTTCTTGAGGACGCAATCGATGTGTTCGATCCACGTCATTCTCGGTAGGCCACGCTTTCTTACACCTTTCCTTTCAGCCTTCTCTCTGTCATTCTGTTTGCATCCATTCTTTCCACATGCCCAAACCATCTCAACTTATTGACTTTTATCTTTGTGACAACTCTTACTTCCATACCACATTCCTTCCTTCCTAGTATTCTTATTCCTTTCCATATGCCACACAGTCTTTCCACATCGTCGGGTCCGTAGAAAAAATGCCTATGTGACTTTTGTCCATTTTACAGGAGAGCAGTTTAAAGATTCCAATACACATTTTTTGAGATTCCTTCATAACTATTTGAGGTATATTCTTCAAACTTAAAATTTGTAATAGAAATAAAACTATTTAATATTAAGCATCTTAAAAAATTCCCTAACGTGTATACTTTTCTAGAAAAATCACATAGGCAGTTATTCTAGGGAAATTTTTCAGCCTATGTGAAGATGTTCCTTTTTTCTACGGACTTCGTCTCGTAAATCTCGTTCCTATGTTACGACGTACCTTTATTCTACGGAAATATTGGTTTATTTGTTCAGTCCTAAGTGCAACAATCATCGTTTTCTTTAAAATAAACATAAAATATCGTATTTTCAATAATACTCACATTGTGATTTGGTTATTTTTTATCAAACGCGCATATAAAATAGCAAAAAATATATATGTATTCAAATAAAATGATGCAACACATAATATACCATATCACTTTTATAAGCACGTTATTTTTGGAAAAATATCAGGTTTTAAATGTGTGTTAATTTTAGAAAAGTCTTCTTCTTCTTTTTTTGGAACCTGGTGATCTGTTGTTTTGTTTAGATAACCCCTTCGCGGATATAGACTACCTAATAGATTGGTTTCTACATTTTCAAAAGGTAAAATATTATAAATAAATAAATATAAATTACTCAATTGTGAGTAGAATTGCAGAAATTAAAAAAAAATATAATAAAGTTAACACGAGTACCATTAAAGATAAAAACGTATTATAATAAATGGAGGTACATTATTTCAAGTATAATTTCCTCGATGCTATCCAATGGATATGAATGGTGGAATACCAGTTATGGTACCTACCAGTAATGCTTTCAGGATGTCAAACACAAGTTATTTTATATAAGTTATAAGTTATTTTTTTTAGTAATAATACAATAAATAAATATATTGCATTAATTAGGGGCTTATTCCTAAATTATAAATGCTGGTGAGTTCTTTAAATTTATCTTTGAATTGCTGTATTAGCTGAGAACATGCATCAGATAAAGAAATTATAAAATAAAGTGTATTTTTCGTGTATGGTTTTTTATGCTAATTTCAGATTTAAGGACATATTCATAATTACTTAATTTATGATTATGCCTGGGTTCAAAAAATGTTTCTAGCTATTATCGTTATATATACTTTCAAGTTGTAATAAATATTTTAAATGTATGGAATCTAATTATTCTCTTTCTGTTCATACAGTGCACATATTTGGTCCATTTTATAAGATTTTTTTTATTTCTGGTGTTAAGTATCTACTTTATCTGCATATGATTCTGAAAAACATAGGCATTTATATTTAATTACTGAATCAACTTACACCTTTTGCTTTTGGAAAGGGTGATTTGGCACACTGCTTTCAACAGGAATGAGGACTCATGATGAAAACAACTATTACCTCATCGTTATGATATTGGAAGGAAAACAATAAAGTATATGACTTAAGTCATAACTCTTTGGAACCTTATTTACTAAAGAATCACGACATATTAACATCAGCAACACTGTAAATTACATACTTCTTGTTTCACAAAGCTTTTCCACATGAAATGTGTATTATGATGAATCCTTTTGCATATTTACAAATTTTGTAAGTATTGTATGTTAACAGTAAGATTTAAAGCTATGTTCGCGTAGATAGCTTACAATTGTGATGCAATATTATCTAAGTACTCTTATTTAATCAGTGATGTGCTTAATTTAGATTTTCTCCTCCATAGGATATTTTTATTTTGGTGTTTCTGCACCATTTATGAAAGTTAGCATTTATATGGAAACTATTTTAGTGTTTAGATTTGAATTAATTCTAACGATTCTTTGATTCATCAGTCACTGTACAAATTAAACATTTCCAGACTACTAATACTTCTTATACTTATTCAAATAAAATATGATGTAATTTTTTGATTAAACTGTGTTTCCAACAGGATTTATGTATTTATAGGACCAGTTGTAATTTCACAATATACCTACTCATATTATTTTTCTACTTCTGATGCATTTTTCAAGCCCTAGTTTTAGATATTGTTTATATTTCAAGCAATTTAAATAGATTTAGCTTTTCGTGGAATGTTTTAAGAAATATTTATTTTAAAATAACATATAAAAAAAAGAAACAAAACGTATAACATTAAATTTAATTAAAATTATTAAAGAAAGTGTCTTAAAAACTACCACGTATTCATACAAATTAACTTAGGCTTATGTTAGTACCTTTTTATGAACCGTATATATATTCAAATGTATTTAGAAGCTTAATGGCACATATTTACGAAATTTTAGTTGCAGCATCATACGAGTGATTTGTTTCATAAAATATTGTATATAAATTATAAAATATATTAAATGCGTTTGAATTTGTAAAAAAAAGTTTATCTCAATGAAACACCCCACCAATATACAAGTTTTAATATAAAAACATTCTTAAAAATATATATAATAACGGAAATAGTTAGTAGAAAAAAGGTGTATGTTAAAATGTGTCCGTAGAAAAAAGGTCGTTATGAAGATAGGACTATGAAAATGGTAAACAATTCCGTATAACAAAGGAACATCTACACATTGGGTAGTGGAGTATCCCTAGAAAAACGGGTCATCTGCACTTAGGACATAAAAATTGCAAAAAATATATAATTCTCCAGCGGTAAAAATATTACGATATTTTCACTCAAAATAATGAATACAACTCAAAAAAGGTGGATAACGATTTCTTTAAAAAATACACATTTTAATCATCCTATGTGCACAACGGAAGTTTTTGAATGGAATATTGTTAAAATGAATTATAACTTCACAAATTTTGGTTAAATTTTAATTATTTTAAATAGTTTATAAAAATAATGTTTAATTTCTACTTCTCCAATCAATTTTTAACTTGATTCTCATCTGAATTTAATAATTATCAATACTTTAGTCGGTTTCGCTGAACCAATCCTTTGTACCAAAATACTATTCATAAGACATTTATAATACAAATTTTGTTTTCTTTTATATCTTAAAATATCGCAAGTGTAACTAACATTGTAAACTCTGATAAATATTTTAAAAAAATGTGAATACAAAACAAGTTTGCGTTAAAAAGATTCATGAGAAATATATGAGCGTTCGCATCGTATAGACTCCGACGAACAAGTGCGCATGTGTACATGGGTCGTACAGTTATGCATCATTGGTATGAAAATGAGCACAGTAAAACTGCTTAAGTGCACATGTCACTTTTTTCTTCGGAGAGTTTTTCACATAGGACGTTTTATAAAAAAATATCTCAGAAACTATTAGTGATAGAAAAAAACTAAAAATACAGTTTTGTAGAGCTTTTAATACTAAATTAAACTGCATTAAAAACTCATTTTCGACCTATGATCACATGGACCTTTTTTCTACGGGCACGGCGACATATTCTTATATATTAATACTAGCTTTCCCGGCAGACGTTGTCTTGTGGTTCTAGCCCGACGTGGCCCGTTAATATGTACATGATGTGCACTGCACCCCCGTTAAACAATACAAAATTTATTCGATTGAGATAAGCTAATATAATAATAACATTAAACTATTTCTGAAACAACTTGAGAAAAATGCGCTCGCGCACATACCCTACCTCGCCTATTACCAACACGAATGTGCCCGATGATATTGTTGACTTTGTAAGAAAATTTGAAACGGTGCGGTGGAGTAAGTGGGATGGACTATTGTATGAGCGTATGCGAGAATGAGAGGGAACTACCCGCGATGGCGTGGGCGCGTCGCAGGTTACCGCTCCATACAAACTTAAATATTGTATTTTACATAATTTCTTATTTATTTTTTTCAACTTTTTATTAGTTATTCTGTTATCCGGAGCGGTGAAGAATCTAATAAATCAAACATCAGAAGAATCTGTTGAGCCAATCTCGAGTTATAAGTGTTCGCACTAACCCGACTTTAATTTATATAGTAAGATGTGAAGCCAAAAATTTGTGACCATTTGTGACCATGTAGTTTCCAACTCATTCACCATAGAGGAAACAATAAAAGCCATAAAAGAACTAAAAAACGGCAAATCTCCCGGTTTTGACGGAATACACCCCGAGTTCTTGATTCACTGTGGTAAATACGCAATCAAGTGGATGACAACATTTTTCTCAGACATCCTGTCAACAGGAAACATTCCCGATAGAATGAAACGAGCCAAAATCATTGCAATACTGAAACCAGGGAAACCACCTGACCAACCAAAAAGCTATCGCCCAATAGCCCTTCTGAGTGTCATATTCAAGCTCTTGGAGAGACTTATACATAATAGAATATCTCGTAAAATTCTGGATGATATCCCCATAGAGCAAGCGGGTTTCCGCCCAAACCGTAGCTGTAGTGACCAGATCCTCGCACTTACTACTTTTGTCGAGTCAGGTTTCGAAAAGAACCTAAAAACCTGTGCTGCATTCATAGACCTCTCAGCGGCATACGATACGGTTTGGAGAGAGGGCCTGATTTATAAACTCGCCCGCAAAATTCCATCGCAACAGCTGATATCACTGATAAGCAATATGCTAACTGATCGGACTTATCAGGTAATTATCGGAAAGGAAAAGAGCGGCGTTAAAAAGCTTAGTAACGGTCTTCCCCAGGGCTCTGTATTGGCTCCACTCCTGTTCAACTTATATATATCGGATCTTCCAGAGACTGCCTCTCGCAAGTTTGGTTATGCTGATGACTGGACCCTTGCGTTTCAGCACAGGAAATTTGAAGTGGGAGAATCAGTACTGATCTCTGACTTGGAAAGACTTGGCCAGTACTTGCGAAAATGGAGACTTCTCCCGAACGCGAGCAAAACAGAAGTTACCTGTTTCCACTTAAACAACAGGGAAGCAAACAAGGAACTTAGCGTGACCTTCGAAGGGGTAGTTTTGAAACACAGCAAATTCCCAAAATACCTGGGAGTAACCCTTGATAGAACAATAACCTACAGAGAACACCTGAATAAGCTGTCATCAAAATTGAAAACACGTAACAACGTAATACAGAAGCTGACTGGTACAACATGGGGCTCTACAGCAGAAACGCTAAGAATATCGGCACTCAGCCTAGTCTATTCTGCAGCGGAATATGCCTCATCCGTGTGGCTTAACAGCTCACACACTTCATTAGTAGATGTGCAGCTTAACAACACCCAGCGTATCATCTCAGGCACACTTAGATCTACACCGGTACACTGGCTGCCTGTCTTAAGCCATATACAACCGCAAGACCTCCGAAGACAGAGCGCTCTGATTAGGGAGTACAGAAAACTTATGGAGTACCCATCACTCCCAGCCAACCAGGACCTTGACTACCTCCTGTCGACCAGCAGACTAAAATCAAGAAAGCCTCCACTTGTAACAGGAAAGAGTCTCTACGATAATAATTTTAATAGCGTGGAGAGTTGGCGGGCTAGATGGGATGAGGCCTCGAGCCGGGAGACTAGTGGTTTGCCGTGCATAACTAACAGACCACCCGGTTTCAACCTGCCTAGAAGAGACTGGACAGCACTGAACAGAATCCGCACTGGTCACGGCAGATGTGCCGACTTCTTCTTCAAATGCGGATGGCTAGACTCCGCTGAGTGCGACTGTGGAGCGGAAAGGCAGACGGTGCGACACATAGTTTCCGAATGCAGGGCCAGAGCCTATGGTGGCGACTTCCTGGATTTCATTCATCTTAACGAAAGGGCGATTGAATACTTACACCACAGCAATTTTAACTTTTGACAAGGAGACACAATTCCAATATACCATTGTTTGTTTATAACCTTTTAAATTAACCATAATTATTTATAATTTATTTAATTTTTTTAAATTATTTATTTTCATTTTACTGATTTGACAATCCAATAGGAGATATAACTGTTTAATATTTTAATGCTGTTTTTATGTATTCTTACTTATTTGAAAAAAATATATTAACCTACATGAAATGTGACATACATTGTAAGACCATACGATAAATAAATAAATAAATGTGACCATTTTTTATGAAAATTGCGCGGACGGAGGAGTATGATATTTCGCACTACTTTTATGTCATATAGAGGAGTGGCGAATATTGTTTGTCTTTAATAATAATAATATGTAATATATAAAGAGTAGGTACATATCTACATTTCAAATTTGACGTCTCCGTGTTTTTGAAAGAAAACTGTTCAAAGTTATATTTTAAATTATTTATGGCAGAACTTCGACCACTAGTTCTAATAATAAAGCTAAACGTAGGGATATACAGTTTTGAGTACACTAACAAAGTACATATTGACATTATAATATTATGTATGTACCTATGTTCGTATTGTTTGAGATTGTTTAGGCAGACGGGTACCTCTGCTCAGGACAATGCTGATGACACCCAATGATTGGAGTTTAATGGTCATGTATTAGACAGCACGGTATAAGGTAGGTATCATCCACTTCCATTGTCGAGAGGGTGAACTGTCATTACATAGAACCATCCAGTAGCCATCTTGGTCATATATGGCAGCACTCACCTTGTGGCGGGTGGGTAGGTATAACTACTACTAAAAGCTAAATAATAACATTTATATGTAGGTATGTACAACACAAACATTTGTTGATGGATTTGAAACTAACTAAAAATACGTCTATAAGCAAAATAACACGTCTTCTATATTAAGGTGCATACACCACACGAACATAGTGCCTGAGGTGGAAATAGAGTATATTTTCTTGATCGTTGATATGGTCACCAAGTACATACCTAAATAACAAGGAGAAAGAACTGTCATTGCCCACTAATTAGTTATTGCTTGTTATTGTTTTTTTTTACCCATCATGCTGTGTCTCTCATATGTCTCTTTCTTCTTATCTGGCCTTCCTTGAGGACGGAACCGATGTGTTCGATCAGTAAATGCATCTTTAGAACACTGACAGATTGCCGCCTAACCAGCTATTCACTCACACTCACAACACACGTAAGTTGCCAATTTTGTATAGTCGGAAACCACTCTGGTAACGAGAGATTATTATAAAAAGGGAAGCTATATAAAATTAGTACCCCGGTGGTGGAATAGAGCATTAATACAAGAAATTTGATTTAACCAACTTAAATCTCACCATAATATATTTGTGTACCTATAGACAAGAATTTTAGGTACCTTCAGCCATTATTTACGTCTCGGATAGAAACTAAGTCCATAATACGGTGGCTCATAGTATTTAATATGGAACTAGTTTTCCCAACGGACGTTGTCCTGTGGTCCTAACCTGAGGCGTCCGTTCATTTATGCATAATTTGAACTGCGCCCTCAGAAACAAAAATACATAATTAATTCGATTGGGGTAAACTAATAAAATAATTCTTATCCATATTTCATTCGTATTCAAAGCTCAGGCGGGAACAACGCGAGAGTATAATAATATATGCGCGCACTTATTCTACCTCGCCTATGCAATACCGATGCTGAGTGTGTTTATTTGAATGTGCCCGATAATTTTGTTGACTTTGTATGAAAAAATTCTAAAACGCTGGAAACGGTGGAGTAAGTGGGATGGGCTACTGTTTGCGTTTGCCAGAATCAAAGGGGACTACCATCAGGTGCAGTAAGCAATAATTTTGTTTTTGTATATTTTTTCATAGATGGCCTTGGCGTCGCAGGAAATCCGATCCATACTTACTATAATATCATATTTTATATTATTTCTTATGCATTTTTCAACTTTTTAATAGTTATTCTGTTATCCGGAGAGGAGGAGAATCCTCAAACATCGAAAGAATCTGTTCAGCCAATTTCGAGTCATAAGTGTTCGCACTAACCCGACTTTTTTTTATATTATAGATAATACGTCCATAAAGAATTCAAGATGGCGGCCTGCTCTGACCATGGTAATTAATATTTGCGATACGAAGCGGAAAAAAAGTGTAGACAAACTGTAAGGAGGCTGATGTGCAGGGAAGAGAGAGACGGCGCGACGGGGGCGAAAGGGAGGGACGACATAACTGCCGGGTACACTCTTCTAATTAATTTGTCGAAGTTCTCTCAAAGAAATAAGCGAAGTGTACACCGCGAACTTCACTAAAAAGTTCCGGTGACGAACACACACACCATGTAAAGTCTGCTAGTAGATTCAATACGCGCCAATAATAACCGAGAAGTAGATTTGATATCCACTGGTACGTATTGCTTGCAGATATCTTATCAAGCTATAAAAGCCACATTGATCAACATTGTACGTGAGTATTTTCATACAAAAAATATCTCATTTGAACAAAAAGGGTAAATTTTGGTGGTTTTATTGTCTGAATTCGGTTTTTGCATTAATCGCATGTTAGAATCCTAGGATAGGGAATGAAAAAGTAAGTATGGATACATCAGCTGTTTTAAACGACCCTAAAATATCACAGTCTAACAAACGCACCAACTATCAAACAATTGACAGCTGATGTCAAACGACAATAAAATTCAAAAATAGAATGAGTGCAAATACTTCACTACCTGAGTCGGCTGGCAGAGATCTTGTAAGATAAGTCCGCCCTTAGAATCGTACAAATATTTCTCCTTATATAGTTATACAGACAGCAATGAAGCTTTATTTATTTAATATCATAACACTCATCATGAACGCAACATCTTGTTGGAAGTGCATTTTGTAACTAGGACAGCGACACACTCCACCTTGCATACAAATTAACTCAACGATCATGAAGATAATAGAACGGTCTTTCTTACAGATGTGTCTCCAGCCAGTTGGAGTATAACACGTCAGTGTGGTGTCCATACTACGCTGTCCACATCGACACAATTGAGGCGGTACAGAGGCGAGTTTTGAGGCAGATACATTTCAGAACTGGCAACCAGACTTTGACTATAATGAGTTGATGCTGGCTCATGGGTTAACTATGTTATCTGACCGTCGCTTGATGTATGACGTTATTCTGCTGCACAGAATTCTTAATTCCACATTAGATTCCCCATGTCTTGTCGGTCGTGTTGATATTCGTGTCCCTACACGACCGA
This sequence comes from Mystacides longicornis, assembly GCA_963576905.1. Taxonomy (NCBI): domain Eukaryota; kingdom Metazoa; phylum Arthropoda; class Insecta; order Trichoptera; family Leptoceridae; genus Mystacides; species Mystacides longicornis. The sequence continues at coordinate 32,487,824 of OY756429.1, read as the reverse complement.
CCAGACAAAGAGCGTTATTCAACATCACAAATTCCAACAGGAACTATGAACGTTTCTCTGTTATGCATAGATTGCACAGTCTGGGGAACGAATTTGGGGAAACGATCGACCTATTCCACGATAGCGAGGCCCAAACTAGGCTAAAGCTGATTGCTCATTTTCGCCAATCCTACACGTAGTATTATTTCTTTTATTATAATAATGATTTGTTGTTATCTTCTGTTTTGTTCTCTACGTTGCTTTGAAATATATTGATTGCTTATTATTATCGTCCTTGCTATTTTATTTATTTTGTTGCTTTTATTGCTATATGATTGCTAATAATTGTGTTTTTACTGTTGTATTTATTCCGTTGCTCTTGAGTATATTGACTGCTTACCGTTGTTGTTTTTGCTGTTTTGTTTGTTTTGTTGCTTTTAAATATATTGACTGCTATTCATTGCTGTTTTTGCTATTTCATTTATTCCGCTGCTTTCAAGTAAATTGATTGCTAATAATTGTTGTTATCTTCTATTTTATTTACTCCGTTGCTTTGAAGTATATTGTTTGCCTATAATTGTTGTTTTTACTATTTTATTTGTTTCTTTGCTTTTATATATTGATTGCTACTCATTGCTGTTTTTGCTATTTCATTGATTCCGTTGCTTTCAAGTAAATTGATTGCTAATAATTAAATTGTTGTTTTTACTGTTATATTTGTTCCGTTGCTCTTAAGTTTACTGACTGCAAACCTATACTGTTTTAACTATTTTATTTATTTCATTGCTTTTGTGTATTTTGACTGCTATTCATTGCTGTTTTTGCCATTTCATTCGTTTATTCCGTTGCTTTTAAGTGAATTGATTGCTAATAATTATTGTTTTTACTATTTTATTTGTTCCGTTGCTCTTGAGTTTGCTGACTGCTAACCATTACTGTTTTACTATTTTATTTACTCCGTTGCTCTTAAGTATACTGACTGCTGACCATTGCTGTTTTTACTATTTTATTTACTTTGTTGCTTTCATGTTAATTCATTGCTAATAATTGGTGGTTTTACATTTTTATTTATTCCGTTGCTCTTAAGTGTAATTACTGACTGCTAATCATTGTTATTTGTTACTGTTTTATTTATTCCGTTGCTCTTAAGTATACTGACTGCTGACCATTGCTGTTTTTACTATTTTATTTACTCTGTTGCTTTCATGTTAATTCATTGCTAATAATTGTGGTTTTACATTTTTATTTATTCCATTGCTCTTAAGTGTAATCACTGACTGCTAATCATTGTTATTTATTACTGTTTTATTTATTCCGTTACTCTTAAGGATACTCACTGCTGACATTTGTTGTTTTTACTATTTTATTTATTCCGTTGCTCTTAAGTGTAATTGCTGACTGCTAATCATTGTTATTTGTTGCTATTTTATTTATTCCGTTACTCTTAAGTATACTGACTGTTGACATTTATTGTTTTTACTATTTTATTTATTCCGTTGCTCTTAAGTATATTGACTGCTAATCATTATTTTTACTATTTCATTTATTCCATTGCTTTTAAGTTTGTTGATTGCGAATCATTGTTGTTTTTAATATTGTTTTCATCATTGTATCTGTAAATGGTTATTTTAACGAGGTTCTTATTTTTTTTCTATTCTTTTGCTACATTTCAATGGCTTTGTTTTGCTTTTTTATTGTGATTTGATTTTGTTATTATTTTTTTTTATTTTATTCATCACGTTGTATATGTATATTTGACTGTTTTTACCGTTTCTAATATTTTTTTAAATTATTATTGTCATTGGAATTGTTCTTTTTGCTTATTGTATGCTATTATTTATGTTGCTGTATATGATTTATCTTGTTTAAAGGCACATTTGTGCCGTGAACTTAAATAAATAAATAAATAAATAATATTATGAATATGAAAAATAAATCGTTTATCCAACAGACACGTACCAAATTAACTTAACAATGATTTTGTAGCGAGAAATCGCTCAGAAAAATTTGCACGTTAGTTCATGACCGATATATTATCTTAGCGATAAATTGTACCAATTTGGAACGATTATCTTTAAGATTTATCTTTACGTGTGTATCCTGCTAAAATTGAAAAACGAAAATTGACGAAAATTGCGTGATTTGTTACAATGTGAAATCTGGCAACGGTTTTCAATAGAAGCGGAACTCCAATAAAATATTATTTCTAAAGTTGTCATATTTAACCTTTTTACTTAGTTCATATTATTGTATTTCAGTGGACGACTTGTTTATTATGGTCACAAGAATCTAGACAAAATTAGAACGTTGTGCACCAACAAAGCCAATAGGCAATAAATATGAGACAGTAACAAATAATGGATATAGTCATATCCTGGCGCCAAATATATGACAGCAGTCGCAGTCTTTAAATTTGGTTGCTCTCTTGTTCTCAATAATTTCCAACTTTTTTCTCTATGTTTCATTAATTATTAAATTTCTACTTGTTACATACATGAGATTTTTCGACATGTTGAACATGTTGAGAATTCTCATGATTAAGAGTTTCGGAGACAAATATTACCACCTAATGGCGAACGTTGTTAACGTAAAGTGATCACACTAAGCTAGCCTTCGAAATAACAGTAGAAGACGGTCGTAAACCCGTAGTGGTTTGTTCCATTTAAAAATCGGACATAAGTCATGAATTATTAGAGTCATTAGTTGTTATTTTTTCTGTAAAAACTAAATATTTTGTATCATTTGTGGAAAAAACTAAATACTTAAATTCAATCAAATTAAGCTATTTAATTATGTTCACATCTTTTGATTGTGTTGTTATAGTAAGAGTTAATAATCTACTATATAAAAATAGCTTTCCCAACAGACGTTGTCCTGTGTTCTTAACTATGAATATTCAATTAGAATTTGTATAATGATAAGCATATTATTGTTAAATAAAAAAACATTTTATTGTACCTACTTAACTTTACTCTTGTGTCTGTGCTTTAATCGTCTTTGACATTATTTGTTAGCTGTTAAGTTTTTTGTCCATGCCTTACTTCACTTGATCTTGTTGTAAATTCTGGTTTATCAATCTACTAATAAAAGCCGCTTATTAAACTACTGCAGATTCTGCTTTTTCTTTTTTGCACGATACCACAACACATATTATTACCTTTTTAACAATGTAATTTAGATCGATGCATCTGTTTCAAACCACATATTAAACCAACTATCAAACAAATGACAGTTCCTGTCAAACTCTTATTTAATTAAAAAAAAATCAAATTTGGAATAAAAATTATACTGTTTAAAGTAGGTACTAAGAAGGCTACCTACTTAGAGTTTTCATTGATTTTCTAATTATCCACGCAACTTTCTTAATTTTTTCTTACCTAAGAACCTTCTCCTCACAAATGCAAATACGCCAAAAAAAGAATTAACGAAATCGGTCCAGTATTTAGGCGTGATGCGATGTCTACGAAAAATAGCTCTCCATTTTTGTAATATAGACGTGTAAATTTACGAACCAAAAATAGCTTCTTTCTCCCATCAAGTAATAAAGTAAGTATGGGGCGCTGGTATACCTACTTAAAGGGTTGTAAATAACAAAACAAAAAAAAAACAGATGAAGGTAGGTAGGCACCTGTCTGACTACTACATATTTGTTTATTCTAGAGGAAGATACGATCTTCGGAAATATTTTTTTCTGTTTGGATTCCCGAATTTAATTGGGACCGAAAAGTTTTGTTTTTAAGTATTTTGTTTTCCACAATTTAATAAGGAGATTCGGATTTCATTCGAATAAAATACTTCTAAGCAACCCCCCCCCCTCTCTTTTACGCTATCCCGCGACCTCCGCCATTTCTTGAGATTTTTTTAGAGCGGGTACGTGGATTTCAGTTAACCAATGCAAGGGTCAATTAAAATTGTATTTATTCTATGACAGATGATAGAAACCGACAATAGGTAATAATAATCTTAAGAATAACAAATACAAATGTCAAACAAAAAAAAGTTGAAAAAATATGAAAAATATATATACCTATGACCTATATAACTAGCTTTCCCGACGGGCATTGTCCCGTCTTAACTATGAATATTGAAACCGAATTTTTATAATGATACAAGTATCTACTATGTAGTGGTCGACAAGTGCTCGAAATTCGACGATAACTTCTTTAAATTATAAGTTTGAACATTATTATTTTTACATAATATATTGTTGCCTCCCTATGCCCCTGAGTGGAGTGTAAAAGGGAGAATTGAATTGAATTGATTGAGATTTTATATTAGACATATTGATCGAGTACTATTTCACAATTTTCTTTAAAAACAATGACATGGATATTGGATACGTCAAATTTGAAATGTTCATAATAATTTATATGTAGAGAGTTTTTCCTATTATTAATTAAAGACAAACAATATTAATCTATTCTCAATTATTTGACCACATATAAACAAAATAATATATTATGTCAAATACATCGAAGCGTGTGAGTGTCAAATACATAACATTGCAGTAATGATTTTTTTATTGACTTAATGTATTTATTGTGCAATGTGCATAATTAAAAAAAATACATATTAGCATTTACCACTCCTTCTTTATATAAACTATAAGTGTGCGAAATTTAATACTCCTCCGTCAGCGCAATTTTCGTAAAAAGGGATGAAAAGTTTTTGCTTCACGTATCAATATTATAGATAGATAGATAGGTAGAGATATCACATCTTAACACACAACATGTCAAATTCATAAGAAAGTAAAGTAAAGTAATTTTAAGGACATTGGTCCAAATCCACTTTAAACAAACATGCATGTCTCCGACAATGGTTGCACTAACTCGAATAAATTGCTTGGCATGTTCCATCAAGAGAGCACACAAAGGCAGACAGACAATCTCGTAGGAGAGCAAACATGCAAGCTGTGAGTCAATACGCGTCTTCATGGAGACAAGCGCCCGACCCTCCTACCCGACCCAAATGTTCTTCAACAGTCACCCGCCCTTTCAAGGGACTTTCATACGCACACAAAGAATCGAAAAAGTGTTCCATTTTTAAAAGTCGTTCTCTTTAAAATGTTTTCACCACTTTTCAACAGATCCCTCTACATTGAATCTACATAATATTTTAGTCCGTTTATTTATATATATATATTTTTGTAACAGCATCAATCATAGAAAACAAACGTAAAGGTCAGATATTAATATGCGAAAAGCCGTGCAAAATTCCAGAGAGCGTTCTTAAATACTCTTTGATAAATTAACTTTAATATATTTAGAGCTATTTAAAAAACTTTATTTTTTTAAGATCTTCATACAAATTTTTCACAAAAGACAGTAAGCCATCTTTTGGAAACAAAATTACTCATGTAAACGTAGAATGGAATCTTGGTATTACTGTATGAAAATGTAATAAAATAATTGGAGATTGATTTGTTATACATATAAATGTTATTCAAATCTTATTATTCTCAATAAATAAAGATTTAAAGAAAGATTTTGGAAAAATATTTCCTCCATTTTGTTATTTGACACATTTAAAAAAATTTATGGCCACATTTTGTGTCAAACTGTCGTAGCCAGATAGATGAGTAATTATGTAGCTACCTGATAAAATCATATTAAATGTTGGTAAAAAATAATAAAGATACATTAAATTAAATTCATAATACATTTCAATCTAAAAATTGTTCTTTCATAAAGATTTTAGAGAAAAAATGATATTTGAAAATTGAAATGAGTATGAATATTCTTTAGTAGATTTGATCGGTAAAACAGAACGCTGAAAGAGAGCCAATCTGACAGGAAGTGATGACATTCCTATTTTACAAGATAATGGATTTGTCAGGTATGTGTGTATGTTTATAGTCAAAAAATATATTTGGTTTTACACACATCATAATAATTAAGTAATACTGTGTAAAATACACATCTAATCTCAATACATTACCAGAATGAATTTGACAGCAAACAAAACTTCCTGTTTATTTTGGAAAAGAATCAGATATGTAGGTATTTTGGTAATAAAATTCACTTGATTTATCCACATAAAAATTAAGCAATATAATGCAGGTACGCGTAAAACTTCTTCAAAGATAACATATATTAGATAATATTTATCACGAAACTATATCGAGCTCAAAATTCTTATGTAGATAAATGCAAACTTATGTTCTCTTACCTTTAATTTATTTTATTTAATGTTATATTCATCACAAAACAAGGTGGGTAATATTTTAAATAAACACAGCATGTTGTTGTATGTTGAAGCATTCTGTAAAAGTTTTGCAGCATTTCTTGATATATCAAAAATCCCTGCAAGGTTCTGAGTGTTCTGACCTAGAAAAAAAAAACGATTCTATTAATATATGAAAGCAAAATACAGTAATTACATGGCCATGGTTGCAAATATATAAGACGACATTAGAAAATTTTGCTTTTTCAGGGATTTGTTTTAAAAATACATGTTATGAGAATTTGAATAGAATCAATATTAAGGATTTAGAAAGTATATCAAACTACTTATGAACTTCAAATTAGAATAAAACAATCAACTGCTAGATACATATTTGATATGATATACTCTGCATAAAACCTTCATTTGGAATCTTTCATAGTATTATTTGTTTAAAAGTGTAGCTTTTATACCTTTTTAAGATCTTCATTAAATCCATTTAGACTGCATAATGTATCAGGTATTATTATTTCAGATAGACTGCAACTCCATGCCTAGAAAACAATATTACAAAACATCAAAATCTGTCAAAGTTTAGTTACAGGAGAGACAGCAATTTCAAAGTATCATATTTTATATACCCATATTTTTACAATTCACAACTAAAAACTTCATGATAGGTAAAAATCTTAATAATTAAATATAGCTTAGGTACCTACTTACAAAAATATTTCAATATATTAAAAAACTTACAAAATTTTTGAAAATAGAATTCCTGTTGTTTTTGTTTGGCTGTCAGAATAACAATAATTGACAGTAGGTTACCATAGACGAACTTTTTAATATGTAATTTTTTGTCTTAGCTTCATAATATGAAAACAAAATAAGAATGATTTTTTTAATAATTCTTCTTCACATTTAAAGTGGTTTTTTGTGTGTTAAATTTTTTTTAAATAAGTCGAAATATTTTAAGAGACCATTATATAAGTAAATCAAAAATATACATCATAAAATAATTTAATAGTACCTAACTGTGTTGAATTATATTATTATCTTTGGTTATCCATGGATGGTTGATACTTCACTATACCAATACGTCATATTTTGTTGTCAAACAAAAGGTTCGGATCGATATCGTCGATTATGAAAAATATAATTACCTTATTTTCAATTGAGTTTAATGAAAATAAAACTGGTAAGTCATCAATTGATTAAAATATCTGTAAGCCTATGCCGTAACTTAAAACATTTATGAGTTGCTAAAACAATTGCAGAATAGTAAAGTTATGTTATAAGGCGGGAATTAGTGTCTTACCGAAATCACAAAATTAATTTATTTTGTTGATATTTTTTTCAGGTTCCTGAGGCAAACGTGTTTTCAACGAGACTAATTGCTTTCATCCCACCTTTTTGACATAGCAGTACATACTTCTAAGGATCAAATTGATTGATAAAAGTGCATTTCTAACAAAGAAACTCATTGGTTTAATTTTTGCAAGACAATATGGTAAGCTACCTATGTAAGAATTTCATTAATTATGTTTCTTGGATTTCTTTATGTGTATTTTAAATCAGAAACTTTATATTGCAGATCCATGTTAGAGAACTCATTCAAATTTCCCATTTAGTTGAGAAGGGAAACAATTATATTTTTTTTTTTTTTTTTTTTTTTTTTTTTTTTTTTTTTTTTGACCTTCGCCTTATTGGCGTTCTTGGTCAGTCTCAAGTTCATATTATATCTTTTTTTTTTTTTTTTTTTTAATATTGCCTATTTATTAAATTATAGTAGTTACAATTATTATATTATAGTAATACCTAGAATGTAATTAAAATCAAAGTTTTAGAGAGTTCTCCCGAGCAAACCAACCAAGAGACTTCACAATACTCTTTGATGGATCCGCAAGAACAAGCGAAAGCTGGGTAGGAAACCCCACTCCCGCCCGCCCCAGCATCTCCATCAAAGAGTCTGCGCCCCTCATGTGAGAGCATTCCATGATCAAATGGTTTGCATCACCCAATTCCGTGCCACAAACGCAGTGAGGTGTATCTAAAATATTTATTTTGTGGAGGTGGGCAGGAGACAGACTGTGGCCAGACCTTAGTCGACAGACCAGAGAAATCCGCCATCTTGGAATAATCATATTCCAGAACCAGGGAACTTTGGGAATATGGGGCTGGATCTCTCCAAACCATCGACCCCGCACAGCCAGAGACTCTCTCCAACTCCTCCCCCACTCTTCTAATGCACTCCCTTTGCAACTCAGAATCAAGTCAGCATATGGAATCTGATTAATCTTCCCACACATGGAGACTGAAGCCTCCTTTGCCATTTCGTCTGCCTTCTCATTCCCCGCAATCCCCCTGTGACCAGGTGACCAGGCCAGAACTACGGATTGCTGATTGCAGTGTAGAAGATACAGCTGAGATTTCACTCTATTGACCAACAGATTTGTTTCACCCTTAAATGGACTTGACAATAATTTTTTAAGGAAACTAAGTGAGTCTGTTAAAATGATTGAATGATGAATTTTTTCATTATGAATATGAATTAATGCCTGCATAATGGCACTTCCCTCAGCTGTAAATATTGAAGCCTCTCTGGGGAGATTAAATCCCTCTTCGATATTCAATGTTGAGTCGAAGAATGCACACCCGACAAAAGGCGCTGAAGGGGATTTTGATCCATCTGTGTAAATTATGTTGTAGCCCATAAAATTCTCCACAAATGAACCGAAAAGAGAGCGCAAAATGGGGGGTTGGGAATGTATAGTGTTTTCCTTCAACCAATCTTCATTCAATCTAATATCTGGAATATGAATGAGAGAGTCATATGATGTGTCAAATGTTGGGTTATTGAATGTTCTGATGCATTTCAATGCAGAGAAAGAAAGATTTTGGAAGCTATTTACGAGTGAACATGGATTGTTATCAAAAAGTGTAAATAATGTCTTGATTTTTTTAATTAGAGGGTGAGATTTCATTGAATAGACTCGAAGGAAGAATTTATCACTCAAATATTGTCTCCGGATACCAAGAGGCTGATCCACACATTCCACTTGTAGCACATTCGATGGAGTGGATTGCATGCAACCAGAAATTAGTTTTAGACACTTGCTCTGTATTCTGTCTAGTTTCAGTTTCAGGTATTGGGGTAAGGGATCCATTACTATCGATCCATAGTCGATCCGAGATTTAATTAACCCATTGTAAAGCATTTTTAAAGTTCTTGGGTGAGAACCCCACCAAACTCCTGTTGTTGCTTTCAGGACATTGAATGCCTTATTGCACTTTGACACAATCTGATCTATGTGGGAGTTCCAAAGAAGCTTACAGTGAAAAATCATTCCCAAGTACCTAACCTCCTTGCATATTGGTATTGGAGTGGAATCAAATATAATTTTTATTTCGGGAATTTTCCGCTTTTTGGAAAATATGACTACTTTGGATTTTTCCGGAGAAATATGCAAGTGATTATTTGTTAGCCATAGTTGAAGACTTTTTAGAGAGGTTTCCAAATTGTTAGCTGCGAGTACCGGGTCTGTGTTCTGGGTGTATACTATCAAGTCATCGGCATACTGTATCATATGTGCCTCCTCAGGTAGGGACTGCTCTATATCATATGTATAGACGGAGTAAAGAATTGGACTTAGGACTGAACCCTGAGGCAAGCCCCTCCATGTTCTATGAGAGAGGACCGGAACTCCTCGATGTAGAACCCTAATAGTGCGGCTGCATAGTATGCCATACACAAATTTAATTAAATTAGAAGGAACCTTAAGAATATTTAATTTGTTAATGAGAATTGGGATATTTACGTGGTCATAGGCTCCAGCCACGTCCAAAAATGCAGCTGTCAGGGATTTTTTTTTTGCAAATGCGATCCTTATTTCGGCACACAGCAAGCTGAGAGCATCATTAGTTCCCTTATTTTTACGGAAACCAAATTGATGTCTCGCCAGCAAATTGTGGTGCTCCAAGAACCAAAACAACCTGTTTTTTATTAAATTTTCCATGATTTTGAGGAGACATGAAGACAAAGCAATAGGCCTGTATGAGGATCCCAAAGTAGGGTCTTTTTGAGGTATAATAATAGGTATCACATACTGTTCTCTCCAGCTATCAGGAATAGTTCCTGATGCAAATATTTGGTTGAGGATGTTTAGAAACAAGTTTTGGAGACTTCTTGGAGCAAGTTTAATAAATGAGTATGGAATATCATCTGGACCCGGAGAAGAGTCTTTTAGCTCAGATAAGACAAATTGCAATTCAGCCATCGAGAATGGGTTGTTTAATTCATTATTGGGTGATATTTTGAAGGACACATTTAAATTTGACTCTTCTTTTGTGGGGACATAAGGAGGGGCGAGATTGTTTAAAAAATCATGAAGCCATGATACACTCAGTGGTGAACCATCCATCGGCGAGTCGAATGAAACTCTGTATCTTTTTATCATGGACCAAACAGTCTTGACAGAGGTATTGGGGGAGAGATTTTTGCAAAAGGAATTCCATCCATCCCTTTTCTTTGTTCGGAGAACCCTCCTAACTTTTGCTGCTGTGTTCTTGTATTCAATAAAACTATTAAAAGAAATGTCAGATAGGTATTGGCGAAAAGCATTCCTTCGTTTATCTACTTCATCATTACATAAGGAATCCCACCAAGGTGCGGGGAATGGTTTTTCCCTTTCTTTTGGAGGACGAAATGGGATATGTTTTTTCCCTACAGAATTAATCAAATCAACCAGGTTGTTATAATCACAAACATTTTGGTGAGGAGGATGCAGGAAATCATTTGCAACCCTTTCTAGATCTGCTTTAAATCCGTCTAAATTTGCTTTTCGCGAGGATATTCTAAAGAAGGATCTGGATTGTGTTAAGCCTTTGTGAGCAGCCTTGAAATTTTTTATTATGATTGGAAAATGATCGCTTCCATATGGGTCGTCAAGGGTCTGCCAAGAAAGAGTTGTTGCTAATTGAGGGCAGGCAAATGTTAGATCTAATGCGCTTTCTTTTCTATTAGGGTAAGGCATTCTAGTAGGTGATCCGTCATTAAGAACGCAGAGACTTGAGTTATCAATAAATATTTCAGTAAGAATTTCCCCCTTTTTGTCGTTGGCGTTACAACCCCAAATGGTGGCATGAGCGTTAAAATCTCCTGCTATTAGGAGAGGAGATGGCAAGGAAGACACAAAATCATTCCACCATGTGGTATTAAATTTATATGAAGGACTACAATAGACCGATACCAAAGTGAATTCAGCAGTTGTTATAGCACATATTTGCATACAATTATCAAGAGGTACTACTTGAATTCTATTAAAGGGAATTCCGTTCTTAATAAGTATGGCTGAGCCTCCCCAGCCGTCCTCGCGGTCATCACGAATCAGAGTATAACCAGAGATATGCAATCGATCCGTAGAATGAAGCCAAGTTTCCGCCAGAGCTGCAACTGAAACTGAATTAGAGTGCAAAAGTTGAGAAAGGTTGTCTTTATTTTTTTTTATACTTCTACAATTCCACTGTAGGATTACAGGATTCAGACGTTTTTGTTTCATTTTGTTTAAATTTAATAATGTTATTTGTATCAGCGGCAGCGTTGTTCGGTGAATTAGTATCTGTCATATTAATTATATAATTTCTCAATACGTTTATACAGGATATTAAGGAACTGGTGATATTCTCTATTTCCTCAATTCTGTCATATTTCAGAGCCACCCCATTCTCCCGACTGGACTCCAATGGGGTACCATTGGGAGACAGAAGTAAATCATTATATGCTTGTCTGTCAAAAGCTGTTTCCATATTCTTTTGGGTAGGAGTCTTGTATTTGAAAATAGTCTTCCTGAATGAAGAAGAACTAGGAATTTTAATGTTATCTTTCACACCGTCACGCAAGGTGTTTTGAAGGGGCTCTATTCTCACTTTGTCTGCGAAGGATGATTTGACTCTTGGCGCCTCTTTGGATGCCTCCGAATATGATACGCTCTTTTCCGCCATGATATGTTTAATGTTTTTTTCTCGAATATATGCTGGACATGATTGGTTTGTTGCCATGTGAGGACCACCACAGTTGATGCATGTAGGGTTTTCCCTCGAATCACATTGTTCGCCAAAATGTTCTTCCCCACAGGCGAAACATCTCGGTTTCGATCTGCAATTTATCTTAACGTGACCGTATCTACAGCAACCGAAACATTGAATTGTTGGAAAGATGTATGTTTCAACAGAGATTCTGTTGTAATTCAGGAAGACGTGTGATGGAAGTTTCTGACCTTCAAAAGTAATTACGACTGTTCTTGAAGGCAGCCACTTTGGAGTCTCTGAATTTCGGTCTCTATAATTGAGTCTACGGATCCGCATTACCTTTCCATAACCGTCTGGGCATATTATTTCATTAAGTAATTCTTCATCTGGAATTTCCGTAGGAATATCCCTTATAATGCCCATTTTAGTAACATTGTATGTAGGAATGAATATTTTGTATTTTTCAGAGAAGCTGCTTGATACAAATTGATTTGCTGCTTCTCCCGAAGCAAACTCTACTTTAACTGTAAACTTGCCAAGAGCTTTTATGCTGCCTTGTTTTAGGTCACAAGCCTTGTTTTTATATATTTCTTTCCCCAATAATATGGGATGAATACTTCTTGGACCTTCTCCTTTCATCTGTATGTGCACAACAAAAGGACCTAAGTCCTGAGAAGTGTAGGATAATGGTTCGATTCTATTTTTTTTTGTACATAAATTTTCCTCGGAGGAAACACTCCCTCTGTTCCTCTTGAGTCCATAATCTCCAGATCCTCCCTTATCTGGGGGATCAGGAGGAAAAGGATCCTTATTTTCCATAATAAAATATGATAAAGATTATAAGTTGACAATTATTATTACCTACCCGTCCTAGTGACGACAATAATACTTTAAAATAACAAACAAAAATGAAAAAAAAATAAAAAAACTCACCTGAGAGCAGTAATTACAAATAATAAAGTAATAAAAAAGAAAAACAACAAAAGAACAAAAAACCTGGTGGTCAATTCCAACAAATTCCTGGCACAAATATTAAATTTAATTCAAACTAACTAACAGAAATAATTTTGACACTTAAACACAACCACACTCCAAACAATTATATTGAAAAAATATTCAATGGCTGCTTATGGGATGTAAAGAAGATTGACCATAATCAATAACAGTGTCTTGCGGATGCCAGCGATTTTATCAATTTCACCACATATCACTATAAATAAGTTCTCAACCCGTTAGAAGCATATCAGCTTCATATAGAGCCTAAATGTATCTTAAACCATATTATTAACCACTATTACCGCAAAGGATTACTCTGTAATGGTGAGCAATGCTTAATTTTGACAGAAAATAAATAAATAAATATAAAAACGATAATGCTTCTGGCTCGACACAATAGTGTGTTTCTAGCACATAGATTTTCATATATTCTTCGTAGTAAAAAGTGAAGCCGATTTGGCCGGCAATTTTGACAGTACATTTATAAAGAAACTTAAAAATGATCTAATTTCACTTATTTCAACGTAAAAATATGTTTTATTGTAAAAAACACGAGAAAACTACTGAATAAATATACGCTGTACCACATTCTTTTGGGAACCAAACTGTCAAAAGTTGCAATATTTAGGCTTCACTTTTGAACGCGAGTCGGGATTCTAGGTTATTGTATGGATTTCTGTGTTCTAGCATCAGATTTAAACTTTAAATTTTTTATTTCGGTTATGGAATAAAAATGATATAATACTTTTGGGTTAAGAAGTGAATAACTAATAGTTTTTTTTATAACGGTGGGTCGGAATATCTTTTCTGGTTTCCATTTGTTTAAGAGAATATTTTTTTACTCTGCTAGATCTAACAAAAAACTTTGAGATTATACATATTATGTTTCAATTGTTGATTTTATGTTTTATGAATTAAATAATGATTGGACAAAAAATAAACAAAAATTCTTTCATTCATTTATTCATACCCATAAATAATACTACTATTTAAATGGTTCTACGTTGAACAACTTGACATTTTTCAGAAGGCAATAACTTACATTTGAATTTGTTTCCTATGTACATTTTGGTTCAATTTTTTTATAATTTTAATAGATAATGGCATTTATCAATAAGGATAAGAAGAAATACCTAGATTTGATATTGATATACCTGCATTGATCCATTGAAAATTTCCTTATATGTAACTTCATATATTTTTTTAAATTATATTGTATTGGTGTAGTTTTGTTTTGATTCCAATGCCTTTCTCAAAATGACACTAAATAGTTTTGCCTAATTGCCACATAATTTTTCACCTATAAATAACATAATAATAATACAACGTCTATTGACGTCAAGTGAGTATCTCAGTAGGTTTCGAATCCTACTATGGGCTAAGTTGAACCACCAAAATAGAGAGTATTGTTAAACTATGAAGGTGAGTTTATTTGCATAATCAAGTTGATTTTTATCCGCTCTGTAATAATCTACTAGATGTTGTTACTTGCAACTTGACGTTATAACACACCAACCATTGATGTCAAGTTAGATGCAGAACTCTTCAACAATTTGCGGCGATTATTTTGAGTTTGATATATCCAGATATGGAAATGAAATAAGTACCTGTAGTCAATATTTCATATACAGGATATTTTATTATTTCAATTATGCACCTACTTGAATAGTTTTTTTTAAATATAAGGAATCTATAGATATAGCTGGAGAGAAAGAGTGGTAAACATTGCTGCCAACTATTCCTAGGATTATGACCAGAGAAAAGACGTTGCGTTACAGTTTTTACTTTTGTCGTTGCAAAGCATAAGGGCAGCATTGTTATTATTATGTTTATGGCATCCCATCCCTAGAGGGACGATTTGTGCCAGACGCAGCATTGTATTATGAGCTTATAGTTCACTACAAGTATTTCAAGCATTCTATTAAATGTCAATTGTGGGGTAGGTGTAGAGAATATATCACCACACTACGAATTTGACTCACATGTCTTTCACAGTTATTCTATTTTTCATAGATACAAGCCGGTTTTATGAGTAACTCACCAATTAAAATTGTGATTCATGACAAACGTTACGTAGATTATCTCTATATAATAATTTAGAAATGTTTTTTTATTTGCCTTTGACAATACTTTAACCGTATATGTGAACATCACGCTCAAAATACAAATGCTAAGATAGATATTAATATGCCCAGAGCAGTATAAAATGCTGGAGAAGGTTCTTAAATACAATTTGCTGCATTAACTTTAATATATTTAGAGCTATTTAAAAAAACTGTACTTTTTAGGATCTTCATACAAATTTCTCAAAAAGACTTTTGGAAACAAAATTACTCATGTAAACGTTGAATGGGATCTTGGTATTACGGTATGAAAATGTAATAAAATAATTGTAGATTGATTTGTTATACATATAAATGTTATTAAAAGCTTATTATTCTCAATAAATAAAGATTTAATGAAAAAAATTGCAGTTTGACAGATACAAATCACCCTCTATGGGTGGGTTGCCCAATTAATATCAAAGCAGGCAATGTATGTAGCTAAGATTCAAACCACAGAGCTATCTCTCTCTGTATGAAAACTTGCAAATTATGTCGGTAGGTTCGTATAATATTTTTTTTATTATTATAGACCTCCAAAAAAAAAAAAATATTATACGAACCTACCGACATAATCAGTATATTTATATTATCTGTGGACATAATTTGCAAGTTTTCATAGAGAGAGCTCTGTGGTTTGAATAGGTTCGTATAATATTATGAGGTCGGTAAAACAAAAATTGTAAAAGTGTCATTCTTCTTTTTCTGTGCTTATGTCAGTTAAAGTGGTATGTTAAGCAATGGGATGCTAGACTAGAATCTGTTTAATTACCTACCGATCAAGCCTGACAATCGGAATCAAAAACGTAAAGCAAGACGGGTATAAGCTAGTTATTATAATAATATCATAACTACCTACATTGCAACACACACGTGTAACGAAAGTGTTGTCATCGGGATGGTTGGCCCAGTAGATGGCGTCTCTGGTTTGGGATTCTTCAACATGTTGAACATGCCGAAGATTCCCACAATGTCGGGGATTTTGACGAATAAGACCACCTAAATGGCGAAGGCAGTTAACGTAAAGTGATCATGAAGACGGTCGTAAGCCCGTAGTGCTTCAAATTTACCTCTAAAAATGAACACAAATTAATTTAATGATTTGCATCGTTGGAGGAGATGGACTTGGCTGGGACGTGTGTTAAGGATGCCGCATAACAGTTGGCCGAGGAGAGCGCTGTTCTTCCTCCCACCAGGGTCCCGAGGACGAGGAAGACCCTTTCATACTATGTTCCGCTCCTTCGAAGCAGAGCTGAGGAATCTGGACATGGTGTGGGAGGAGGTCATAAACATTGCGCAAGATCGAGCGCAATGGAGAGCTCTTGTTGCCTCCCTATGCCCCTAAGTGGGGTCTTAAGGGAGTTTGGATTGGATTGGCATCGTTCTTTCGATGGTCAGTGTTCGATAATCAATAATAGGTCGTTCTGCGTTTTTAAGAGGTAAACTTTTACAAATTTGAACCAATATGGGCTTACGATAATTTTCAGCTTTTTAGATGGCTGGTTTTGTGAGATCACTTTACGTTGATACGTCTCTCCATTCAGGTGGTCAAATTCTTTCAAATCCTTGAAATTCCATCATCACGTTGAACTGTTCGAAGTTTCTCGTGTTGTGGAAAAAGAAAAGAATGGATGGAAATAGGGTTACCAAAAATTATGTATAAGGCGTGGTCGACCGAAAACTGCGTGGGTCGTAGATACACATCTTCAAGAAAGGTCAGGTCAGAAGGAAAAGAAATAGATAGTGGGGTTGTATAGAAAGTTGCTGGAAGTAGCGTAAGATATTGTGTTCTTGGATAGAAATGCGTGGAGGTCCGTTCTCTTCGCTTATGCCAAAACACAATTCAAAAAATCGAAAAACTACATACCGAGTTTAATATTTTTTTCAGGTAAGCCACCTATAGGTACTAATACCTATTATGAAGAGGAAATATTTTTGATTGTTTGTTTGCATTGAATAGGCCCAAAATTATTACTGAACCGATTTCAAAATTGATTTCACTGTTGGGAAGTCACTCTATCCCTGGGTGACATCTAGGCTATATTAAATGCGAAGCTGGGACAGATTGCTAGTTTTCTTGTAAGTGTTGTATAAGAAGTACGGTTTCATTTAAAAATCGAACATCAGTAATGAATTGTTAGAGTCATTAGTTGTTACTTATTCGTTAAGATCTAGTCCTGAAATATGGTCACAAGAATCTAGACATATGTCTCTATGCTGTGTATGTCAAGTATATTTGTATTATCTTAGGTGTGTGAGTGTGAATGCGCGTGGAGTGTGGCGCGAATAATGATTGATTAGTGGTGCGTTACATGTGTATGTGTGTGTGTGTGGTCTACTGGTAGGGATGTTTGTAATAATTGTACATTTTATTATTATTGTATTGTAAAAGCAACATTGTTGCGTTGAATGTAATAAATAAATAAATAAATAAATAATTAGAACGTTGTGCACCAACAAAGCCAATAGGCAATAAATATGAGACATTAACAAAAATGGATAGTCATATCCTGGCGCCAAATACATGACAGCAGTCGCAGTCTTTCAATTTGGTTGCCCTCTTGTTCTCAATAATTTCCAACTTTTATCTCTATATTTCATTTATTACTAAATATCTACTCGTTGCACACATGAGTCTTCTGTCGAGACTTGGCGTGACACAATAGTGCAATTGCATATTTATCATATTTTCTTTAATAAAAAAAAAAACGATTTTTTGATATGTTGAACATGTCAATGAACAATTATTATTGTCATGATTAGGAGTTTCAGAGACTTAAACATTAGCAGCTAATGGCGAACGTTGGTAACGTAAAGTGATCACACTAAGCCAGCCTTCGAAATAACAGTAGAAGACGGTCGTAAGCCCGTAATGGTTTGTTCCATTTTTAAATGGAACATCAGTAATGAATTGTTAGAGTTATTAGTTGTTACGATAAAGTAGGTACGGCTATTTTTGTATTTGAACATTCCGATCTCTCTTCATCTTTGTACGGAACAATATTCTTATTATTATGTAATTAAATCAAACCTCCAGGAGAGGGGATCGGGTCACTCACATGTTATATGGCCTGTAACCGATACGTGAGTCATTAACACGGCAAATAATGAGGTGCCGGCTGGATTCTATATATGTTCTATTCTCACCGTCGCTGGATGTGGGAGACTCTGAAGGCATCCGACCCACGTGGGGTTCTGCGAAAGCCAATCTCAGTCCAGCGTGTGTAAAGTACAATTTACACAACCTTAACATTACGTATAACTAGCTTTCCCGACAGACGTTGTCCTTTAGTCCTCACTATTATCAATATTGATTTCAAATTTGTAATTTGTATACTGGAAATAAAATACGCACTAAGTGCCTAAAAATTCATTTTGAGATAATCTAATAAAACTGATTTTTGACCCATATAGACATAGTAAGTACTCTGATGATTTTTGGATCTGTTTTTTTACGCCTTGAAATCATCGATGTGGACTAAGTGCAATATTTAGGCTATTGCCAATGGTTTATAGAACATTTCCTCATACTCAACTCATTTTTTCATTATTGTCGCTAAATGCGTATTTTATATTAAAATATATCAAAATTGATTTCTAATTAATAAAAAATAAGAGTCTGTCTGGAATAAAAAAATAATAATATACATATAACTGTTTTAAGATTATTTCAAAATTAATAAATGGGGTAAATTGAATGCCAGTTTTTAGGTAGGCTGGTATTTTTTTAGATACTCTCTAGCTAAGCATACACCTGGTAAAGAGTCGACATTTTTTTATTTTTTATCTTTAATATTAAGGAATGTAGATGGATATTAAAGATACAAAGTGGTTTTACCTATAATTTGTTGAGGATTTATTTCTATGACTTTTTAAGATGTTTGTAAATTATGTTAAATTAGCCTGAATTGTTCCAAAATTAAAATTTTGCTTGTTTGTGGCTCTCTGTTGTGAGTTGGAAGTCGATCGCTGGACAAATAAGGTTGCCCATTCTTGCATAGAGTTCAAATTCCATCTATTTAAAAATTTTGTCCATAATAATTGTTATAAAGTATAGATTAAAAAAAAGCTGAGCCGAAATCAACCAATTCCAACGTAGCTCATCAATTAACAGCTTCTGATATGCATGCCGTGTCTATAGTTTTGGAAATTTGTAACGTTGATATCGGATGTCTCGATTCGGTCGAAACTTTCTACATTAGTGAGATAATAGCACCTCTCTAGAGTCGTGCAGTCAAATATACATACGACCTTTGCACAAAAGTTCAGCAGACAATATAGAACGCATATTGAATAAATTACTCGCACTTCTCACAGTACACAGTATTAAGTCTATTATACATAAGCATAATTTATTGTATACCTAAAACTCGAGATCGGCTGAATAGATTTTTTATCATTTTTGGTTTATTGGATTTTTCTCCGCTCCGGATAACATAAGAACTACAAAATAGTTGAAAATGATAAAGAAAAAATATATAATCTAAAATGAAAGTTAGTATGGAACAGATTTCCTGAGACGCCAACGCCATCTGTGAAAAATTCCACATCACAATTTTTGTTTATTGTCCATTGAGTTTCAAGACATTGGTACGCAGTTTTTTATAAAGAATTTCTTTCAAGCTTTCAGAAATATTTTTTTTTTAACATTCAAACTTTATTTATACGTATTTTTGTATAAATTACGAATTCGAATTAAATGTTCATAGTAAGGACTACAGGACAACGTCTGTCGGGAAGGCTAGTAATGTACCTACATGAATATACTTAAGATTTTGCATAACTGCGGAGATTTTCGATATTGCAACACAAAAAACGTTAAACGGAAAATTATTGGTACCTATGTAGTAGGTTTTAAAATATAATATTGCTAGTCAAGAATATTAATCATCTACAGTCTTATTTATAAAAAAAATAATGGTTGATTACACGATCACTTCCGATACGCCGATAAATTTTTACTTTATTTATAAAAGCAGATTTGATCCGCGTCTTTTATGTATGAAAATGACATTTGCACAAAATTTTGTAAACAAACAAAATAGTAGCCGGGCAACGCGAGTGGTTAGGTACAACCAAGATGCGCCATGTCAGATTTCAATGATTTCGAGTTATTGATGTAGAATAGGTACCTACCTTATTTTTTAATAATTTATTTTCTATCAAACTATAGCTGATTTTTATTTCAGAAAATAAAAGGTTGCGTTACATCATACTATATTTTTTTTTTCAAAACGTCATCTTTATTAAAAATTTAGTTTGTGCACTATGGTTGTAAACGCTCGAATGATTATAGGAATGAGTATATTTGCTTTATTTGTTTAAATTTTCTATGAAACCAAAATACAATGGACCAAAATATGAAGGAAGCACATAATTGGAAGGGGAAAACCCTTAAATACAGTGTATTTATTACAGAAAGCGTTCTTGTATACTGGAAACAACTGTCAGTTGACGTAAAATCAAACATGGCGGGTCAAAATCTACAGAGATCAACTCACAATCAAGCGATATGGGTTAATCTACCTCGACGACGCTTGATCGCATGATTTTCTATCGCTGAGCTATTTTTTCTACTGATCGGAGTTTATAACGCAGCTATTGGTTAACTGAACGTCATAATCAGATCATGGTTTCGATTGCATTTTACTGACGGAACTTACCGACTGCTGAAACATCAGTTAGTCACTCGTGAACCGATAGTTTGTTTGACAGTTCTCTGTTTTCGTACCAATTTCTTCTTCTAGTATGTAACATGGGGTATTATTTTTTTATCGTCCATTGATTGACCTTCATTTAAACACTCAGACTCGTCAAATGCGCCGGCAATAAAAGAACATTGAAGTTATTGACAGAATGTCGATCACTAATACAAATACGACCATTATTGTGTATACATACGGTTAGTATTAATAAGTTTGTAACTTGAAGTTTCTTTTGAAACAATAATTATCCCTCAGCAGTAAATTAATCTTAAACTAAACTGGAGTTAGATTGCATCCCTTTACAGTTTTATGTTGTAAGCGGCGTTGTCTTCCCCCTCCCCCGCCCCCACCTTAAACAAATTATTTTAATTGAGAGAGTTCATTGGATTATCACAACGTTTTAAAAGAAAAACACACTTTGGTGGTGGGGGGGGGGGGAAACCCCCCTTGTCAGGGTCGCTGCTAGGCGCACCCCTCCCCATATCCACGCCGCATGGCAGGTACACACAATGAAAACAAACATTAATTTGTTTGGCGTGAAAATATAGGAGCACGAGTCAAATTTTACTAAAAATAAAAAGTTTTCTTTGTGCAGTTCGGGGAAAAATTGACTCATAGTCTTACAGAATCGATGAAGCTAAACGTCGTCGTTTGGGAACGATTTTTTTTTCAATAATGGACTATGACGTATGTATTATTATTACTGTGAGGGAGGTACCTATTTGTGTGTGTAGACATACCCCATATGTTATATGGAGTGGGATCACCTGTTACTCATAGACAATTTATTATAACACTGACCATCCCACATGGCCTCACGTCATCCACCACGAGGGTAGGTCATACTCATGGGGGATGACTTAGGTGGGACAGCGTTTAACTTTTAACTTAAGCGACTTATTTTCACTTAAACAAAATTCAATATTTTAAACACAAAAATTTCCTATCTACGTAGGTATCTAAGTATGGCATGCCCGTTAAAATTTTTAACATATTGAACACTAGTTTTTCCGACAGATGTTGTCCTGTGGTCTAACTTTGAATAGGTATTAAATATGAATGATAAAAATGACTTCCGACTAATGCATCTGTTTCAAATCACATATTTTCCATCCGAATTCTGTCATCTTCCATAAAAATATGCGTGCCTATATTTTTCATGTCAATGGTTGTCAGGTAAATGAAAATTGAGTTTGTATAGAATTTTTATCAGATTGCGCAATTTTTAACAGATGTTGTATCGAAATTCGTTTCAATCTACCTTTAATATTATATTTTTTATATTCTGTTATCCGTAGCGGAGAAGAATCAAATAAATCAAACATAGGAAGAATCTGTTCTGCTGATCTCGAGTTGAAAGTTTTCGCACTAACTCTGGGTACTTTATTTTATATCTTTAGATGTACATTGTACACCCTAAACTGGTTTAATGGGAGTGACAAAAATGCAAACATGGTTTTAGATTTAAAAAAAAAAAAATTAAGCTTAATGTACGTATTTATACTTTATTACTTGCATATGTGCGGCACTTTCCTTTTATTTTAACTGCATTTTGTGAAGTTTGTACATAATTCGATCTGTCAACTCAGTGATTATTGTTATCAGTCTTACTCATCTGATAGTTTCATTTTGTGGTTCTCGGATCCTTTATCATTCGACCATTTTTAGCGAAGTAGCACTCATCTGGTATCTGCTAGTTATACACAACTCTTTTTCAGAACTTTACCAACATTAATGTGAAGAGTACCTACTTGCAGTTCCTTTCTTAGTATCCAATTGCGAGCTTCACTTATTTATTGATTAATATGTATTACGAGCAAAACAGGTGGAATCTTATCAGCAGAATCTCTTTACCTAATATAAAAGATGGTCTTAAAAAACTTATAACTCGAGATCGGCTCAACAGATTCTTCCGATGTTTGATTTATTGGATTCTTCTCCGCTCCGGATAACAGAATAACTATAAAAAAAAGAAATTAAAGAAAAAAAAGAAGTGAGATGTACATGAATTGAAAGAGACGGCTATATTCATGAATGTATCGTACTTGAATTAGGTTTCTAACTATAATTATTTGGGACGAAAATTCTTCCAGTTTCCGGCGATGATACTGCTACCAGTATCTCGTCATCAGACCCTGGAGGCAGTCAGAGCCGCAAAAGTGATTCTAATGAAGTTATTCAAAATAGGGCCGCGCCAACATAACTGAATCACATCCTAGGCGCGTGGCTGTTAGCTTGTATGTCACTTGAGCGTCACTGACATATTATTATTCTCACATACCTACATCATAATATTACTAGGTATATGTAGGTACTAGCTACCTGTCTCACTTTTTCCCGCCATCAATAAATGAAAAGAATTGGGATATCAAATTACAAAAGGATATTTCATATCAGATAATAAGCGGGTAGCCGGTAATTTCATCGCGAATAATTCATCGTGGGTACAATTCATCGCGTGCACTTTTAGAATGCAATTCGATTCGGGGTTCTGGGTTTTTGTATATACTCAACTCTATAATTATTTTTGGTAAAACTTCAGTTTAGTCACTCCTAATGTTTCGAGGCTATTTTATAATATACGATGTGAATAGGTTAGGTTAAGGTTGGAACGTAGTTAAAAAGGGGAATTTGGACACCTCGGTAATACTCCAGCATATGTCAAAATCGCCGCCATTTTTAATTTATAGGAGTGACTAAACTGAAGCTTTACCTTATTTTTAAGTCATAAACAATTTAGCAGTTAACAATATAGATTGATGAATTGTACCTGCGATGAATTTTCCTAGACCCTATAAGTAAGCAGCTTCAAAAAATAATATGTAGGTGCAACTTATTTTCATTGCAAACGTTACAAATGCACGGACCTATTTATTTAAAATTTTAGAAGACTTCTTAAGGATGAATTCAAATCTATTACATTAGCCTCATTTACGTGCGGTTACGATGTCGACGTTCGTACAGGTTCGTACTGTTCCATCCCAGGTGCCGACCATCTTCCTCTGTCACGACACAAGCTTTAAGTAGCTTACTGTGAAAGAGTCCAAGAGTGTATTTATTTTGTGTTCACTTTGAGTGAGCACATGAATTCTAAACCATGCTTGAATAACCATCGACATTTGAAATATTTTTATGAAAATCCGTCAAGTACGGATAACAAAGAATCTGTACATACCCAAGAAAATGATAATATTATTGAGTAAGATTCGAACAAGCGTGCGAGCGGGGGAATCTTTTTTACTCCCTAAAGAACGTGCCTGTACTAGTTTTAATTTGTGTCACTGGGGGAGGTATTTGTATGTGTGTGTGTATTGTTATGATCTAATACGTCTTGTAATAATGTAAGGTTGTCATTTTTTAATTGAATAATTAATAAACGGCGGAGTTGTGTCTCAGATAGTGGGGGACACTCAACATTGATTGAATTTTCTTCTTTATATACAACAACAAGAGCTCTCCATTGCGCTCGATCTTGCGCAATTTTTATGACCTCCTCCCGCACCATGTCCAGCTCCCCTCAGCTCTGCTTCGAAGGAGCGAAACACAGTGTGAGGTGGTCTTCCTCGTCTTCCATTGTATACACGTTAATAAAAATGTAATCGATGTAACTATCTAACAACTGACAGTTCATGTCGAGATTTCAAAAATGGAATAATAATTATTTTGTTAAAAGTAGTAAAAAGGTATCCTAATTTGAGTTTTCTTTAATTTTCCTCGCAATTTTCTTTCATAAGAACCTTCTCCTGATAAAAGACAATACGAGAAAAAAAGAATTAGCGAAATCGGTCCAGTCGTTTAGGCGTGATGCGATGACAACGGAAAATAGCTCTCAATTTTTATATATTAGATAGTGACAAAATTTAACAACTCTGCAATGTTATATTACAAGAAGATCTCTCTTACCACCGCCATAGAACATCCACACTAAACAATAAAGAACTAAAATAAGGTCACATATGCTTAAGAAAAGAAAGAAGAAAACTTGAATAAAGTATTTCCGAAAAGAACAGCAAAATCGAGAATATTATTGCAAAACATTTAAATGGTTTTAAGCTCATTGAGACAAATTATTATTGAGTGTTTTTGTCCACATTATTTCAGCTAACCGCTTTTTGATAGCAATTCATCATCATTACGCACAAAATATGAGTCATGTGCTAATTTTAATCCACAAAATATTAGATTCAAGTGCAATTTGAGTTTATTTAGGCCAAAGTTGCTTAGTGGTTTGTATTCATTATATTATTAAAAAAAACACGGTATATTACTAAAATTAAATAACCACTGATCGGTTTAGAAAGATACCCCTTTCTTCATCAGATTAAGTAATAGCTACTCCACTCCCAGTAAGATAGATTAATATGAAAATTATTACTTTATCTGACAAAGAAAGCGGAAGATTTCGAAAACCACTTTTTTCTGCGATTCTCCTCACAATCAAGTGATTTATGCAGGTAATATAATAAAGTCAATCTTGGCACTTAACCATAAAAGTCTATTAAACCTTTTTACTATTCAGTTGGAATACTTTTACAATAAATGTGTTGATTGATGGATATTTCAATTATAGGGATATTGAACATTTTAACATATCTTTTTAATAAAAACACTAAAATATGCGAATCCACTCAATACTGTTACAATTTGCACTTAAGTCTTATTTTGGATTACATCGTTTTTTTCACATGACTCATATTTTGTGTGTTACGATGATAAAATTGTTCTAGAGACTGAAAGCAATTGTATCGTCTTCAAACAAAAACGGGAGCGATTATAAAACTATAAATTAGCGGATTTTCGTACGTTATGACGACGAGTAAATGCAACTCTAAAAACAATTAAAGTTCACCGTAGTTTTAAATCGCGCGGCAATGCAAGGCGTAGAGGCCGGAGTGAGGGCGTCGTTGTGTGCGAGTATTGCCCGGTAAAGCCGCCACTGAGAACTGTCAGCGGCGTCGGTTCGTGTGGGAGGCGTCTGCAAGCCCCACTGCGCAGCACGCCGGGCGCACTAAACCACAAAGGACTCGATTCATTTAATCTCACCACACTCGCTAACTTATCCGTGACATCACAATACATTGCTTATTGGAGATAAACTTTTTTATCGAAGACTGAAACCAGTACCTAGGTACCTACATAGAATCTGACGTCAGATATACATACAGTCCACCAAACATTTTTATGTATTTAAATGTGACATTCTGCTTATTTTTTTAATGCTCACCAAAACAATGTGTTCCCAAAAACGGAAGTCAATTTGTTTTTTTTTTCCTGGATCGGGTTTGCGTCAACCGGTCGTTGAACTCTCTGTGGTACAGAGTATGCATTTAGTACAGCAGTATCCGGATTTGTTGATCTTCGTTTTACTTAATATATCGTGTGGTCTATTGTAGTACACACACGATTTTCTCGTTGTTTGACAACAACTGCTTATTTTACCAACTACCAACATACAGCGAACAGGGTAGCATTTAAACGATCGAATATAAATTTAAACTTCTGGCATAAAAAAATACTTATAATGGAGTACTGAAATGAAGTACAGAATGGGCGAAATATCAGTAATATGAGGGCGAAAACAAATATTGAAAACGACAGGTCGAAAATAGGATTTTGAGTTAAGAGATATTCAGAAGATAGAACATTTGCACCGTATGGAGGATCTGGAGCTCCCAAAAAGGGTGTTGTTTAGTAACCCAATAGGTACAATAAGCGTCGGAAGAGCAAAGCTAAGATGGCTGGATGGTGTTGTCGCGGACTGTCGGACTCTGGGGCAGCATAATTGGAGGGTGGCAGCCAGTGACAGATCGGGATGAAGAAGCTTTTTGGAGGCAGCTAAGACCCACCACGGGTTGTGACGCTGAAGATGATGAGATATTGATATTGAAGTTGCATTATAACTCATTCGAAGTGATTCACATTATTTAATGTAATACCAATTTAGAAATGAAAAACGAGTTTAAATTTTGTAATACCTACCACATTTTATAAAACGTGGAATTACAAAATTTAGACTCGTTTTTCATTTCTAATACAATGAATAAATACCACCAAGCACCTTCGGCCCAAACAATCGAATATTTTAATACCTACCAATTTAATTCCATATCATGTAAAGCAATGAACTACGGGCTCGCAATAACTCAAATCGGTTTTATATGCCATAAACTTATCACTCAGTATAGTGTTCGCCCACTAGGTACTTTTTTCGCCCAAGTTAGTATTTTATTCGGACAATTACGACAGAACTTTTGTCTTAAAAAGGTTCACATTTCTCTTCACTTGATAGGCGAGACGACTTCTAACTAAAAATATTTATTGTCATGACGAGCAATAATTTAAATAAGTTATTACTCCCGTTCTGCTTCTCTGATTTGCTAGTTTATTTGAAATGCTAGTATAAAAAAAGCTATGCACAAATGTATGTAATATATTCTTCATAAAATTTTCTTTGAGTGTGCTCATGTGCGAAGGTTTATGTTGGAAGCTTTAAAGCTAAAATAATTCTCATTGTTAAGAAAAAGCAGGAGTGAAAATAGAGCATCTAAATTTTTGCTCACTGGCTGCAGAAACATAATTAAATAACAGTCTTAATGAATGCGTATTAAAACGATATGACTTTTCTCAAACCCTTGGCGGATTTTTTTATGAGTCTCTGGTATAATTATTACGGAGAAGTTGCTGAGTAAGCATGAGAAGTTTACTGTGTATTCGTGGAATCAAAAAGGCATACGATAGGGTAGCGCATAGGTTATGAGATATTCCGTCAATCTTTCCAGTAGACGACTATTCTTCTTCTTCGACTGCCTCTCCTAACAGAGGTTTTGACCATTACTTCGAACACCTCACTATTTTGAGCCAGCTTTATCAATGATGCTGCAACCAAAATTCTAAACCACTGTCTAAGTTTTTTATTCAAGAGACTCTCTTCCGCCCCATACTCGTTCTTCCCTTTATTATTCAATTCTCAATTATTGTAGGAGGAAATATTTTTCTGGCACACGTAGCCAAAGTAAGCGGTCTTAGGTCTCTTGACAGTGGTCAGGAGCTCTCTTTCCTTTTGCATCGTGCCCAAAATTCTTTCATTAATCAATCAATCAATGCCCATTTCCCGTAGTACGGGCGTTAGGTACACAAAACAGGAATTCAGCAGTTTCAGTGTCTTCGGTGCCACCCGATATGGCTGTGGAGTCCAATCCAGGACAAACATATCCTAGCACACTCTGGACACGGGATATTCACCTGGGACCGTTGGACCACGTTTTCTTACGTTATCTGTCCCCTGACACTCCGCAACGACACCTTTCATTAGATACCTTGTTGACCCATGAGATACTCAGCGTCCGTCTATACAACCACATCTCCAATGCCTCTAGCTTGTTTTACATTGAAAATTAGAGTGTCAAACCTGCTATTGCTTCGCTATATTCGGGAAGTACTGCCGAACCTCAGGAAGATGAACAGTTATCATTCGCCGGTGGTCTATCTTACGAAAGGTGTGAAGCAAGGATGCGCCACTTTGTAAAAAAAAATAGTTCGTATTTAACTAGCAAAAATTATTTGGCGGGGCAGTAGCAGGAATTATTTTGGATCGTTTAAATTTGGAAGCAGAACAACACAACTTATTATTCTTTCCTCATCGTTCTAGTTTTCAAATTTGTAGGGGAGGAGCTCGGTTGGTATGACTTTAAGGACGTCAATACGAAATTCGATTTGTCGATGGCTGACAAACCGCTTCTATTGCAAATGTTCTTTACAATCTAGGTAAACAAAACGCCTTTTCTCTAAAGTTTCATTCGTAGTTCATGTCTTGAGATATTTATTACAGTCAACCTGTCCCGTTCAATATGAGACATAAATTCCATTTGGTTGAAATAACAAATGAGAAACAATTTGAAAAATTCTAAAACTATCATAAATGGAACCCGGAGAACTTTGTTCAGAAGCGGAGAATATATGTACACACATATTATCTCTGTACATACAATGGAGACTGTTTACCTTGGTAACCGAATCACGTGAAAAAGACTGATTACGCTGATTCTTAAGTATGTTGCGCGCAGTGGCGTGCGGTGGTTTTATTTTCTCAAAAAATTGGGCAAGCCGACACAAAAAAGAAGAAGAAGAATTTCACCAAAAAAAATTCGTCGCTTGTTCCGCATTTCTATCCATGAATCATCAATGTATGTACTATGTAGGTAGCTATCTACTGTTAAATTTTATTTATTTTCTAAAAAAATTTTTTTTTTTTTTTTAATAAATAAAAAATAAAATTTAACAGTAGATAACTACCTACAAACATTGATGATTCATGGATAAAAATGCGGAACAAGCGAAAATTTTTTTTGGAAAAATTCTTCTTCTTCTTTTTTATTACTGTTATATCTATTTGTCTAATATTTGTCTTGAACACTGCCTCACTGACTGATGTCATTAACGCTGTAGTTCCTGCGTTTCCCAGAAGATCGCAACTAAAGACAAATTTTGTTCTAGTAATATGGCTGACAGTAACATATTATTATATTATGACTGGTGGCTGAGCACTTTTTTAAAGGTCTTGATGTGGAGAAAAATAATTTTTCGGGTCATTTAAAGACTCACATGCGAAGTCAGCCATAAGAAAGCATAGTTTAACAAATCAGGAAACTTTTACGCACAGCGCGACTTCTAGCGAAGTAAAGCCTTACTAATGCAATGTGTGCAATAAAAAGTTTGCGGACTCGAGTAATTTAAAGAGTCACATGCGAACTCATAGCTGAGAAAAGCCATACGAATGCAATAATTGCAATAAAAAGTTTAATCAATCAAGTAATTAATCACTCTCATGATAAAAGCCATTTGAATGCACACTTTGTTATAAAAAGTTAAAGATTTTTTTGAATTTTCATAAAGAGTTCTATTATCAAGTGCTTTAAAGTCTCACATATGAATTCGGCCATAATAAAGCAAAAGTTTGCATAAAAAAGTTTACCAAATCCGGAATCTTTTACGCACAGCCGGACTTCAAAGCGAAGAAAAGCCTTACTAATGCAATGTGTGGAATAAAAAGTTTGCGGACTCAAGTAATTTAAATTATCACATGCGAACTCATAGCGGGGAAAAGCCATTCGAATGCAATAACTGCAATAAAAAAGTTTAATCAATCAAATAATAGCTCATGATAAAAGCCATTTGAATGCACACTTTGTTATAAAAAGTTAAAGATGTTTTTTGAGTTTTCATGAAGAGTTCAATTATTAATCAAGTGATTTAAAGTCTCACATATGAATTCAGCTATAAGAAAGCAAAATTTGCAAGAAAAGGCCATGGGAGCACTTAAAAAAACTAGTATTCTGAGATTAATTAAAGGTTTACTGTTAAACATTCTAAGATTATTCATTTAAAAACATATTGCGAAATTAAACATACCTTGACGTCAGTAATATTCTTGATAATGACTGGACACAGAAAACATGATTAAATCATGATCAGGTAAAACAGCAACAACTGTATTTATTATTTTATTAAAAATGTTTGTTTGATGTTTTTTTTTAAACCTTTCATTGATAAACTTTCTAAGGCCGGCTGCCCTAAAAGGCCAACAGGTTTTGAATCGTCGAGACACTAAATTACCTAAGTATGTAAGTAATTACCACATTAAATGACAAAAAAACTATATTATAAATTTAAAACCGATATAATAAACAATGACCCTTTACCTTCAGTTTAAAAACACCGTGTTAAAATACATTTTGACAGTTTATATTACCGATTAAATTGCCATAATACAAAAATAAAATAAATCGAAATAATGTGAACTTACTAATGTTTATATTACCGATTAAATTGCCATAATACAAAAATAAAATAAATCGAAATAATGTGAACTTACTAATGTTATAGTAACCGATAAAATATGTATGGGTTAATCTGCTCCGTGATACATTAATTTTTTATCATTAAAAAAGCAAATAACAGGATATTTTGTATGCAATCCTCATTAATTTCTGAATTATATAAAGTAATTCCAATAATTTCATTACGTGATTTTGTTTGAGAGTTGGCAACTCTAAATAATCCCGGATTAAATTTCCTTTGGAAAAAATGACCCGTTGTGGGCCAATTGATATTGACGACGGTGTCGACAAAATTAAAGGGAAGGGATCGGCCTGCAAAATGCTAGTGCGAAAGGGACGCACTGAGCCTTGACTAAGGAGTGCTTCAGGAACGTTAGAGGAGATGAAAGCAGTACTTTCTCGTTATTTTTGGTCCATAGAATATAAAAATACTGTTATACCATGGCAACCAGGGGTCATGTGAGAATATTTTTTTGACGTGCATCAAAAGTTTTTTTAATTTTTCGTCAGAGTTATAGCAATCTTTGAAATGTTTTTATTTTTATATTCTTCTCCAAAATTCTAGGGTAAGCCAGGATTATTGGCTTGTACCAGCCGCTCGCCACTGGTTGCGCGAACCATTAGTCAATTTAAGAAAACTCAAAGTAGTTAATCTTTTTAGTGTACTATATTAATAATATAATTTAATTCTAATTTTAAAATTAAATTGGCAATTGACAGAAGCTTTCAGTTGTTTTGTAGTTTGTGCGATTGACAGAGTGCGAATGTAATGTATATATTTAAAAAAAAAAATTTTTCTTAAAATTTTGCTAGATTCTATATTTGGCACAGTGACCTTTTTTGTCATATTTGATTTTATATATTTTTGTTGTTGCATCTCATGATTTGTTTTTTTTAACGATGTTTGACGCATGTTTGCACGCCATTTCTGTATTTTTACATTGTTGGATTTGTTTCAAAGGCTATTGCCGTTTATAATTGTAATAAATAAATAAATAATTTAAAATCGATACATACATCGGTCAGAAGTACAAAAAATGGTTAAAAGGTAATTAATTTATCTTCATATAAATTCTTATTCAATATTCACAGTTAGGACCACAGGACAACGTCTGTCGGGAAAGTTAGTAGGCATAGTATAAACTACCTCGCCCCGTTTTTGACCGTCAATTCATTACGTGATGTAGAACAGGGGGGAATGGGTTATTGTCAAAATATTACGTAGGTATATATAATAATAATATAATATTTTTATGGGCCTTTTTTACTTTAAGATAGTATGTATCATAAACTAAATGCACGTGATATTGGTGTAGGGGGAAGGGGGTTGTCTGACCTTCAACATGAATGGGGGGAGGGGGGTTTCTAAAATGTTGCTAAAATAAAACTATCGCATGACCATCTGAGAACGTTTTATTCGTATTAAACCATTTACTAAAAAAAATAGATTCTTTTTTCTCTAGCAACGAAAGAAGAATCTTTGCATATTATTATGTGGATGATTTGGTAGAGGAAGCAAAACTGCAAACGAATATTCAAGAGGTTGCCTTGGCCTCGAAACGCCACACTCGAATTCTTCCACGAGTAATATACCTACCACTGGAAACGTGAAATTAAATTTCACATCAAACATTCCCGACTTATTACGTGGAGATACATCATAGGTAGAAATTTACAACAGACTGACTTCAGTCCACAATGAATTGAAAGTAATAAACTGATTTCCTGGGAATGAAGCTACGTAGTCATATAATATTAAATTCTATATGATGTGAGACGTTTTGCTCAATATTTGCGTGTGCGAATTATCTTACATTTAACAACTTCCAGTATGATGCGTTACAGTATTTTTGACCAAAAAGAAAAGACTTGTTTTGACGTGTTGACATGTACCTAATCCATTTTAGCAACGGTGCAAGCAACAATAATACTATGAAACGTATGTGTTTTATTATGTAAGACCCGGAAGACCCCCCGTTCCTAGTTTCCCCCTTCCCCCTCTACCCCTTTCCATATTTTTCCAAAATTAGTTGTATTTATTTGGTGTAAAAACTTATACTTAATAAAAAAGCCTGATAAACACAATATTCAATATTAAAATTTGGTTAATGTATTGAACGAAAAAAAAAACACGTGATGCTATCACTAACCCCTCCCTCTTCAGTGGTATTCCTGTTTTTTTTTAAATTTCTGTATAATAAAATAATAAAAAGTATGATAACGTGAAAACCATATTCAATTTTCATAGAAAAGTTAATGCATTGAACAAAAAACTTAATGTGATACTATAAAGCCAACCCCTTCCCCCTTTTGTGGTATTCTCGTTTCTTTTCCACCCCCCCCCCTTCCTCTTCGGGCTCATATGAAAATGATCGAGACTTACTTACATCATGATACATTTTACAATAATAATTATTAGTAATAATTTTTAGCTTACGTGCACACACCGGGTATCCACTAGTATTTTATGTGAGTCATAATAATTCTACAACTTATATTATTTTAAGGAGTTTGGCTATGCGTACCGTGCATTCATGTCAAGACATGAGTATCGTGTGTCAAAGGCACCTATGTAATAAGCGTGAAACATTTCAGGTGCCTACCTACGTAGAATAGATACAAATAAAGTATCGATTCTATCATAAAGCTTTCCTAAATATTTCATAGATGGTTCTTATAACGTCACACTTCATTTTATTAATGGTACAGTAACTGAGTGAGTACCTAAATTATAAATTTAATTCCAATTCTATTAAAACGCTTCATCCACGTTATGAAGTAACCAGCGGGATATATTAATTTCAATTACTGTTCGTCGGTGTTGTTTTTTTTTTTCAGGAAAAAACAGAGTTAAATAAAATACAAGGGGCTCAAAATAAGGGAATGAGAGCGGTGCTTGGCTGCAGTAGATATACACTAAAGTGAATGATATGATGGATAAATTGAAATATTTGAGTGTCAACAAAATGCTGTATTTGACCACGTCAAACTTACCCATAATACAGATGGATGGAGTAACACTACCAAATAGCGACTCATTTAAATATCTTGGATCAGTCATTCAAAATGATGGAAGCTGTGCTTGTCAGACCCGCACTCCTGTATGGCTCCGAATGCTGGACTATGTACAACAGCTATAACAGACAGCTAGAAACGGCAGAAATGCGCATGCTGAGGTGGTCGACAGGAGTGTCATTGAGAGACAAGATAAAAAGCTCACACATTCGTGGAAGCCTAGGAGTGACGGATATAAATAGCAAACTTGAGGAAAGACAGTTGCGATGGTATGGACACGTAGAATGGAGACCGCAGGAACATATTGTAAATCAGGCCATCAACATGAGTGTTCCACGTGTGACAAACAGAGGACGACCAAAGAATTCCTGGGTGGTGCAGAGGCGTGACCGGATGCGAAGATTGGGATTGGAAGAGGTGGTGCAGGAGAGACGGACTTATAGCCTAAGAACGAGGAGGGCTGACCCCAACAGTCTACTTAGACGCTAAGTTGGGAGCAAGCTAGGGAGAAGAAGAAGAAGAACAAAATGCTGTATTTAAATGTGTCGTGTTTAAGTTTTTCAGATTAAAAATAAAATGGTGCCACGATACCTATTGAAAAATGTTAAGTACCTATATAATTTTGAAATACATGAATATATATCCCACGAGGGGGCGTGACATGTTTCGTATTGGAGTGCCGAGGCTTGCGAGTACGGAGAGCAGCCTGTTTTATAAGGGATTCAGGCTGTTGCCGATTTTTCGTGAGAGGTGCATGAAATATCTCTTGGAAAATAATGTGGAAAGTAGGTAGTTGTTGTGACACCCTGTATGAGCTGGTGGATGACTGAAAAATGAACGCAAGATCGTCGAAGAATTATTGTTTACTGTAAGATTATAAAATGTTAATGTAATTATAAGTATGTATGAGCGTATTATAACTTTATTAAAAAATAAAATGTAGAGCAAGCAAACCTTTCTTATTTACATTCAACTATTAATTTTCCGGTAATTTTCAATTTGATCACTACCGGCTTATGACCGTCTTCCATTACGGTTTTAAGGACTTGCTAAATAAGATATCTGTTACACGTACCTACCTGAATTTTATTCAACTGTCATTTCAGTTCAAAACTCGGTAGGTTCCCAAACTTTTGTTCTACAGATTCTACAAGTTTGGATGCTTCTAGATGCTCCCGCTGGATCATGTGGCAAGGAGACAGGACGAGGATAAGACGGAGCGTCCCAAAGGAGATATGGAAGCGGAGAATCAAAGATAATATTATCTCCTGTTCTGGGCTCCGAATTATGTTAATTAGCTGCTCAAACATTCACGATGTCATTTCAGCGATCCCATTTACATCCGCTAAGCGACAGCCCCCCCCCCCTACACCCCTCCCTGTATCACCATCCATCCACATAAGATTATCAGGTAGCCACCTCATCTACCACCCACACCCACAATCATCACGCTCAGTTGACAGACTGTACCCACTTCATTTGTTTCGCAGAGGGGATTCGTTACATTTTTTATGAATCATTATTCCCAGAGTTTTGTATTCCGTTGGACCCGACCGTCTCCGTGATCCCCGTCATATTATTCCGATTTGAGCGGGGGACTTGGGGAGGGGGGGGGGTTATATCCGGACATTGGGGCTGATACCACGTTGAATCGTGAATAAAGACAACAATTAATAAAACATCGGGTAGCTACCCGCTGATAAATCCTTAAAACTACATCTAATGCACCCTTTTTCACGACATTCCACGGATACATAATAAATAATGCACTACTTACTATTTGATGCGATATATCACGATTGTGCTGTAATCTTTGATGAATTAATTTGAATATAAATCACTAGGGGTCATCTACTGTTGTTTGAGATTTTAGCAAATGTGATCTCTCCTATTACGACAACGTTCTCCATTTGGGTGTCAAAATCCCTTTCTCCGTCTTTATTTTAAACTTATCAAACACATTATTTATGTATAAAGTAGGTACACTAGAAGCGTCAATTCGTAACTACAAAAATGCCACTTTTTTTTAATATTTTGATAAGCTCGTGGTATTTTTTAATAATTAAATCAAATTTCGAAAAAATGGGAGGAAATTGAAAAAAAAAAACAATTGGGAATGACCCAAATGATTGGTCAGCAGGGTCGAATCAGAAAAATAAACAAATCAAACCCAATCCAGTAGCCGGCTCTGTAATGGCCCTCAGAGGCACGCTTATTCTAGACGGCTGCAGCCCCCAAACTACGCCACCAGCCGACATAACATTCTGACACAACAGTAAACACGGCTGTTAGAACAAGTGAACTGTATGGAGAGGGTGAAAAACTAGGAAATTATGGGTACAATATACATGAAGGGATGCACAAATAAATGTATGATAATTAATTGCGTACTGACCGCCTTTTGTCCTTGAAGTAGCGCATTTAACACTTTGAAGTAAGAACATGAAGTATAACACGAAGTCACACACACTATGGCCGGCCACTGTAGTTGAACTTTTCTGAATGTATGCATTTCTTCCCGTAGTGCGGTGGTGACAATAGTTTGCCGGGAACATTATCTGTGCGGGAAACGGGTAAGTAAGGAATAGAAATGCCCTAACAACGACTATCGGTTTTTTTTTGAAAAGTTCTTAATCTATGTAAAAAAAAAATATTATCTTCTTCTTCAGTTAGAACAGCGTTTGTCTTCTCAAAGATCTTTTCCTCGAAAGCGGATGTCCAGCTATCCCTCCTCCTCTTAGGTGGTCTTCTACCAGCTGGTATAGAATCAGCTCCTTTTTTTTAATCCTTTCAGGAACTGCTCTCTCTACGTGATCTTTGCAAAAACGCCTTCTATCTTGATCTTCCCCATCGCTCAACATCCCAGACATTGCAGGTTCTCCTAATATCGGAGTTCCTTACTTTATCCCGGAGTGTTGTTCCTGCTATGTGGCGGAGTGTCTTCATTTCTGTTGTGTGTAGGAGGCTCTTTGTCCTTGTTGTATCGGCTCTTGACTCTATCATATGCTGATGTAAGGATTAGTCTAATGCAGTTTTTAAAGGTTTTAACATTGATTTCCTTCAACATCTGATTATTTCTCCATATACTGATAGACAAAGACAAATCGAAGCTGATGATTGTAGGCCGAACGCAACATGAGATGAGAGTAATGATGTCAGGAGTTCCACTAAAGAACACCAAGGAGTTTGTCTACCTCGGGAACAAGATAACATGGGACGGTCGGTCTAAGAGTGAGGTCGACAGCCGTATACATCAGGCTAGGCTTGCCTTTAATAAAAGGTCGAAAATAATAGAATCAAAAAATATATTGATCTGAAACTGAGAGTACTCCTCATCAAGACTTATGTATGGAGTATCTTGATGTACGGCTGCGAGAGATGGTGCCTATCTGAAAGAGATAAACGGTGACAAGAGACTTTTGAGATGTGGTCCTACAGAAGACTATAAGAAATTTCCTGGAGAGACCACATTACAAACGAGGAGGTTCTCCAAAGAATCGAAGGAGGAAGGCGCCTGCTCAGAACTTTGCCCGAAAGGCGTGCAAGATGGATCAGCCATATAATGAGACATGAAGGCCTCTTGCATGCCATAATGGAGGGTATGACCGATGGGACAAACTCCAGGGAACGCCCACGCCGAGAGTACCTGGAGGACCTGTTGGTGGACGTGCGATGCCAGTCATATGGAGAACTTAAAAGAACCGCACAAGACAGGGAAGAATGGAGGAGAAGAATTAATTGAGGGGATTGCTGCAAACTAATCTTAGGATTGAAACCGGAGAAGAAGATAGTGGTAGTAGCTTCCAAGCATCCAGTTACAACGGCAGATTTATTTTCCTGACTGTTGACATCTTTCGCACAACAACCTCATGTTTTTTTTACGCTTTATGAGATTTAAATGCAGTTTTGTTCTCCATTACGAGTATGCAGATTGTAGGTACTTTAAAAAGATTTTATAAAACTTGCAAAAGTTATCTCATTCTTTAGTAAATTAATAATTTTTGAAAGCGAAATAATTGGCCCTTTTAGGCACTTGTTGTATCGCCATCTTGATTATTAGTGTTGTTTTTTATGTAGAATCGCATTCGACCGGAATACTCAACTGGCCATGCGGTTTTACACTTCTGATAACTATTTTACACTCCCATCTCTCTGTAAAAGCTTTGTTGTTATTAAATTAATTTAATTAAAAAAATGTATTAAAACACTTAAATAACTAACGCTGTAAATATAAAATAAATTAACATTGAGAAAAAAAAAACTACACAATTAATTTAAACATAAAATAATTGATATGAAGTGAGATGGAAGGTGAAAAAAAATGTGTAAAGATACATGCAATAATTCTGCCT
This sequence comes from Mystacides longicornis, assembly GCA_963576905.1. Lineage (NCBI taxonomy): Eukaryota > Metazoa > Arthropoda > Insecta > Trichoptera > Leptoceridae > Mystacides > Mystacides longicornis. Next base: position 32,449,650 of record OY756429.1, on the reverse strand, counting down.
GATGTCAATGGCTAATCCACAATTCCCCAATTTTTGACAATATAATAATTACTAGTGCTCAACCAGTGCACGAAATTCGACCATCACATATTTAGATAATAAGTTTGAACATTATTAATATTCCATTGTCAAAGACTGAGCGAACGCTTTTACTCAAATTTCTTTAAAAAATAATGACATGGATATGTCAAATTATAAATGTTATTATGTTCAAAGTTTTCTCTAAGATTATTTTTTATATAAAATTATTGATACATACCTATATTCTCAGTTTGACCAGAGAGAAACAAAAGATCTGCGTCAAATAATAATGTCAAACACATCGAAGTGTGTGTGAGTATGAAATACATAACATTACAGTAGTGTGCGTAGTGTTTTATACATAATGTATTTTTGCAATGTATTTTTATACATAATTTAAAAAATATATTAGAATTTGCTTATCTATATAAGCTATAAGTGTGCGAAATTTCATACTTCCCCGTCCGCACAATTTTCGTAAAAATGGTCACCAAGTTTTTCCTTCACGTATTAATTTATAGATAACTCAACATGTGTGAACGCTGAAACGAGCCTTCTTTTAGAATAAAAATGCTCTGTTCTAGTTCGTTCGTTTAGTCTTAACCAACTTTATTAAACAAAAAATCTCAGAGCATCTATGAAAATAGATTTAGTACACAATGAACATCTGCTGAATTTCAGAAAATGTTTCCGCTGCTACATTCATTGCGAATGTCCTTATAGCTCTTCAGGGAGTACTTTCCTAAATAACACCAGCAAACAGAATGAGCCTGCCGCGTCCAACACAAGGAATGTTAACATAACATAACATATCTTCAACTGGACTACAGAGAATCCATCTATATGTTGAAATGGATATAGATCCATGTTTGTATGTCTCTTCTTTATTGCCTATTGGCTTGATTGGTACATAACGTTCCAAGTTTGTCTAGATTCTGGTGTCCATTTTGTGCAAATCCAACGGATATATCGAAACACAACTATTTCTTCGGGAAGACATGTCAAATAATTCGCAGTTCTCAACGTGCGGTATGAAGAAATGTCAAATCATCTAATGTAAAATTGGGACTTTTGAATGGACGATTATATCTGATTTATAGGACAACCAAACAATCAACGAGCCTATTCTATGTATCTACGTATGTCGTCCGACATGGTTTCCTGTTTATATAGGTATAAAAAGTCAAATCTAATCAACATGCTATAAACTTCCTATATACTGACATTAAAGAAACGATATTTATTTTCTCATTCCTCGTTTTAAATCTTTCTTTTTGTAGGCAATCGTCTCTTAAGCTTTTTGTTCAATAATCAAATCAAAACTCCCTTTGAACTCCACTCAGGAGCATAGGGAGGCAACAAGAGCTCTCCACTGTGCTCGATCTTGCGCAATGTTTATGATCTCCCACACCATATCCAACTTGCTCAGCTCTGCCTCGAAGGTACGGAACGGTATGAGAGGGTCTTCCTCGTCTTCGGGACCCTGATGGGAGGAAGAACAGCGCTCTCCTCGGCCAACTGCCATTCGGCATGTCGAGGCACGTCGTTTCGAATGCAGATACTTTTTGTGCCCGGGCTTTAGTCAGGCGCCAACCCGCATCGGTCAGAAAAGGCAAAGCTTATTGTAAAGTTACTAAAATGTGTCGATGCTTTTCAAACTTGCCTAAGTCCACACTTAATGTTTTTTAAGAAATTTATGTAGATGTATAGAAAATATTCCACGGATCATTTGTGTGTGTTTCAAGTGAACCTATGTCCATTGCTTTTGGTCGAAAAATTCATTTGAAAATGTGATTGTTTTTCAAATTCACCTATGTCCATGACATAAAACATAATATCATAATTGCCTACGTCCATTTGAACCAATCATAGAAGAGAAAATTCTTTTTTGACAACCGTCATGCCGCCATTTCTTTTTCAGTTATTAGTATTTTTTTTATTTTATTTTATTAAATCAATAAAGATTCCATTTCTAAAGCGAAAAGACGATAAAGTGTGAAACGAGATATACCTAGTATAATTTTATTATTTTGTTTTTTACTAATTTTACATACCTACTTATTCAAATTTAGTATTGTTTCTTTATTTTTACAAGTATTCTATATCTTAAAATATAAACTATATACAACAATATTTATAATAATGCCCCAATAAGTCCTCTTGACTAAAATGACGAATACCTACCTATATTTATTTCAAAATTTGCCCCAGTTTTTCAGATTTTTTTTTCGAAATTGACTACGTGCAGGTGTGTTTTATCAAACGAACCTAGGTCCACATTTAAAATACGTTTTTCTTTCAATTCAGTTAAAATTTAAGTTTAATTATTGTGAAATATTTAAATATTTGCTTTATAAAAAAATACCATCCTATTTTTTATACAAATTTTATATGAGAAAGCTGTAATTAAAAAATCATGAATTCCCAAAAAAATGGTTTGTGTGACTTAGACGAGTTCGAAAAGCATCGACACAAATATAATAAATACCTATAGAAAAATAAAAAAAGAAGTAGGTACGTAGACCTGTATGATACTAAGTTTTTTTTTTATAAAAATGTAACGGGGATCACTCAAGGTGAACACTAAATACACTTTTGACATCTTTCACACTAACCAAAGGGTTGTGGCGTGAAAGTGGAAATGGTCGGCATTGGGATTCGAATCCACGACCCTCCTGAGACTGTTTGTCTAGCCAACCAGTTATGTTGAGAAGTCAACCTGGGGTAGAAATTTCATGTAAGAATTTTCTACCTCTGCAGGATAATAAACCCGGGACTTCTTGATCAAAATAGTAAACCTATTCCACTAAGCTTTTGACCATTAATTAAAACGTCTACAACTTTACACTGATGAAAACCATGTGTTTCAAGTTTTCTATTAAAAGTTGGTGATACCGTTAGGTACCTACTGATGTTCAATAATACTTTAAAACGTTTACCATGTAAACAAAAGGTGGTGAGACATAATATAGGAAGATATCAACATTGTACGCAACCACACTAATAACACGTTTCAAGGGCTGGATGACTTATTAAGTGCGAGTAATTGCCGTAGCAGCTGATATAAATGACACCAATAATTGCCCGAAATATAAAAGTTTCACTTTTTAATTACTCGCCCACTTTCTAGCTGAGAAATTACAGGGGATTAGAAGCTATAATTTGCTGGAGGCAAACTACAAAGTAATGATATCGTCGTCATTGAAAATTCATAGTCAAAAGTAAAGGCGTGAAGCAAAATTATTTTGTTTGACGCCTTTACTTTTCTTCTCTTTGTGCCCCGTCAGGTCTCCGACATTGACAATAACTTCTTTGAAGGCCTCTCTATTTCTTGCTCTCCGGTACAGCTCCCGCACTCGCCTTATTCCCATTCAATCTTGCATATTGTGCATTTTGCAACCAAGAGATCCGCCTTTTACCAGGCTCATGATGTCCATATACCTAGTTTTTTTTTATATAAAAAATGAAGCTGGGCTCACTCAAAGTGAACACAAATACTCGTTGAATGACTGAGATACCATTGGTCTATCAATCACTTCCTCGCCTTGCCCACCAAAATAAGTTGGAAGATCCCATATTTATCCCCTCGTATAATGTGTTCCGTGGGGTTGCCGGCTAAGAATAGCATCTCTGCTCTTTTTGCTGGTTTTTCGAGCATCCTGTAAGAGGCAGGAAATCGAAAAATTAGATCGGGACCGTGAGCTTGACCACCTCACGTTCTTAAACCTCAACCGGTCAGAAAAGGCACCATAAGCCTCGGACGCATTCGAGCGCAATGGAGAGCTCTTGGTGCCTCCCTATGCCCCTACGTGGGGTTTAGGCCCCCTGCATTGCGGGTTGGTTTGGGGGGGATCTGTGGCGGACTTGATTTGTGTGGGGCCGACTATTTGGTTTCGTTGTTTCGATTGATCTAAATCTAGAAGGTTGATTTCGTGCGGGTCGGGTTTGCTGCGGATTTGTCTCTTCCGGGCTGGCTTGCGGTGTGCGGGGGGCATTAAAGGGAGAATATATGTATGTATAATATGTTCCAGATGTGAAACATTACGGTCTTTAATACATATTTTTCAGAAATTCTCTGATGCAGCCAGCTCTTCTCAGTACCTTCGAATAAATCTGTTTATGGTATACAAAGCATTCTTCTTAGAAGCCACACTTGAATGCTTCTAACCGGTTCATAGTGCATATTTCCTAGGTTTCCGAGCCATACATCAGAACAGCTATTTATAACTTTTATTATAATAATAAAATATTTTGCCGTGCTATTAAGTTAAGACACTGCCATCTGTAGAAAATCGTCAAAAACAGAATGAACGATTTATTAATGAATGGTGTGTAACTAGTTCAAGCGTTGAAATAAAATTTGAATGAGAAAGAGGTGGCACTTGGTATTTTAGTTAAATCAAAACTATGAAGGGCCGCTTATGGCGCAGGTATGTACGGCGTGCCAGTGGTGTAATTGGACAGTGAGCGGACCTCTCGCAGCACAATAGAGGGCCCCTCGACGTGGAGGGCCTCTCATATACAGCCGCTACTTGACTCCGCACCTCACCACCTTACCCCGTTTGTGCGCTTAATTCTATAAAAAAAACAAATCTTCTATTTTTATGAACTACATTATATAAACAAGAGATAACAGTAAAATATTTTTTTATTGAAAGAGGTTTAAGGGAATGTTTCTAAATCCAAACTCCCTTAAGGCCCCACTTAGGGACATAGGGAGGCAACAAGAGATCTCCATTGCGCTCGATTTTGCGCAATGTTTATGACCTAAGGGAATATTTAGACATCTTTTCCTGCATTTATCCAGTTCTTTGGGTTTGAGTTAAATTTGCTTATCGAGTTGTATAACATTGTTATACGAGTATTCTGACCCCAGAGCCACCGCAACCCCCTCCCCATGGCAGCCGTCCATAGGGTGGTCAGTCCTCCCCGTGCCCTGCACGTCACACACTCCAGAACTGGACGTCAGCATGATTTGTGTGGAGTAATGAAGATATATGGAATCATGCGAGTCTCTCTGCGCACCAGGAACATTCAAACGCGGTGAACCAAATATGGGTTCTATCGGTATCTATAAGCATATTACTATCACTGATACTAGCATCGCATACCCCTTCAATATCTGAACTACATTTAGCGAAAAACTCATTACGCAGTTCTATTTGAACAATACAATTCTCTCGGATACGGAGTCAACTAGGGTAGGTCGATGGTAGATATTCTTGAGTAGACAAGGATCACCACAAGTAAGGAACTGTTTCGTACTGTGCAGGACTAGGATCCATTGTCCAGAGTGATAGTCAACAGAAGGGCGACCTGACAGGACACGGAAAGAATTTGTTCTTTTTTTAATCTGGCTGCATCCATAAACGGGACGAACATTTTTGGTAACATTTATGCAAATGGTGACCACTTCTATATTTTCGCGTCTGCAGCGAGTGCTCTACGTCCTGGAAGCGGGTTCTTATTGTATCTAGATGATCATAATATGATGTCCTCATTCAATTCCTCACACTTTTGTATATAAAATTGGTTTTACCAATTCTTCGTGTTTTAAATGAAATCAAATCATTAAGGGTTGCGCCCTCCCATACCCCTGGATGTTTCAGGAACCTAAGTTCTCATTTCATCCAGCCAAAAAAAAAGTAGACAAAAAGTGCAAGGTTTCAGAATAAAGTCGGAAGGACTTCATGTGACGCGCCAAGAAGTAAAGAAAGAAAAAGATCCTTGCAACAAATTATTCATTTAAGTGTAAATTAAAGAAAATCTTCAGATTGAGTTGACAATTATAATTCAATTAAATTGCGGAAATTTTGAGTTTAATTTGAATTTTAACAACCGTGAATGATTCTTCCCAACAACTACACCAAAACCAAATCCCACCAAATAAAATAAATAAAAAAAAGCTACAAAACGTACTTAAAAAAAAGTAAACCCATCACCGTTTGTTACCAGATTTAAAGCCCATACCGCCCATAAAAAAAAAGAAATGCAAAAACATGCAACCGCAAACATAAAATCAAATGTTAGTTTTTTTTTTTAATTATGTAATTGATTTGATGTAAAGTTCAGTGCTTTTCAAACTCTGGAGGATTCGAAAGCAGGAACGGAGCGTGCCTCATTCAAGTCGAATGGAGAATGCCAACCCTCAAACATCGCGTCCTTTGTGTCGCTCATATCCACACTTGCGACCTTCACAATATTACCAACTTGTATATATAAATACTCACATCGAATATACGTTATTATTATTTGTATGACGTTCTGTGAGGGATCGCTCTGTGTGTTATTTATATTGTATGGTGTGTATCTTGACCTTTACGTGAATAATTCAGCGTCTTGGAATAGACCCCGCCCCGCCAGTACACACACATTCATATTTTATCCGGGGATTACAATATCACGCAGTTTTAGAGCCAAGAGAGCTGGGCGATTTAGTCCAGTTTGTGTCTCTACGTAAATTGGTTTCAAATTGATACACTCTTTTAAGGTTACATTTTTTTAAACTACCTCAATTTCGTGTTACCGTAGTGACTCGAATGAAAGTGAATAAATTGGTTCGGGCATGTTGAGAGAATGGATGAAGAAACAACGACAAAAAGGAAAGGTATATAAATGTGAAAGAATGGCTGCACGGGGACGTGGCCGATCACATCTGTGCCGTCTTAAAGGAGGGCCAAGGCAGGAATAAAAGGAATAGGAGACAATGTATGCGGAACGTGATGCTCTTGAATGAATAGAAATAAAGTTTGTATGGAAAGGAATGAATGGACTGGAAGCCCGTACTCACTGCCTAGGATACCGCATGATTTTGAACTTATGTACCTATCTAGATTTTACAGATCATGACATAGAAAATGAACAAGAGAAAAACACACAGGGATATGACAGGAAACAAAACATTGCAACCAAAGGAATCACTTTGTCACTTCGTTTAGGTAGAACTTTTAAATGTTTGTGCTAAGAGTCATGACGGGTGTAAAGGGAGCAACTATGCTCATGTGGTAGGTATAAGTGAAAAAATCATAACAAGCAAATACAAGAATTATAAAATGATCATAATAAGTTTAATGTTTTGAGTCATGGCGGGTTTAAAGGGCCCAACCATGCTCATGTCTTGCAAAATAAATAAATAAAAATACCACGAATCTTGAAACGGTTTATTGTATAATTAAGAAGTATACCTAGTAATTAGTTAATTTTTATCAATACGATTAGCATGCCTTTTCTATGTGAGTAGGCACTCGACAAAAAAAAACTTTCAAATAATTCTATCAGCTTGAGGGTGAATCTTAATTAACTTATTTGATGTGGGGTTGGAATTTGATTGACGTGTAGGTAGGACGATGTTAAATAAACAAAAAAAGCTGTCTTAATAATGCCTCCGAAGTGACAGCCTGAGATGTTATTGCCTGGAAAGGTCCCGTCTTTGACGTGAGGACTGGCCCGACGAGGGTGACCTCTTCTCCGATTTATTGGACATAATACCAAGCAGGGGCTGAAGGGTGTGAGTTTTAGATTTTATACCCAGCAGGCAACAACATTCCCATTTCAAGAGTTCAAAAATATTTAGGAAAAGGGCTTCTCATACCATATTATAACCTCTTGTTAGGATTTCAGTGTGTTTTAAACTTTGATTTTTTTTTGTAGTTTTTAATTTGAACTGAAAAATAAGTCTGAAATTTTCATTTCCACCACACAATATTTTAAGAATTGCATTTTTTAAGAGCGGCATGAATAGGTTTGGTAGTTTAATAATATATACACATAACTAGCTTTCCCGTGGTCTAACTATCAATATTGAATAAGAATTAGAAGAATGATAAAAGTGACTTTTAACCAACGTTATTCCGACAAATGCATCTGTTTTAAACCAGATATTTTCCATCATGTACCATATAATTTGTCAATCGCAACAACGAATAAACAACTGACAGTTTGGTCAAACAATAATTTGATTTCGAAATTAGATTTATTCACTTTTCGTGTTCCTTCAAAAATCTACGTGCAAATATTTTTAATGTAGAAGGTTGTCGGGTAAATAAAAATGTGTTTCTATAGAATTTTCACAGATGGCGTTGTTTTAAAGAAATTCGTTCCATATTAAATTTATTATTTATTTGATACCTATTATTTGATATCAATTTTTCAATGCTTTATAAGTTATTCTATTATCCGGAGCTGAGAAGAATCCAATAAACCAAACCTGTTAAGCCGATCTAGAGTTATAAATAATGCTCGCACTAATCCGACTTTCTTTTAAATTATAGATATATCATTAGTTAACTTATAATAGTTTATTATTATTTAGTAGTTTTTGTGGTAATTTACAATACGATACGATTTGTTATTTACTGGACGTGAATGGAAGTCCGTACTCTCTGCCTACGCCTCCGGGATGACGCCGTGATGGGCAAAAATAAAGCTTTTTAATAATAACACTCAGGGGCATAGGGAGGCAACAAGAGCTCTCCATTGCGCTCGATCTTGCGCAATGTTTATGACCTCCTCCCACACCATGTCCGTCAGCTCTGCTTCGAAGGAGCGGAACACAGTGTGAGAGGGTCTTCCTCGTTAAATACTCACATTAAATACCCACACCTTTGTATTGAAAAGTTATTTTATTTTTATTTTGAAAAAAAAAATCAAAATGCTAACCAAACAACATTGCTGCGTAATGTAACCCTGATGTCAAGTTGGGGGGTTCGGAAAAAATAATTTTAATATTCCCCATTTTTAGCCTGGTATGGTCGTCTGCGATTGAAGCAGACTTAATAATGATCCATGGCTGCCACACAAAGAGCATAAAACCTCCCCCCCACCACCACCACCATCAGAGACCTCCTTTATGGCGTCTTGAACTTTGATAATTATTACCATCGCACAGTCCCCTGAATTTTAAGTAAGAATGAATGACTAATGAATCAGTTAGCAATTCTTGTTGAGTTCATTCATAGATACACATTCAACTCTGCGTTAATCTAAATCTGGTCAAATGAGCTGTTTAAATGTGTTTTATATACAACTAAGGGTCACCCATCACTATGTGACGCAATAATTATCATTTCGTGAATCGCGAACACTTAGATTCCGTTCTCAAAGAAGGCCAGGTCACCAGTAAGAGATGTTGTGAGAGATTCTTTTTAGAAAGAGTCTGTGTATTTGTGTTCACTTTGAGTGAGCATAGATTTTTTTTTGCAAAAAAAGGGGAAATCTTTATGGGATATGAAAAGATTGAGAATATTAGAAAGGAATGTGGTATGGAAGTTAGAGTTGTTACAAAATAATGAAAAATAATAAGTTGAGATGGTTTGGGCATGTGGAAAGAATGGATGTAAACAGAATGACAAAGAAAATTTACAAGGCTGAAACGAAAGGTGTAAGAAAGCGTGGCCGACCGAGATTGACGTGGATCGAACACATCGATTCCGTCCTCAAGGAAGGCCATGTCAGAAGAAAAAAATAGGAGATATTGTTTGAGAAGCGATAGAAGTGTGCATGGATAGAAAAGAGTGCCTACTAAAAAAAATCAACGCAACTTCAATGCTTCGCAACTTAACTAAAATGAATATATTCATATCCTGGCGCCAAATACATGACAGCAGCCGCAGTCTAGAGACTGCGGCTGCTGTCATGTATTTTTAATTTAATTAATTTGGTTGCTCTCTTGTTCTCAATAATTTCCAACTTTTATCTCTATTTTTCATTAAATTTTATTAAATATCTATTTATTGCATACATGGGATTTTTCGACATGTTGAACATGTTGAGAATTCTCATGATTAGGAGTTTCATCTAATTTCGTTTCAAACTCTAAACGCTGATTCATTCTGAAAGAGAGGAATAAGAATATAAATCTTGGAAATATTTATTTGTAATGGTGTACCTACTCAATAATAATTGTGTATAGATTTCCAAATTTGGCGACCCCTGACCTTCCTCACATCTTAAAATAATCCCGCCGGACCACCTGGGCGGAAGATCAAACGCCGGAACCTCGTGTGTGGGGCCCTACAAGAATATTACTTCGTTTGTGAATGCGTGATTGAATCTTTGAATCACCTCCTGAACAACTTGCACCCCTCATTGTACTATCACTAGCTGCAGGACTGACATTGAGGTGTCGCTATTTTAGAATTCACACAAATTATTTTATATATATGTATAATTATTGTGAAAACTTATTTAACAATAAATCTTAATCGAAGCTTTGAGCATCACGTGGTTGTTCTGAAGGTTTACATCTCGGTGTGGGAAAGCTCGAAAATCCAAGTTCGCATTTCACTGGGTGCATAATACAATAACTCTCGATGTGTTACAAAATATTTCAAACAATAAAATGACAAACATAGAACTCGGTCCAGAATGGGAATAATCTACAATAATATGGTTGAGCACTTACCTGGGTATGTTCAAGGCGACCTCGTCCAGACTGTCTGACGGCTGCAGGGGCGCCCTCTCGAAGAGTCTGCTGGGGCCCAGGGTCAGGGTGTCGGTCTGGCGGAAGGGCCGTGGTCTGCGCACCACTCCGCGATTAAAACTGCGCCCTCCGCCGCGTCTGCCGCGCGTCTCCCGCAGCGTCTGACTTCCGTTCTTGGTCTGCTGCCGGTGCAGCCTGCGATCCTCCTCCGCGCGCCGCAAGTTGTGCAGCCGGAAGAAGAACAACGACATAGCTTCGTGCGTGCGCACTCTCAAAGTGTCTCTCTGCGCACTGTCCGCCTCGCCTCGACTGTCTTCTCGATCCTTACAGTTCGTCCTCTCGCGCACGGCCGACGACAGTTTGGCGGTCTTGTGGAGGTACTCACGCAACACAAGGACGACGGGAGCAGACGGTTAACTTTTATTCGCGTTGAGGGTAGAATTCTACTATTATGTAAAAACTAGTGGTAGGTATATTATATAATATTAAGTACAGTCTTGAAGGGTAATAACATCAAAATATAGACGGCGTACATCGGGTGTAAGATTATCATAAGAAGACTTCTACATCAATTATTATTTTTGGTCCAGAGTTTCAAATTTGTTTCTAATAAGTAGATATAACTTACGAAAATACTGTTTATTATTAAAATTGGTTCCAGACTGTTGCAGGTATTACTACTACGGTGCTTATCACAATATATTATGGACCTAATGAGAGGTGTAAGCGCATTACAAAATAAGTGGTATCTTTCTAAGCACAGTCTATGTAACAAGGTTAAAGCATTTACTCCGCTCCCTCCGCGCTAGCGCCACCAAACATTTATTAATAATTATTATTAACATCACATGAACATTGGATTCACTCAACAAATTGACACATTTACGTAGACTCACATTGACATTGGCACACATATACATTAATTATTTTCTACTTGTGTTACTTTCTAACAAATTATCTTCCTAGTTGAAAGTTCCACGTTGATTAAATATTTACAGTTAATAACTTTACAAACTGATTTAGACCTTGGAGAAGAGTCAAACTTTGAGGATCTAAAGACAGAAGGAAGGGTTGTGACGGGATTCTACTACACTTCTTTTCATATTGCATAGTTTTTCGACCCTCTTTTCGCGTGTTTTATTATGACTAGTTCCCAAGGAACACGTTTGACCATACAGTCACTGTACCGACGAAGAACGAAACTTGTGGATAAATCTGATCGGATAAATATGAAACTTGACGTGGATAAATCTAACAATAATAATATAATTAGTTTCTTTGCGTACCTATGTACTTCCACCACAAAATATGAATAATCGTTTATTAATACGTAATTGTATTTAGGTTAATATATTTCAGGTATTCTAATTTTAGTTGTAGATAACCATATTTTTCGTTAAAATTTACCGTTTACAAATTAAATAAGAATTATGTTTAACAAAACGAATCGGACGATTTGTTTCAAATCTTCAAATTTTTGTCGTGAATAACTTTGTAGAGCATTTTAATAAACAAACATAAATTAAAATAAACAAAAACTTTGCGTCAATTCTACTTTTTAGTATTTATTTTTACTTTTTTCATTCTGAAGATGGACGGTTGTCCGTAAATGTTTTAAGCAAATATACATACTCAAAAGTAGAGCTGATAAACTTTTTGTTTATTTTAATTTATGTTTGATTTATTTCATTTTATTATCCAATAATTATGTAAAAACCTGTAGGCCTACACAAATTGCATTTGGCGATCTACTACACACGAATTCTTCGACAATATAGAGTAGGAAGAAAATTAACTGTCCACTTTTTATAATTTTATATAAGTGCCTTTGTTTGGATTAAATAATTGTTTCTATGTTCCAGTGGACAGTTCAGTTTTTTGGCACTATACATTGACGAGATCTTCGTTTGTAGTCGAACGCCAATTTGAATTTGTCTAGACCGGCTGTTGACAAGGCTTGCAAAAGTCTTAACAGGACTTGCATTTGTTTTTCTATTATTTTAATGAATAAAGGGAATAAAAAAAATATGATTTTAAAAGTGAATAAATTAAGATGGTTTGGGCATGTAGAGAGAATGAACGAAGAGAGAATGACTAAAAGGATATATAAATCTAAAAGAACGGGTGCAGGCAGACGAGGCCGACCTCGAATGACATGGTCCGACCATATCGGTTCAGTCTTAGAGGAGGGCCAAGTCAGGAGCAAAAGGAATAGAAGAGCATGTATGCGGAATGTTATGCGTTTGGAGGAAGCGAAAGAGGTTTGTTTGGATAGGAAAGAATGGAAGTCCGTACTCTCTGCCTGGAACGGCGTGATGGGTAAAAAAAAAAAAAATAAAAGATAGATTTTTATATTACACCAAGTTATGTATCCTACCGTCAGATATCAGCTCACGTCTTAGGAAGGTATCTATATTATATCTACCTATATTCATTTTAAAATCATAACCTAGTTTTTTTCATGAAATAGGTACAACACATAACTAATCTGTCCAATTTCACTGATAAATTTGAATAATTGTGTTGTGCAGACGTTCAATCAATTGGTTTGTATAGTTTGTCCTTATTTGTTCCAAATAAACCCAATTTAGGTAAATTGTTTTCATCCTAGTTTTATTTGTATGAGTTGCAAATATTTAGAGCTAATGCTTATTTGCTTTTTTTAGAGCTAAAGCTTATTTGAGTTGCAAATGGTACGATCCGATTAGCTAAAATTCGCTATCAATATAAAACGTCCATTTTGTAAATGCTCCATTTTGAATTTAAATCCTGTAGGAAGGTACCTATGTACCTAAGTGTTTTCAAGTTCTTCCTCTATCCTACTTTACAAAGTAGTTAGCTGACTTTTGAATCGATTCCTTGTGAAAATATCTAGGTGAGTGGGTTGAGTGCAGGTAGATAAGCTAGGTACCTACCCAGCTATTAATTAATTATGAAATAAGTGACCATCGAGTGAAGTATTCGAGTGACACACACGTGTGCCGTGACAAGGGGGAATGAAGACCGACAGGAAATTAAAAGTGTTTTCAGTTGCGCCACGCGGCCCTCAACACACTACCTAACCTCCTCGCCCCCTTTGTTGGATAGTATTATTTTGATTCTAATTACACTCAACAGATGGCACTGCTTTTCCCGTAACCGAGACATTCAGTAAGTTCTTCGATAGTAGTGTTTGAATACCTAATATTATGTAACTTACGCAAATGGTAACAAATTAATACACGTGCGATGACGCACATATTCTTAATTTATGCATAAGTAGGTAATATACCTATAGATACATATTTTGTTTTGTTTTACAAACAGTGCAATAATGATTGTTATAATATATTTTATATTATTTTTTTATCATGTTTTAAACTATAGGCAGGTCTCAATGATCTCAGGTAAAAAAAAATCCAAGTGTTTTTCACTTGAAATTTCTTCCACGGTTGAGTGAAAAAAATGTAACAGGCAATGTTCGCCGGCTATACTGACACCTTTGTGAATACAGAAAAGTGTAAATTTATTATTATTTTTATCATTACTTATTGGAAAAATAATATGTGTTGAACGTAAAAAAATTGTTAAACTCAAAGTAGCACTGTAGAAGATTCACGTTGACCAATAAAAATTGATCACGATTAGTGTAACATTAGCATTTAAAAGGTTTTAACAAAACATTTTGTTAATGACACACTAATAAATAATTAATATTAATGACACATTCCAACTATTATATCGAACTGAATAGAGAGCATTTTTAAACAATTAACGTTTTACATTATGGGGTCTAATCCAAATTTCCATCATAGGATACTATAAATTAAGCATACAGAAAAACCCCATTTGGCGGCAGCCAAAAAGAGCTAAACCCAAAAGCACCGCATGTGATATTGTGAAATATCGAAACGAACAAAAATCAATGCAAAATATGAGGTTTGTTTATAAATCTGAAAATCAACTACCTACCCATGTTAGTAATTTGAAGAAATATTAATTATAGTCCGAATATAAACGGTTAACAAAATACAGGTTTGAAGCTATTAGAAGTAAGTCAAACTTTGCGGAGATCATTGAGACCTGCCTATATTCTGAGAATTATTAGCCTGTCAAAGCCAAGGCTGCATTATGGATAATGCTAGCCAAACAGAGGCTCTGGTCCATATGGGCAAGTAGTAGTGTGGCTGCTTCATCAATGGCAAAAATATCTCCCGATATTTGACATTACTTGTATACCTACTTGTCGATCAAGTCGGTAAATATCGCCAATACTGGTCCAAAGTTGACAGCAGTTTATTATGTTCATAGTGTTTTGTACCTTTTTTTGAGTTGAGATAAAATAATGGAAGTTGATAATATATGTATATAAGAATATTATTCAATATATTTCCTTGTTTTATTTTAAGACAGAAACTTTCATCACGATAACCTGTAATTAAAGCGTGCCAGCTGTCAACGTTGGGCTAGAAATGTAGCCAGCAGGTGTCCAAATATACTTGCCAAATGTTGCTACTTGACCATGATGTATAAAAGCCCCGATTTGGCCAGCTTTTCCCGTAGAGGTAGCCGTAGCTTAAACAAAATCTGAAATAACTGCTAAACAGAAAGTATCGTATGAAGGCACTTCTAGCGATACCATGATGCAATGATAGACTCACACAAAGCGGCTGAGCCGTTTAAGAGACAACTGGAATCTTCAACATTATACATGGATGAGATTATTAAATCACCTGCCTAAGATTGATGAATGTCAAAATCATAAAAGAATTTGATGTGGCAAAACATTCAATCTTTTTTCCCTCCCTTGTTTTATAGAAAATTACTTTTCAATATGTCACCCTTCCATATTCGTTTCTGGAGATCCCATTTCCTCTCTCTTCCTTCGACAACATTCAATAATCGCTTCCATGTATTAGATTATTTGACAAAACACGCAATACATAATTTGTAAAAGCATCAAGTAGGTACGACAGAGAAACACAATAATAATATGTGGTGGTGGGGGCTTTATTGTAGGTTAATAATACATCCATCCGTCTCACACCCTAACGGTTCCTTGTTTCGGGAAATCATATTACTTCAGCAGAAGATATATGGAAAACAGAAGCGCCTATAAAAGGTTGACAGCCGTTCAAAATAAAATCAACATTTCTTAATAATTTCTTTATTTTAATCGCTAAAACAAATTAGTACAACTCGAATGGAAATGGTTTCCGAACGAAATCTTCCTTTGATGTTTGTGACGTACGTGGCAGGGTAATGAGGATATTGGCTGGAACAATATCCTGCAAGAGCGGATATTTACACACGACTCAAACGATATATTTTTTTATAGTTCAACATTTTATTAAATACATCATACATAATTCGTCCCGAAAACATCCTCTTTTGATGAGTCCCAATGGGGCCAAAAGAAATGATTGATTAGATTGCGATGTCATAAAGAATAAGATATTAATTTTTAAGCTCAAGGCTGATTTATCGGATGCCCAATGCATGGTTTCCAAGAATAGCGGACCCGTAATTTAACAGCAATACGGTAGTGAATGTGTCAGTGTAGACCACTGTCTATGTTATTACCGTAGGAAAAAAACGTTGTCGCAATTTTCAAAAACATCCACCCTATCTGACGATGGACTGCCTATGAAAACAAAGCTTTTGTAATATTGCAAAAATTTTTGATTATAACCGTTACATTTAGTTCATGCATTTTCAGTGGGCGTCTTGTTTATTGCGGTATCTAAGCAACGCTCATTGACACTACGCATACATCATACACTGTTTCTTACGCGATTCCATTATTTTACTAACGGCAGTGAAAGAGATGAATAGATTGCTTTGTACTATAAACCGATTCTTTTTCAGAGATAACTTCGTATTTAAATCATTTTCGGTCCTTAAAAACAGACGTAGTAATTATTATTATTATTGAGTAGCTTTCTCGACAGACGTTGTCCTGTAGTCGTTACTATGAATATTCGAATTTGTAATTTATACAAAATCAGTTTAAAATATGTTTGTATATTAAAAAAAAATTCTGAGAGCTCGTAAAAAATTCCATTGAAAATCTGCGTACCTACCATTATTTTTAATGTCAATGGTTGTCAGGTAAACAATGCTACATTTTCCCTGGCTCGGTAATTCTCTGTCTAGGGGTAGATGGTGCATAATCCTTGTGTCGAGGAAATGACTAAGAATGCAGTTTATGGTAAAATAATTAAAATTTATTTACTACTTACATAATATAATTAAGACCAATGCCCAAAACTTACAACTAAACTTAAAATTTAAAACCATTAAAACTAATATTAGAATTATCCGAATCATTTATTTTCACAATCCGCGCGGTAACAGTCCATATTATTAATGTCCATTAAAATCACATAATCACATCTTTGCGCAACACTAATTTAATAAATAACAATAGTTCTAAAGTCGAAATCCACGCACACGCACGTGGAGGAGGAAAAATCCTCCTCTCTCCTCCACCAAAATGGTTTGGTCGTCACCCCATTGTTTAGTCGTTTTACACTTCGTTCTAAAATTCCACTTCCTCGCAACGCACGCCAAAACGATCTGTCCGACCTGCGCGTCACCGCTGCCCTCGGCCAAGTTTCCTACCCCCGCGCATCCCTGTGACCTCCACCCCTATTGATCTTGAGGTGGCAGGTAGATGCGATATTGGGGCTGCAGTTTTTTTTCAGCACACAAAATTATCGTTACAACAATAATTTAGTTGTTATAGATTTTCTCATAGATGGCGTTGGCGTCGCATAGAATCCGTTCCATACTAACTTTAATATTATATTTTCTACGATTTTCTATCCCCTTTTCTGTGTTTTATTAACATTCTGTTATCTGGAGCGGAAAAGAATCCAATAATCCAAGCATCACAAAAATCTGTTCAGTAGATCTCGAGTTAAAAGTGTTCGTACTAACCAGACTTTCTTTTAACCAGACTTTATTTACAACTGAAATTACATTAGAAAATAATCGGATAATAATCTCAAAGATTTCTGCCTTCGTATTGTTACGGCCGCATCACATTTCTAGGAAAACATTTTAGAGGAGAGGAAAACTACCTGAATAGGTTCCTACATACTACATTATTAGGGAAGTTTAACCCGTAGTGTGTATTGCAGGCGAACCCTCGCTCATACACTTGTTACATCCGCTCGCTGAAACCTCATCCTTATTATTGGGGCCGCACGAGGGCTGAAACTCTAATATTGTTTACCACATACGCAATATTTCAAAGCACAAGTTTACTTCTTGCATTTATCCAGGAGCAAAGAGGTGATGTATTGCATAAATTCAGGATGATCCGTTAGGAAGGGTCAACCCTAAAGATATAAGGTCCATCGCGCACTAGGCAGCCAGAATATTCGTGGCTGCCTAGTGCACGGGCTCCCATACAACGTCATATGTTTTACTGGCTGCCACAGCCATGGCTGCTCAGCCAGGCTGCCAAGTGCGCGAGGGGCCTTAAGGAAACTCGAAATCTGCTAGAACAGATTTTTATCATTGGATTCTTCTCCGCTTCATATAACAGAATAACTAATAAATCATCGAAAAATGTATAGAATATGTAATATTTATGGAACGAATTTCGAAACTGCAACGCCACCTGTGAAAAATTCTATAGAAACTCAATTTTTATTAAGGTACTTGACTACCATTGATATTATGCATAGTTTTTTTAAACTTTCAAACATATTATTTTAAACGTATTGTTGTAAGTATATGTTTCAAATTTGAAATGAGTATTCATAGTAAGGACTACAGGACAACGTCTGTCGGGAAAGCTAGTATTAAATAAAATAAGAAAATACATTTGTTGGGAAGTGGTACGAAAATTTCGCTAACAAAATTGATTAGCAACTGCTTATCAATAGATGGCGCCAGGATATTGACTATACCCATTGTAGCTGTGTCATTTTATTGCCTATTAGATAGGTTTAACCCAACCTAAGAACCTAAATTATACAGAGTATATTTTTTTAAATTATAATCTTCCAAAAACTCAGCAATGGAGATGGATAATAATTACTAAAAATAGTTGTAAACCTGTCGCTGGGCTCCCTTGGCGAGTAAACATGGGCGCGGCCCCCAGAGGACCCCTCTTATCACCCCCCAGTCTGGCTGGTGTGACGGTGACATTGCCTACTAGCTACTTGTTTCAGTTGAGAGTAGAAAAAAATCTTTATCGAAACAAAATATACATTACATAATAGGTACTTAATGGTGTAGAGGGAACAAAATATACATTACATATTAGGTACTTAATGGTGTAGAGGAAACAAAATATACATTACATATTAGGTACTTAATGGTGTAGAGGAAACAAAATATACATTACATAATAGGTACTTAATGGTGTAGAGGGAACAAAATATACATTACATATTAGGTATTTAATGGTGTAGAGGAAACAAAATATACATTACATATCATTACATTACCGACCTCGGTAGCCTAGTTATACTAGCGTGGACATCAGATCCGATTCCCGGTCGGGTCAGAGTTTTTCTAAGTGTTTTTTCACTTGAAATATCTACCCGGGGTTGGCCTGTCTCAGATTGGACGGGACCGGTTACTGAAAAAATTGCCTCAGGCAATAAGTTCCGCCGGCTATACTGACACCTTTGTATAGAAAAGTGTTATATTATTATTATTACATATTAGGTACTTAATGGTGTAGAGGGAACAAAATATACATCCATAAGGTACTTAATGGTGTAGAGGGAACAAAATATACACTTCTGAAAAATTTCACTGCAAACAAACCTTTGCCGTGGAAGTAGGAAATGGTCGATCCGTGAAATCGAACCCACGAATCTACGAAAGCGCTAGGCTACCAACAACTCCATTTAGCGAATATGTATAATAATATATGCGAATACTAATGACTCTGTTCTTTACTTTATTAGTGATGTTCGATTTTTAAATGGAACAAACCACTACGGGCTCACGACCGTCTTCTACTGTTATTTCGAAGGCTGGCTTAGTGTGATCACTTTATGTCAACAACGTTCGCCATTGGGTGGTAATTTTTAAGTCTCCGAAACTCCTAATCATGAGAATTCTCGACATGTTCAACATGTCGAAAATCTCAGGTATACAACAAGTAGATATTTAATAATAATTACATAATGATATAGGTATAGAAATAAAAGTTAGAAGTTATTGAGAACAAGAAAGCAACCAAATTTAAATACTGCGACTGCTGTCATGTTAATGTCCCATCTTTATTGCCTATTGGATTTGTTGGTGATGTATAAAAATGAAGCCCTATTTCCCTTGATCCGCGCATCATGCGAGAACGGCTGGACCAATTTCACTAATTGTTTTTTTGTTATGTTTACTATCATCTTGATGAGGTTTTTATGAAAGAACATAATGAGATAGTTGGGTAGATCATCATAACATTTAAGAACTCTTTACGTAGGTGGTTACCTACTTTTGAAAGGAATCATTCTGATTAAATAGTCATTATTTACGAATTCGAATTCAATATTATTTTATTTTATTTAGGTACCCATATAAGTATAGAAAATGACTTTTCAATGTTCTTCCCGCTATAATAAGACGATGTTCTTTTGTTTATCAATAATTATTTGGTCTTTCTTTTGTTTCACGATTTTTCGTTTGTTTGCCTTGCTAATGACTCCACCCTGAGTGGGTCTCGACATACATTTCTATTCTGTTCCATGATTCAATAGAATTTTATCGTTAGCTATACCCATCCTATTGTATGTACGAGGTATGCCAGGTTTTTTTTTCATTTAAGGCCCATTCACACGATACAAGTTTTTTGCCTGTTCCATATAATAATGTGGAAATAATAATAATTAACTTGCATCGTCTAACTGAACGACGCACGTCCTCATTTTTTGCTCTACTATATAGGCGACTTTTGCATTTAAAACTTTTCTCGGACAGTTTGATTATCTATTCATTTGCAAAAAGAGAGTGCAGTCCCACCTCTATTCTATGCATTCGAATGGGCATGCCGGAAAGTAAGTGCTTGTTTTTGCTGTGCATACGCTCACACGTATACGCCCATTCAAATGCATAGAAACATTCTTGCGCCGATCGCCGGTCGGAATCAGCGTTCTTTGTGTTTTCACCCATGTAACTGATATTTGAACACCATCAGCTGAAAGGCGAAAGCTGTCATGCTGACGGTGTTAACATTATAATGCTCTAAAATAAAATAAAAATGCGAACACGGTCTTAAACCACTTTAACTTATTTTGACCGCATTTATTAAAGATTTTTATCATGATAATTAATACTGATCTGTCATTCTCGTCAAAAAGTGGTATTGCGTCGATCATGCAAAATACATACATACATACATTCTCCCTTTAAGGCCCCTAGCACACCGCAAGCCACCCCGGAGGAGACAAATCCGCAGCAAACCTAACCCGCACAAAACCATCGAAGCAATCAAACCAAAAAGCCGATCCCACACAAATCAAGCCCGCCGCAGATCCCCCCCAAACCAACCCGCAATGCAGGAGGCCTAAACCTCACTTAGGGGCATAGGGAGGCACCAAGAGCTGTCCATTGCGCTCAAAGGCGTCCGAGGCTTATGGTGCCTTTTATGACCGGTTGAGGTTTAAGGACGTGAGGTGGTAAAACCTCACGGTCCCGATCTGATTTTTCGATTTCCTGCCTCTTACAGGATGCTCAGAAAACCAGCAAAAAGAACAGAGGTGCTATTCTTAGCCGGCAACCCCACAGCGATCATGCCAAATAATAATTATTAATTGCAGTAGTAACACAACCAGGAAACCGCATATTCTAATATAAAATGTTCACGTATCATAAAAATTGTGATATTTATTATGTTTATCAGACTAACATTCTGAGTGTTGCCCCATTACCTTATAATACGTATTACATAAATCATTTTGATTAAGTATTACCTATTGTTGTGCGAAGACCACCCTAAGCACCGAACCACCCCAGTGTGTCTATAAAAAGATCCAAGTGGGGGAAGGGTTGGCAGTAAGTACCTACGTGTGATACGAATATATCTATAATTGGAGGCTTTTAAACAGTCGATGTTCGAATTAATTGAATTATCTGCGGGTGCCTACGCAGGTAGGTACCTACATACATTTATAATAATCAATACATTAATTAAGAATCCTTCAAGTCACTCAAAAAAGTATAATTAAGTCTATGTTTAAGTATCCCAGACTTTTTCCATCTATCCAACTATTTATTGAACTTAGATTCTTGACAATAAGACATTTATATGTGAAAAAGGCACTATTATATATAGCTAAATCTCTTTCTGATCACAGGAGATCGCAACAGGATAGGGTGACCAGGAGAATGTTATCGTATAATTTGGAGGTTCCCTTTAGGAACACAGTTTTTGGTCAACGACAATTTACATGTGTTGCTCCAAGAGTATTTAACTGTCTACCCGAGGACATACGAGGGATCGCCAATGATAATGATATTTTCAGGAAAAGAATCTCTGAATGGATTATCAACTTAAATATAGATGACTTAAAGGGGGTTCTGGACCGAATTGTGTAGTTGTGTTGTTGATTGTGCTGTTCATGTGTGTGTGGTGTTTATGTGGTGTGGTGTGGTTAGCATGTGTCTGTGGGTGTGCGTTGTGTGAGTGGTGTTGATTGGAGGTGTTTCCTTTTGTTTTGTTTTCTTTTTCTTTTGTTTTCTTAAGGATAGGTTATAAGTTTGACTTATATCATTCAAATGTGTAGGATTACCTTATAAATGATCTTGTCTTTTTTGGATTGTATTCATACAAAAACTGTTTTATAGGATTACCCTAGAACAGGTCTCACCTAGTTGGGTAATCAGATATGCTGTTTAAAAATATTGTATTTCTTTATATGAATAAATAAAAAAAAAAAAAAAAAAAAAAAAAAAAAAATTACCTACCCACCATGTGCCTAATGGCTGAAGTTGGGACATTAATTAACGACCTCCTCAAGACGCAGCGGTGAGGAGTGTGAGACAGAAGAATGTGGCCGCAGTTCTTGAGCCCACGAGAACTATAATTGACAACATAACTATTCTTAAACTTAGAAAAGAATATAAATTAACAAGAATGTGGCCGCAGTTCTTGAGCCCACGAGAACTATAATTGACAACATTAATATTCTTAAACTTAGAAAAGAATATAAATTAACAAGAATGTGGCCGCAGTTCTTGAGCCCACGAGAACTATAATTGACAACATAAATATTCTTAAACTTAGAAAAGAATATAAATAATTAACAAGAATGAAGCCGCAGTTCTTGAGCCCACGAGAACTATAATGGACAACAGAAATATTCTTAAACTTAGAAAAGAATATAAATTAGCAATCTTGAATTATAACAGTATAATAACCCGATTCCCTATCAAATCCGCTATAATTTAGCAGCAACTAAAATTTAGAATCGCGGACAATGTCAAGCGATTTCAACCAATCCGAGCGATATTGCTTAAGAAATTGATGGAAGTGAATATAGCTGCGAGTGATTTCAAACGAATGATTTCCCCGTGTCCAAATGATCAACATGGCCGCCGCATTATCGTTTTTCTCAAACAAATTATTCATCTTGATCAAGAAATATAACCACTATCAACGGATTCCTTTATTTATATTGATTTAATAGAGACACCAACAGAACACTGAACAACACAAAGAATCTCCAGTACTCCAATAACAATTATCTCCCGCATAGCTATTGTGTATAATTTAGATGGGTACAATCAACGTCTGAGCATTCAATTTAAAAAAAAAAATATGTAGGTATTAATATATTATTATTATTTATGATGGAAAAAATAGCAAAAACTGAAGTAGTACTCACAATAATGAAATAAATCATTTTGTTTTCAAGAGAGGTATCTGAGAAAATAAAATTTACACGATTAGATTTGACATAAAAGCGGTACCTCTAAAATTTTGGCTGGTATTTCTGAGGTGCCGCTTAAATTGATCGAATAGCGAGCCATTTTAGATTTAGAGGAATGGAAGGAGCACCTATATAGTACCTACCTCCGAGAGATGGTCTAATTTGGAATATAGGGCCAGTAGCTCCACACCAGTTATTAAAGGAGACATGATGTTGACGTCTGTGCGTGTGTGTGTGTGTGTGTGACTGTCGGCGAAGTAGACTTTCCATGGTGTTATATTATTTTCTATGTCGATTTTTTTTTCTATCTTTGTGTTAATTTTATTTTAGTTTAAAAGAGAAAAATTATGTTTATAATACTATATTGTTGTTCTTTTGTATTGTATGTGCATTGCTCACCGCAAAGGATTACTCTGTAATGGTGAGCAATGCTTAATTTTGACAGAAAATAAATAAATAAATAATAATAATAAAGTAATGATGTGGTGTCTTGCCCAAAAACAATAAATTGTTGCAACCGCGAGATGAGAATCCTACTAGCATGTCTTTCGACGGTAGCAAAAAAGAATTGGCTGAGGGAATTCAATTACTTTTATGGTTTTGACATAGTGCTCTTATACCATACGACTATGACTTTATCTCTATAGGTATATTATATTGTAAAACCCTAATTTACGTGGTCGTGGTATCACGGGGGGAGGATATTACTAAATCTTTTTTTATCGTGTTTTCTTTTGTCAGGAGAAGTTACTTGTGAAAGAAAAAAATAAAGGAAGTTGCGCGTAACTTTAGAAAAGCCAAGAAAACTTAGTGTAGGTAACATTCTTAGCGCTTTTTCCAATATATTGCTCATAGTACATGGAATATATCTTCGATTTTCATAAAATTTGGTATACGGGTTGGTCTTATGCTCCTACACAAGCACGTAAAATTTGAGGTCCGTAACTTCAGTGGGTACCCCTTAAAGTACCGATTAATATTGAATAATATGTAGTTCTAAAGCAGATAATAAAAAGCTCCAATATAAATAGGCAATATTAAAAAGATATATATGAACTTGTGACTGACCATAAACGCCAATAAGGCAAAGGTCAAAAAAAAAAAAGCTCCAATAGTCGATATCATTTATTTATTTATTTTCTGTCAAAAATTAAGCATTGTTCACCATTACAGAGTAACCCTTTGCGGTGAACAATGCACATACAATATCATCATTTTAAAGTTTCTATAATAATTCCAAGGATAAATTCATTTTAATCGTAAAATTATGAATTTTTATGCAAAGATATGTTTTACACGAAAAGGCTGTTATAATATACTATGAGTTTTGGGCTACCCTAGGTTAGCAGCTTTTTTATTTGTTTCAAACAACTGACAGAAACTGTAACTGGAAAGTTGGTACAGTCGACAGAATACGGATGCAAAATATACGGTTTAAAGTAGACGCATCGTTTGGAATTACATTGGTTAAAAGGTAATTAATTTATCATCATACAAATTTGAATTCACTATTCATAGTAAGGACTATAGGACAACTTCTGTCGGGAAAGTTACTTCCTATATATAAAAAAAATTAATAGACTTTTTGCTAAGCACAAGAGGAAACCTCTGGAAAAAGAATAACTATTAAAAAGTTGAAAAAAAAATGCATAAGAAATAATATAAAATATGATATTAAAGTTAGTATGGAACGGATTTCCTGCGACGCCAACGCCACCTATGAAAAATAATGTCACAACAAAAATTATTGTTTACCTGACAATCATTGACATTAAAAATATTGGTACGCAGATGTTTGAGGAATTTTTTCGTGCTTTCAGAAATAATTTTTTAACATCATTTTTTAAACGTATTTTTGTATAAATTACATATTTGAAATGAATATTCATAGTAAGGACTACAGGACGTCTGTCGGGAAAGCTAGATATAATTAATGCTAGCTGTAGGGATTGCAATCCGGTCTCATTTTGAATCCGGCCGGATCCAACCGGATTTTCTTCAATCCGGCCGGATCCGATCGGATCCGACCGGATTGAGCTAACCTTGATTAATTAACATTTTTAACAATAATAAAGGCTTAAAATAAAACGCTACGTATACGAAATTAATTTAATTAGGGTATGACTTCTTTTAAATAGTAAAAACTATAAAAAAAATGTTTTTTTTTAAATAATGTTACAAATTAGATTACTTTTTATAAAATTCAAATTGAAATTCATCGAAAATAAGTAGCATATTTATATAACCTGCTTGATTGATCATGATTTACGATGTGCAAACTAAAATCGACACCACGATAAAGAAAGATTCTCAAAAAATCACCACCCATAGTGGAATAAACCATTCGAGGCAGAGTAAGAAACTCCAGATTCGGAGCTTCTGCGATATCGAGAACGTCAGGCAATGGGGTAGAAATAGAAGGCCTTATTGGAAAGATCACGTCAACAGAACGGATCCGGTGATTCTGGTAATTATAAGAGGATGAAATCACATCAACCAGCAGACCCTTGTACGAGTACCAAAGAGATGGATGAGCAGTTGGACATGCGCATTGCGCATCCCAGGAATAATACCTATAACCGGGAATAATCAGAGACACTCCTATATATTATCAAGAATATCTTTGAGAAATTATTTCAGTTTTATCCTTGAATATAACAGCACACACATTGTGACAGACAACCGAACTAATCTTGCTGCAATACATGTATGTTCATATTAGATAACAAATGTGCTATCTGTAAGTGGGTTAATTTTAATTATTTATGTTTGAAAAATTTAAAGTTTATGAAAAAAAAAAAATCTAATAAAAAGCAGACAATAATCACAATTATTATTTTGCTTTTAAAAAGGTTAATATATATTTTATTGGCTAAATAATTGTTTAATGTTCTCACCATTTTTCTAACAGGTGTCTTTTCATTCGATATTCAATACTTTCAATACGATCAGTAAACACTAGCTTTAAAATCCTACATTGGGTACAAGGAGGCAAAAGCAGCATTCCACTGCGCTCAGTGTTACGCATTTGCCTGCTTTTCTCTTTTTATCTTTATGGGTACCCACAATTTACCTAAAATGACCCTGTGAAATTGCTAGGGATACGGATTCGAGTTCTGTCCATGTTGATTTTGTTGTAAAATCCTTTGATATGATAAACCGGATCCGATCTCCGGATCCGTCAATTTGCGCCGGATCCGATATGAGCATTTTGATGCCGGATCCGCCGGAATACCGGATCCGGTTTTCCGGATTGCAATCCCTAACTAGCTGATGATAAATAATAATATAAGTTCAAGCGCGTTGGGGGGCTCTTGTTGCCCTCCTATGTTCCTTAGTGGCAGACAGGGAATATTGATTGATTGATGATAAATAAAATAGGTAGGTACACATAACAATTATTTCCTGATTCTGAATATGAATATTTCTTTTCTCAATTTTATTTATAAAAGCTGATATTTTGTTAATATTCAATCTGATCAAACAAGGTTGATAAATGTAAAGAATTGCTCACAGAAAAATCAGAAAGGAAATTACTTTCTCAGACAATCATCCTGTCAGATCTACAGTATGGAATATACCTACCTACCAATCATTTTCAGTGAAAATTTCATATAGTCATCAATCATTATATATTATGTGTATTATGTTAAATTAATGTTACCTCGTGTTTGAAGAATACAGCCCGTCATGTTACGATATATTATGTCTACATCATACAATGTGTTATTTCGACACCTGTTCAAAAGAATTGTTTTCAAAATGAAATAATAGACACATTTTTAATCGAAGTAAGGTTAATTTTTTTTTGGAAAATGTCTTCTTCTTTTATAACGTTTTTTTATAGTTTGCGAAACCCTCTCTACCGTATATTAAGCAACTACAACAATAGATTTTCTGACGTCGAAATGTTTGCGAGTAGGTAATCCTCGTGGCTTTAAAATTTATGTTTTGCAGATTTTGAATGGTGTATAATTGACCGCCTATTGTTGGTGTTCCACTCATCCCAATGATCTTCCTCCTCTCCTTCCCCTTCCATTCCTCTTTCATTATTTGCTCTATTTAAAGAATTTCAGAACCATTATGGTTCATGTTTTTGTTGAGGTGGTGGGCGTGTTTTTATTCACAGGGTTGTTAGTGTTAAATTTTTAGACATTAACAAAAATGGCTATAGTCATATCCTGGCGCCAAATACATGACAGTTGTTATATACATGAAATACAGACTCTTGTTCTCAATAATTTCCAACTTTTATCTCTATATATCATTAATTATTAAATATCTACTTGTTGCATACATGAGATTTTTCGACATGTTGAACATGTTGAGAATTCTCATGATTAGGAGTTTCGGAATCTTAAACATTACCACCTAATGGCGAACGTTGTTAACGTAAAGTGATCACACTAAGCCAGCCTTCGAAATAACAGTTGAAGACGGTCGTAAGCCCGTAGTGGTTTGATCCATTTAAAAATCGAACGTCAGTAATGAATTGTTAGAGTCGTTAAATTTTTAATAATTCAACTTTATTTAATTGATTGTGAATTTGTAGTTTATTATATTATACGACAACCTTATGGGCTTAAAATATTACAACTTGTGAAATATGTGTAGGGACACTTTTAAATAGGGTAGATAATGCATTATTTATATTTTGTCTTTTGTATATTGTCTGTACTCATATGTATTATCTGAAGTGTATCATTGGCTTTAAATAAATAAATAAATAAACAGAGGCACGATAACTGTTTGATATTGAAAAATTCATACGTTGTTTTTTTTATTTATTTTCTCTTCAAGAAACGGCTTGGACGATACAGAGTACACAATGCACGGACGATGGAAGGATCACGTCAACACTGACCTTACACTGGCAACCCCATACCTACTATTTGAAAGAGATCCCATATTATTTCAACATATTGTGCAATGTGCAGTGCATAGTTTATCATAGCTGATACGAGTGTGATAATATTCACCAGTTCTACGTTTTACAAAGAGACGGAGAGTGAACTGTGAGTGCATGGAATATTGGATTTCTGGTTTTCATTCAAATCTAATCTATACTAATATAATATAAAGAGGAAAGATTTGATTGTTTGTATGTTTGTTTGTTTGCATTGAATAGGCCCCGAAACTACTGAACCGATTTGAAAAATCTTTCACTTTTGGGAAGCTACACTATCCCCGGTGAACATAGGCTATTTTGAATTTTCACAAATATTTGGGATCCTTACTAAAACTCCAATAATGTAACCCAAGGTGTAAAAAAATTACCTAAAAAAATATTCTATACATCACGGGCGCTGTGAAAACTATTGATGATAGAATAAAATAATAAAATAACTATGACTTTGTAGAAGACATCATTATTTACAAAAAGTGTCGCGACAGCATAATAATATGTCTAACTATTATAGTTTTGCCATAATATGTGTTCTATTATTTAAAAAAGATGTAATTGAAATGCGACAGAGATATAGGGCGTCACTGTGGTACGAGCCGGACGGGAGGGGACCATTAGAATGCTACATTATTCCAGATTAAAATAGCCTATACAATATTTTGATAAAGTTAGGGATCTATGAAGATCGTAAGCAAACGGAATTATTATTTTTTAAATACCTTTGTTCCCGTGCAAAGCTGGGACAGACCGCTAGTATATAATATAATCAATAATGTTAATATGAACATATCACACAAGGGACTGTAGGTATAGTGTGTATGCATAATATGCAGATAGTTCCATATTATGCATAATATACAATATAAAGAATTCTTTCAATGATTCCAAAATGCAAAAAAGTATAATAGGAGTATGTATGCATGCATGAATTAACAAAGGCTATTATAATATGACCGTAGGTAAGGCTGACAAAGATGGAAAAAAATGGAAACATTGAACAAGTAGAAAGTAAAATAGAATCTAAAAGAAGACTACAGATAATAAAATATTCTACGGCTGAAATATAAGGGATATGTTCTGAAAGTGCATTTATACCAAACGAACAAAGACCCAGAGCTTGAAAATAGAGTATATTTTCATAATCGTTCAACGTATATACGATTGACCCATTGGTAGGTTTATCGGAGTAGAAATGAGATAATAGCAGGGTGTGGCACATTATAGGCGGATGGTCATCCGATGCATATCCAAACTAATTATCGTTCTTTTACCTTGTAGTTTGTAGTGATAATGGTTCACTAGGCGGCAATCCAATATGTTACTTCCTATGATAGGGGGGTATGCGGCCACCCCCCCCCCCGCCCCAACAACGTTACTTCCATCTCCGCATAACACTCTCCCCCCCCCCCCCTCGGCCGTGCTACGCTTTTGAAGTATGAAACTAATTACTGCCCGCGGGCTTGACTCCTTGCAGATGCAGCTGGAGAAGGCTTTGTGGGCCGCCGTACATACCTGCTGTGATTTTCAGTTTTGTGTTGCAAGTACCTACCTACCTATAGATGTGCTCCTGCAACTGGATTGACTAGGATATAATTGTATGTTTTTTTCTTGTTTTGTGAAAGGCAACTGCAGCTTTAGTTAGATACGCGATGATCGAATCATCAGTAGATGTCGCGAAGAATTTATCTACGGAAGGGTATTTGCAGTGTCTGTCTTCGAATTTTGTCGATGATTCATTTTATGGTGGTTTTAACGCCGACTTTCGTACTGAAGATGCCGTTTCTCTTTCAAGACTTAAGCTTACTGCGAAAAAGTCAAGAGTGTGTTTGTGAAAAAATAATTAATTTCTCACAATATCCGTATTTTTTTTTGTTTATTTTTATACTCTTAACAACTAGACCTGTTAAGACTTTTTTGCAAGCCTTGTCAATAGCTGATTCTTTACACAATTATTACAAAATACATAAATAATTCGATTGTTTGATTATCTTATTCATAACACAAATTAGTTAATGACATATTATACCTATTATAATCCATATTATGACTTGTTTCTACCATCGATATAGAGGTTATTTACTTTAAATTTTATATTTTAAAATCAAAATGGACTTTTTACAAATCAATTAAAACGATTAAAATAGCTTACACAGTTTGACTTGATATCTCTACCCCCCGCTTTATATACGCTAAACATATTTATTTATCATTTTTTTCTTCATAAATTTTTTGATTTATTTTAATAATTCCCTTTAATTTTCTATTTCTCAATTACAGTATTTTTACCGAAATATGACGATTCTTGAGGATGTTGGGCGAATGTGCCCCTGGCTGAATCCTTTTTATCTCTATATTTCATTAATTAGTAAATATCTACTTGTTGTATACATGAGATTTTTCGACATGTTGAACATGTTGAGAATTCTCATGATCAGGAGTTTCGGCGACTTAAACATTACCACCTAATGGCGAACGTTGTTAATTTAAAGTCATCACACTAAACCAGCCTTCGAAATAGCAGTAGAAGACGGTCGTAAGCCCGTAGTGGTTTGTTCCTTTTAAAAATCGAACATCAGTTATGAAATGTTAGAGTCATTAGTTGTTACATATTCGTTGAATCCTTTAGGTCTTTTTGTAAGTATGTTCAAATTCATCCTAGTACAACGTACGCCGTAAGGTGGTCCAATTATATGAAATCCACGAGCCATAAGATCTGTGTAATTCTTCAAAACATCTGTTGTCAGAAGGTGTCTGTACGTACATTTCTAGGAAGGGGGTGATTAGGTGAGAAAGTCACACAACACGAGGTGTCTATTATAGCCTTAATTTGGTTTAAGATTACCCCTCCCTCCCTCATACGGGTTACAGGTATTAATAATATCTCATCAAACGAATCCGCTTTTAGCGAGGTGGGGGGGGGGGCTTAGTTCTCCCACTCCTCCGCCTATTATAAGCTTCGCATTAATATTAACAATATGTTTCTGAGAAATCATTATATAATTTCACACACTCACAAAGTACCTACCTGTATATCTTAAATGTACAATTTTATTTTAGATTCTACTTATTACAAATTACCAGAAAAGGGCTTAAATGGAGGAGTTTATCAAAAACATATAAATTATTTTCAAGTTTTTTCGCGTAAGTCGAGCTGACGATAATCATTATAACGCCTGATCTTATCCAACTGTCGATTTGTTGAAGAGAAATTATTTCTCGAGACAGATTGGCAGTATCAAGGCAAGATACGTGAGATTTGTATGGCCAGGTCTAGATTTTAAACAGTTTTTATAACTTTGACGACAAAAACACCAACTTAGAGGCTTCGCAGCATATGTTTCACATATGGATTTACTCAGAATTCGGAGAACATTTAGTGTGTGTGTGTGTGAGGGTGTGTGTGTGTGTGTGTGTCCGTCCCTCTTATAACTTTGATTCGCTTGATACACAGATTCTAAAATTTCAGAAAAAGTACTTTTGTAGGCTTAAGCCTACAAAATTTGTATACTCAGAATTTTGAAAATTTCTTTCAGTCAGGGGAAATCCACCTTTGAATTATTACTTAATTTTTTCATATATCTCGAACACTATAAAAGCTAGAACCCTGAAAATGTGTATGTTTATAGAAAAATTTTGGGGAGCAGATGGACTTGGCTGGGACATGTGTTAAGGATGCCGAATGACAGTTGACCGATGATTGCGCTGTTCTTCCTCCCATCAGGGTCCCGAAGACGAGGAAGACCCTCTCACACTGTGTTCTGCTCCTTCGAAGCAGAGCTGAGGGACATGGACATGGTGTGGGAGGAGGTCATAAACATTGCGCAAGATCGAGCGCAATGGAGAGCTCTTGTTGCCTCCCTATGCCTTTGAGTGGGGTGTAAAAGGGAGTATGTGTGTGTATAGAAAAATTCAATATCACAAATTAAATTTAATGAAAAAGTTCCAGGAAATTCCAAACTTTTTTTATAAAGAAAAATATTTATTTTTGTTTTAATATAATAATATATATGTTTTAATGCCTATATTTCAGAATTTTATAAAAATATCAAAATAGCGAAACACACCAACTAGATAATTTAATTTTCTATAAAAAATATATACATTAAAGCAGTACATCTCAAACTTTTCTTAACAATTTTTGTAAGAATTTAATTTATTGACGACATCGTTTCATACAATAAACATACCGACTCAGGCCATCGACAGTTGGATCTGATGTTTACATGCAACTACTATATAAACAAACATCAGTCAAATTTCACATTTTAGGTACCTAGGTACTGACCGAACTAACCAACGACACTAATATTGTTAGGTTTTAGCATTATTATACGGTAAAGCAATCATTGTGCATATGAGGTGGTTGGTAGCCCAGTGGTATCAGACACCGAAGTTGATACGTACACTGTACAGCTTATTGAAAGTCTTGGTGGATTCGTCGAATCACGGTGCCGACCATTTCTACTTTCGTGACACAAGCCTTTGCTTAGTGTGAAAGATGGCAACAACGAATTTGTGTTCACTTCGAGTGAGCCCAGATTAACTTTATAAAAAAAATCATAAAAGTCGCCGTGTCCCGTAAGGGGTAGGCAGAGAGAACGGACCTCCACTCTTTTCTATCCAAGCATACTTCTTTCGCTTCTTCCACCGACATAACATTTCTCATACACCCTCTCCTATTTCTCTTACTTCTTACCTGGTCTGCCTTGAGGACGAAATCGATGTGTTCGATCCACGTCATTCTCGGTCGGCCACGCTTTCTTACACCTTTCCTTTCAGCCTTATAAATTCTCTTTGTCATTCTGTTTGCATCCATTCTTTCCACATGCCCAAAGTTAATTTTCCACAAATAGTATTTTGGAATGTGCTCAAGTATAAAATAAAATGAAATATTTACAGTTGTTTATAGATTTTTTTTTCTCGAAACTGACTAATATAAATTTCGTTACGTGATAAAGCAGTACCGCTGCTTAAAAGAATGTAAAAAAACAGCTTTTTTATAAAATAAATTCTCCGCCCAAATAAAAAGAATAACAACATATTTTAAAGAAAAAAAAATAAAGTTAATAATGTTTTTAGCTTCTGCAGGAAAATGAGAGAGGGGCGGCGCGCGGGTCGAGAGGGAGACACTAATCAAAGGAATTCGGAGGTGTCAATTAATTATAATAACGAATTTTAGGACAAATCAATATCGGGGAAATTTCTTTGGACACAAAGGATTTAGTAACACGGGACTTTCTTATTATTTATTTTAGAACTGACAAGGCGACCGGAGGCTCTAGACAGAATCGAAGAAGGGAGGCACCTTCTTCTTCTTTTCTTTATTTAGACGGCAAAGCACCCGGTATCGAGTGAATCATGCCCATATTTATACATGTGTCTGTTAAGCCGCGTACAAGTACAACTCAACAAAAAAGGGAAAGCAAACCAAAAGAACACAAACAAAAAATCAACCGAAAACAGGCGGGAGACAGAGAAAAAATACCTAGCCTAAAAATGCCATTCAAGCTACCCACCTACAAACATAATTATTATAATATTGAAATCACAAAATAATATTGTAGTCACCACTAAATACATTCCATCACCATCATTATAGTTGCAAGTATAAACAAATTACTAATACAGTTACACGGGAAAAGGAGCAGGGCCGCAATTTATCTACTATAAATACTTCGACCTTTATATAAATATATTTTTTTTATTTTTTTATTTTTTTATTAAGTTTTTGTGCTTTTTTTTTTCCTTTTTAATTATTTTATTGTTTTTTTTTTTTTTTTTTTAATTTTATTATTTTTTTATTTAACGTATATATCTATATATATACATACTCCCACTCGCATCATAGTTTTTTATCATACTTTTTAAGATGGTTAACTAAAATCACATTAATTTTTAAATCGTTTAGGGCTAAAAGGGATATTATTTTAATGGGGAAAGTGAAACAGAACTTTGAGATGTCCTTTATAAAATCCTGGTTAGGTAAAAGCGGACAGTTAAAGAATACATGGTCGATAGTTTCTTCCTCCTTCCCACATTCACAAATAGCATCGTTCACTATGCCAATTCTGGCCAAATGAGAAGCTAAAACGACATGTCCTAATCGGAGACGGCATATAAGAGAAACGTTAATCTTAGGCATTTTACAATTTTGAAACCATGGACTATGCGGAATATCACCCTGCACTGTCCTGTAATGGCCACCAGCCGAGGCATTCCTATAAACTTCATTCCATTCCTTCCTAATAAAACGATCCACAGCGCTCATGCAATCCGTAATAGGCAAAACGAAGGAGTGGGGCAACACTCCGCAAGTGCAAGCTTCTTTGGCAAGCGAGTCCACTCTTTCATTGCCACTTATTCCGATGTGGGAGGGAATCCAAACGATTGTTACGATAAGACCTCTCACGGACGCCAAGTACAAAGAATTTTTTATGTCACCCAGAACATGGCAACTCAAAGCAGACCTTGAATTGGAGTTCAAACACTTTACAAGACTCAGAGAGTCAGTGAATATTACAGTACGAGGCAAAGCAAGCTGCAAAATATTTAACAGGGCCTCTCTCAAAGCCACACATTCAGCTGTGAAGACGGACGCAATTCGAGGGAGTTGAAACATACAGTTTATGTCAAGAGAAGGGATGCAGAAGGCTGCACCACACTCTCCATCAGAAGCCTTCGATCCATCAGTGAATATTCTGACAAAGGAGCTCCATTTCTCCTCTACCTTTTGGCTGAATAAAGAGTTGACTACGTGAGGAGGCAAAGATGAAAATGACTTATTTATATCCATAGATTCAACAATGTCAGGATGGTATACGGTTGCTTCAAATGGAATGCAGAATATAGGAAGTGAGGGAGCCAACAAGTCTGGGAATTCTTTTGAGATTTCTTCAAAAATTGAACAAAGCAAAGGTGGAACTCTTGAGTGCCAGAAGGAATCATTCTGACAACTATCTAAGAGGCCACTTAATTTTGGTATGATAGGATGATCAGATAGAACTCTCTTGAGAAGGAACCCAAAACCAAGGAATTTTCTGCGTAGGTAAAGAGGTCTTTCCACGCATTCTGCCTGGAGAGCGATCAAAGGAGATGACTTCATGGCTCCTAAAATGAGTCGGAGGCACTTGGACTGAACTCTTTCCAATTTGGTTGATAGATATTTCGGAAGGGGATCCATGAGAAAACTACCGTAGTCCAAGTGACTACGAACAAGAGCGCAGTACATTGTTCTCATAGAAGCGGGATGTGCTCCCCACCAGACCCTAGATACCGCTCTCATGACGTTAATATTTTTTTCACACTTAACTATTGTTTGTTCTATATGCATATTCCAATTTAACTTTCGGTGAATGGTCATGCCGAGGAATTTAATAGAATCCCTGATGGGGATTGGCACGCTGTTACATTTGATGGAAATATCTGGAATCTTGTGTTTGTTGGAGAAAATTACCATTTGACTTTTAGAAGGGGACAGGGACAGCCCGGCCTCCGAAAACCAAGGCTGTATAAGGTCTAGCGCGTCCTCCATTCTATTCACAGCTCGTGTCATAAGTTTATCCCCACAGTAAACTACAAAATCGTCCGCATATTGCAGTACGCTGCAGTAGGTTGGTATGCGGTGTTGAAGATCCTGAGTGTATATGTTAAATAAAATGGGACTGAGAGAAGAACCTTGAGGCAAGCCTTTACACACCGTTCTTTCAATAGTCTCTCCGGGAGTCTCGATTATAAGCCGACGTTCGCACAGTATGTTAGAGATCAATAGGCAGATGGAGTCTGGCATCCCCAGGGTAGTCATTTTTTTTATTAAGAATTGGTAACAGCACATTGTCATAGGCACTAGAAACGTCCATGAAACAAGCCACCATAACTTCCTTTTTGGATTTGGCTACATGAGCGTCTGTAATTAAAATACTCAGGTTATCCAAACATGATTTACCCTTTCGGAAACCGAGCTGCCACTGGGGAAGTAAGTTTTTAGTCTCCAAATACCATTCAAGTCTTGACTTTATCATTTTTTCCAATATTTTTAGAAAGCAACAAGACAAAGCAATTGGTCTGTAAGACTTTCCTAGGGATGGATCCTTACCAGGTTTAATTATGGGTATAATAATTTGTCGCTTCCATGATGTGGGAACAGCGCCAGATTCTAAAATGTGATTGAATAAATTCAAAAGTTTCTGAAGGAAGGGAGTTGGGAAGTGTCTGAAGAAAGAGTATGGTATCATATCTGGGCCAGGAGATGAGTCACCCGACGAT
Organism: Mystacides longicornis; assembly: GCA_963576905.1. Lineage (NCBI taxonomy): Eukaryota > Metazoa > Arthropoda > Insecta > Trichoptera > Leptoceridae > Mystacides > Mystacides longicornis. Next base: position 32,413,166 of record OY756429.1, on the reverse strand, counting down.
TCGATTGCGTGTGTCAGTTCCTCTAGAGAAAAGTGAGACGAGAGTAAGCAGTTTTCTTGTTGGGGAGCCGAGTCTACTTGAACTGTTTCAGACTCATTTGGCACATAAGGCGGCGCCAGTCTCTCCACGAAGCTATCGATCCAATCCGAACATTTGTATGGGTTGGGCTTGGGAGACAATGAACCTCTGAACTTCTGAATAGAAGACCAGACTTCCGAAATCGGTGTGTCAGGAGAGAGAGATGAACAATAATCCTGCCATCCCCGTCGTTTCTTTTTCCTTAGGAGTTTTTTGGTTTGGGCCTGAATGTTTCGGAAAGATAAGAAGTTTTGCTGCGAGGCACATCTTTTGTACCTCTTAATGGAATCAGATCTCAACTTCACCATGACTGTGCACTCCTCGTCCCACCAGGGAGGAGATGACTTTTTCCTTTTATGGGTTTTTTGTTTTGGAATTGAGGCATCTGCTGCTTCAATTACACTCTTAGATAATTCATTCGCGTAGGTATCCACCAAAAATTCATCACCGTCTATACATCGTTTGGAGAAGTTACAATTAGTGAGAAGCTCAGAAAACTGTGACCAATCTGCTTTTTTTGTTTTATAACCCTGTCTTAGTTGGGTTTTTTGACACTGAGTTCTGTTATTTTGGATAGCCAAATGAATCGGAAAGTGATCACTTGAGTAGGGATCACTTGAAATTTCCCAAGACAGCGAAGGGGCTAGATCGGCAGAGCAAAGAGATACATCTACCGCACTCGGATTTTGGTTAGGTAGGGAGAGTCTGGTAGGTTGACCATCATTAAGGATTACCAAGTTCTGATCATCAGCAAATTCCAATAGTGCCCTTCCTGCGGGGTCCGTGTTGTGACTACCCCAAGCAGGGGAATGTGCGTTGAAATCGGCTAGTAATATATATGAGGATGAGAGGTTAGAAACAACTCTCCTCCAAAAATCAGAATCAAAGTGGGTTCTTGGGGAAGAGTAGGCTGAAAAAATAGCAATACCAAGGATCTCTGCAGCTACTATTTGAGATCCCAGGCAGGGGGGAATTTGTAAAGGTGAAAATTGGAGATTGTTTTTGATAAGAAGGGCGGCCCCGCCTCTACCATCGGAGCGATCGTCCCTTAGGCATACATAGCCAGGAAAAGATACAACGGAATCAGTGGAAAACCACGATTCAGAAATAGCAGCTACGTCTACTTGATGCTTTTTCAAAAGGTAAATTATGTCATCTCTGTTGCTTACTGCACTGCGACTATTCCACTGAAGGATAGACAGGCTGTTTATTTTCTGGATCTTTGGAGTCATTTTCGGAAACAAATTTATTAAGAGTTTGAATTAGAGCAGCGTATGAAATGTCTGAATTTTTTGATGAAAGTACTTCCAAAACTATAGAGATTAATGTTTTCAGGAAGTTTTTGTTGTCATAGTTAAAATCATTGGTTAGTCTTTCGATATTTTGTAAAGATGGATCTTTGTTTTGAAGGGCACATCCATTTGGTGCGGATGATAAAATGTCCCCATTTGGGGAAATCAAGAGGGCGTTAAGCTCTGCTCGGTCATACGACAAGGGAGTAGACTTTCTTGGTGTCTTATATACAAATTTGCCTCTTGCAGGAATCGTTCTATCTGTACTGCGAGGGTTATTTTGTTGAGAATTATCAAAGGTTATATTGCGCTGGGGGATGGGAGGGGATTTCGTTTTTTCATTCCTAACTATATTTGCATAAGATAGTTTGCGTTGAGGATGGAGTTTGGAGGCTTGCAAGTATGAAATGTTATGAAAGGCCATAGACTGTTTTATTTCTCTTTGTCTCTCAAACTCTGGACATGTTAAACTAGTAGCATTGTGGGGTCCCCCACAATGAAAACATTTTGATTCTAATGTGCAATCTTGTGCAGGATGGTTATCTCCACATTTGAAACACTTCTCCACCGATCTGCACACTGATTTGGTGTGGCCGAAGCGAAGGCACCGGAAACACTGAACAGTGGGGTAAAAGTACGTTTCCACTGTGAAACTGTTGTAAAAAATATATATGTTGCTTGGCAGGCTTTGACCTTCAAAGGTCACTACAATTGAGCCAGAAGGCTTCCAAACAACACTACCGGATGTTCTGTCTTTGTAGTTAAGACGGCGAATTTTTAATACCTCCCCAACATCAGGATTACATTCAGAGATTGCGGCTTTGATTTCTTCGTCGGTGATATTTGTAGAAATCCCCCTTATGAGACCCATACGAGTCACATTGTGGGTGGGAATGTACGCTTTGTACGCAGCATTGGATTGAATATAAATGTTTTTAATAAACGAGTTAGCAGAGTTCGCAGTGAAAAACTCAATGGATAGTCGAAATTTTCCCTCCGACTTGATAGATCCATTAATAACGTTGCCTAACCTTTTTGAAAAAAGGAATCTTCCGAAGTCCATCGGATGAATCCTCTTGCCAGACTCGGTACTTTGTACAAAGACTACAAACGGTCCTAACGATTTGGAGGAATAAAAATGTTCCCGTAAGGGAGTCTCTTTTGGGTTCGAAGTTATGACAGGGGGTGAGGAAGAAGATGACTGATTCAATGGAGAGGCAGAGTTAACTGATTGAATAAGATGACACTCTGACTCTTTCATTATTGTTTCGTTATTTCTTCTTTTCCTCTTATTCATGTCCGGAGGATCCGGAGGGATGGGAGGTACCGGAGGAACCTCCATCTTTTTTAAGATAGAAGTACGAACCGCAGTTTTTATACCAACAACAAAAGAAAAGTAAATTGAAAAAAATAATAGAAAAAAAAAATAGAAAGTAAGAATAAAACTTAATACGGACCTGAGTCTTGGTGCATAGAACTTAATAAATAACAAAAATTAAATTTATACTTAAATAATAGATCAGCCTTGCAACAACACTTAACCACGTAAACAAAATAATAATTCCTCGGACCCAGCGCGAAGCGGCGTACACGTCCGTCTGGCACAGTAGCGGGGAATCGAAAAAAGAAGGGAGGCACCTTGTTAACACATTATCGGAGAGGCGGGCCTGATAGATAGACCACATATTACGTCACGACACCCTCCTGCATAACAATAACTGAGGGTACGAATGCTAGGAGATGTCCGCTACGAGAGTAATTATTATTATTATTATTATCCTAGGGTAAGCTCAGCTTTGGAAGCTGGTTGATCAATCAATATGCGGGCTATTGCCAAGCATTTTGATTGTTTATTGTAGTTCTATTGCGTTATTATTCAGAAACCGCCTGACTATTGAGCATGTATCTAATATTACAGATTTCTGGAGATTGATGTATGTGTTTTTATTTATATTGAGTAGTTGCAGTGAGGTGTGTAATGACTTTGGTATTATTCCGGTTGATGATATTATTATTGGGACTATTGTTACTTGGGTTTGGTGCCACATTTCCTTAATTTCGTCAGCGAGAGGGATATATTTTTGAATTTTTTCGTTGTGTTTTTTCTGTAGGTTTTCTGTGTTAGGAATGGATATGTCTATTAGATAGGTGGTTTTTGTAGCCTTAATAGTGAGGGTAATGTCTGGTCTGTTACTAAGTATAGTTTTGTCAGTTATAATGTCACGGTCCCAGTAAAGTTTTGCGTTTGCATTATCTAACACGTTTGTCGGTTTGTATTGGTAGTATGGAGTTGAACTTTCTATCAGTTGATATTTTAGTGCTAGGTATTGATGAATTTGTTTTGCTCGTTGTTGTGTCTGTCGATGTATTCCTTATTTGCGAGTATCCCACATCCGCTGGTTATATGATCAATTGTTTCTGTGGCCCGATGGCATAGTCTACATTTATCATTTTGAATATTACTGTCTTTTATTATGTAGTTACGCGTTTTTATTACTTGATCCTGAATGGCAATCATGAACCCTTCCGTTTCGGCAAAGATTATTATATTAATTATTATTATTATTATATTAATTATTATTATTAGTAGAACAATAATCAAGATAACGAAACAACAGTAACGAGCAATCCAATTAAAAAAATATTCACAAAATTAAAAAAAATAAATAAATAATTAATGGATATCTATCGCAATAGCCACAGCGATGAAATATTTGTCATATCAAGTGGGAAATGTAGATTTATATAATTAGCCAGTAATAAAAATAATATTAAAAATATTAGTGAAAATATCCTACAAAAGTGCATTTTAAAATAAAATAATAATATTGTATCGAACACGGATGCAAATGTGCATACAGAGGCTTCCTTTCTGATAGACAAATGTTGGGTAGAGACACCGCTTATAGTACTAGTACACATACTTCAATGGAGCCGATAAGTAGTAAGAGGTATACGAATGGTGGTATTCGGTATTCACTGTTTTTTTTTAATTATTGTGGGACAGAGTGATTATGGGTAGATAGTGAGTGCCTGTAGGCGGATTTGTGTTGAGGAAGAAAAAATTCAAAGCATTCAACTTCAAAAATAAACCTGACTACTTGAACAGTGTCCCGATTGCAGATGAGAATTATAATACATGACATTGGATTAAGGAAGGCCCACAGTTTTAAATTACAAAGAATATTTAAAAACAGGAGCATCTCTTTATACGGAATAGAAAAGCGTTTTCCAAACTTTTTTCCTCAACTCGATGTTTTATGTTATTATTATTTCTTCGTCACGCACTATTTCACTACTTTCTTATTCCTAGAGCCAAAGGCGTTTTGGTTTTATGTATTCATTCTTATAAAAATGAATAAGAAATTGTAATACCACAATAATTTTTGACTGTTTTTTTTTCAATTTTTAAATAGGTACTTACCTAATTTGTTTTTCGTTATATTATAAATGATCAAATATTGATTAACCAGGTTCGAAGTTTTAATCATAAGGTTATAACCACGACGGAGTTTTTACCACCTTATATTGTTGTTTTTAATTCTGATTATTTTCAACTTGTTGAAAAACCGTAAGAGATTGCGCTAATCTCGCGGGGTTCTTAATTACCATAAAATTTTTGAGTACGGTTAGTGTAATGTAGGCATCAATGAATTGTTAATTCGTCAATTTTGTTGACATCTAGTCCTAAAAAAGACACAAGAATCTATAAATATTGGAATCCTAAAATGACACAATCCTTTAAAAGACACAAGAATCTATAAATATTGAAATCCTAAAAAAAGACATAAGAATCTATAAATAATATAGAATAAAGACACAAGGATCTATAAGTATTGAAATCCTAAAAAAGACACAAGAATCTATAAATATAGAATAAAGACAAAGGAATCTATAAATATTGAACTCCTAAAAAAGACATAAGAATCTATAAATATAGAATAAAGACACAAGAATCTATAAATATAGAATAAAGACACAAGGATCTATATAAATATTGAACTCCTAAAAAAGACACAAGATTCTATAAATATAGAATAAAGACACAAGAATCTATAAATATTGAATTCCTAAAAAAGACATAAGAATCTATAAATATAGAATAAAGACACAAGAATCTATAAATATTGAACTCCTAAAAAAGACATAAGAATCTATAAATATAGAATAAAGATTTAAGGATCTATAAATATTTATCGCGTGGTCCAACGTGCTAAAGTTACTGAGAGAAGAAACCAAGAAATTAAGAAGGGCTTGCGTATTCACCTATTATAGCGTAAACAAAAACGATGAAGAATATACAGCTTTTTAGAATCCATTAGAGGCAGATGTAGTGACGCATCTGAATGTTACCAAGTCAAGTTCTATTTAGCAACAAAAGTTACTCGTAGGTTTCGAAATAGGCTTGAAATTTTGCATAACACAAGAGTTCAATTATTGAATTCAGTAATGATTTTTTTGGTTTCTACATTAAACGAATGTGTAGTTACTTCGGCAGTACATAATTATACTAAAAAGTTACATAAACGAATCATTTTTGAAAATTTATAACCCATACTACATTTTGAGAATCACTGTTATAGATGATGCTTAGTACTAGTCTGTCATCGAACACTACTTGAAACGAATACCTGCAGTTTTATATGAATAAAGATCACACATTTGCAATTAAAATCATACAAGAAGGGTCTTTGTAAGAATATGAATAGAACTCAAAGGTGCTCTTGTTTCATTTTATTGCACGAAAGTAAGGATGCATATCAACTTATTTTGCTTGCACTAAATATAATGGATTTTTTGGCTTCAGCAAGTTAAGGAGCGTTTGCTTATGGAAGTATGTTCAGTAGGGATAGAGAGCATTGAAAAGAAATCGAACGTAGGAAAGTGGCTGGTTGCAGGGTGGGTGGTGAACTAAGACCTAATATGAGAAACACACCGACAAGAGAGAGAAGTGCACTTATGCGCATAAGTTAAGAGAATATTCATTTAAGCTTTGATTAAACATCAAGCAGTATCAAGTTTTAGTTAAACCTCTGTGGATTTTACATAATATTATCATCATAGTTCTGTTTAAATCGTGCTGTATCATAAATAGCTAGCGATATGTTGAAATGTGTCTTAACATGCACATGTGTGATTAACAATTGAGAAATTATACATGGAATAATCAAAGCGAATAATCCGTTTATGTTACACAAGCAGGTCCACTCTATTCGCCGTATAACACGTAATGTCCCTGCAGCATTGTACTAAACTGGACATAGGCGCTGTTTGCTTACAATAGGAATGATTTAATTTTACAAAGAAAAAAAAACTGTATGCATTTACGTGTCAGGTGTAAATCCGGAGCATGTTCCCAGGACCTTTACGTGTTCCTCTTCGGACAAACGGGATTATAACACAGCAATACCTTGGGTTTGTTTATATATAACACCATCTTGTGCACGAGTAGCTTTCTTCGATTACAGTCCCTACGATCTACTCTATTTTCCTATTTGCCTAATAATATCTAAGTTAGGTAGTGAGCGTAAGAATTTTACTCAAAATTATATTAACAAATAACGAGTTACCAACTTATCGATGCTTACCTTACACCTCGAATTTTTAATGGTCATTTTAGACCACTATGATCTAGCGACGTCATCTTCTGTTCTTATCTCGAACCTAAGTACTGATACATATGAATTTCCAAAACAGTACAGAAAACCTGAATATATTTCAAATAATTCTTTTGAGAAGTTCAAAGACAAAAACTAAATCGTGTATTAGGTTTTTTCAGTTTGTCAATTCAATTCAATAGCTTTAAAAAAATTAAATTCGCATCTTGCAGCTGTTTGCTGACGTTTCATTTGTCAAAAGCTTAACTTTTCATGAAGTAAAAAACTAATAGCGTAACAAAATTACGTGGTCATTTAGTTTACCCAAATGACTGCCTTACGTGTATCTCTCTCTATTACGATCATTGATCTATGTGCGATTGTAGAACATGTTATATTGCAAAATGAAACAAGGAATTACCTAAAATACGAACAGGGGGGAATTTAATCTAGGTTGGTCCCTATACCAGCTCTGGTTTAGTGAAATTTCCATATTTAATGATTCCAATGGAGGAAATAGAGAACACTGCCTGTTCATTGTGTGAACAGCTGCATTATCTAGCATAGTCTGCGGCATTAGAGGACTGACTGACAGACGTCCCGCACACAGATGCCTGCGGTGCGATGGGGCTGGATGGCGGCTGATGGACTAACAAAGGCACATTGTGGCTGAATAGGAAAAAAGCCAATTTCTTTTGCAACCCTACACGGATACTTTGGCGGATATTAATATCCATCAGTTATCTGAACCTATCAGAAATTTATTTTGTTCACACCAATAAATTTTTTTTAACTCAACATTCATTAAATATAGGTACAAAAGTACTTGACTACTTAGATACCGATATTATGCTTATCTTAATCTTAAATCAATAATATCTTAATCTTATATCTTAAATCAATAATTTCAATTATATCTCCTTTTATGAGCATAGAGAGGCAAAAAGAGCTCTTGTTTTTGAGAAATGTTTTTGACCACCTCTCTCACTATGAGCCGAACATGGTGTATATGAGAGGGTCTTAATAAAACAATGTATCAGGTGGCTAGCCCAGTATAGAGCCTCTATGGCGTCTTGGCGTGGAATGTATGTTCGAGTTTTGCCAATGCTATGGGAATTTGTGACTTCCAGTACGAAAGTTGTCTTAAAACCGCTAAGCTACCATCAACCACTTCGTTTTTCTTACTGTATTTCTGCACGAATTCGTTTCTCCGACATTTTTTTATTAGATTTCACATAACATTTCATACAATTTCAACTAATTACAGCCTAAAAAAATATTAATTGAATTAGGATAGTCGTTCAAGGGAGTTCAGTCACACGGACATAAGAAATTTGTATATAAAGAATGATGCTCAAGTGGATAATAAATCTCAATTCTTACGAAGTGACTCCACGAGTAGTCCGGAACTGAAATCATATAAAGACACACACAAGCTCAGTGAGTGGATGGCCCTTGTACACATATATCCATCTCCCTCTCTTCCTCCTAAAGCAGCCTTTTTCAAGTAGGGCTGTTTCACATTTCACTGAGTTCCACGAGCCAATGATTTCATTTGGTATATTATTAATTTCGCATTCATATCGGAGATATTCCCATATAGATAGATACAGCTTAGTTACAGAGAAACATCTTTAAGCCGGCGAGCCCAATACTGGGTATGATACACCCATGTGGTGCGAGGGGAAAAAAGTGACTGCATCAACAACTCACTATTCATCTAAATTTGTAGCTACATAGTCATGTGACCTTTTACGCGAATATAATCAGGCAAAGTTGTGCTTGTTGGACTTTCAATGCCATGAGAAGAAGTCAAGATTTGTCATGTGCATACCAGATATAAGACAGTCTTTGTTACTACTTTACACATCTTACGATGTCCTCGACTTCTTTAACCTCGTGTATCCGAAAGGGTCAATACTAACCTCAAATAATACGCACTTGTAATCGTGACTCGGGTATTTTATACCCACCACGCAAATACCGCAGTTTTTACACTTTTTCAATGAATTCATTCGAAGTGAACAAAAATATGTTATTTCACAGTAACCTACTTGAAACTTGTGACGTGAATGAGGAAGATGGTCGGCATTTAGGATCGAACTCAAGACCTCCAGTACGAAAGCTGACATCGTACCAATTATATTAATTGCAGTTAAGTAGGTATTCAAAAGGAATTCTTTTTTTTTAAATTTCATTAATCTGTAACACTTTGATGACTCCGGGTATGACACACCCAGTCACAATATGTATTGTATTTTTTCTTACACGCGCACGCTGTATTTAGGTCTATATTATGTATTTGGTATTTATGTATTTGATTGGCCTGATATTGAGAATCAATCCATAAGATATGTTCCAGTCGCACTACACGTCGACATAATTATTTCTGTATTATTATCATTATTCAAATCTATTGTTAAGTAGATGATAGGTAATATACCTATATTATTATCTTCTTCATTGTATTTTTCTTTCCTTACTTCTCTCATTTATATCCGAACATGTATCTTATACTATAATATACTAAGTATACAATAATATAAAGCAAAATTTTGATTGCTGTAACGAGCTATGATCTCTGAAATAATCAGATTTGAACAATTTTATATATATATAATATATTTTTTTACATTTTGATTGCCAATTCTTGAGGAAAACATAAAATATTTTTTACTCTTCCCATCGTATCGCTTAAAGGCTAAACTAAAACCTCCACTATTTTATAAACAGATAAACGCTTCTTCTATCGACATTAAATTTCATATTATATTGTTTATGTTTTCGGTGGTAACTTTTTGAAATACTATTTTGTTAACCAACCATATGTTATACTATTAGCATCCATTCTTTCACCATGCCCAAACCATCTCAACTTGTCAATTTTCATCTTCATTTTTTTATAGAAATGGATCTGTGCTCACTCAAAATGGACACAAATACATTCTTTGACTCTTTCACAGTAAGCTACTTAAATATTGTGTCGTGAAAGAGGAAGACGGTCGGCACCTGGGATCGAACCCACGACCTCCGAACGAAACAGCACGAAAGACGGCGTCGTAACCGCTAGACTACCAACCACTTCATTACAACATTACCTCTAATACCACATTCCTAATTAATATTTTCATTCCTTTTCATATCCTATAGTCTTTTTACATATCCTAAGCACAGCTTCAATCTACTGCAATCATATTTTGTTCATAATGATTATAGTTTATCATAACAGGATAGCGAGCTGAGGAATTTTGACATGGTGCGGGAGGAGGTCATAAACATTGCGCAATGGAGACCTCTTGTTGCCTCCCTATGCTACTGAGTGGGGTGTAAAAGGGAGAGTAAGTAAATAAGTACCTAATCATAACAGGGTTGAGTTTGATACCTTGACTAAAAATGTATTGTGTGATATTGAGATGGTTGGTAGTCCAGTGGTATCAATCACCGGCTTTCATGCGCACAGCGTATTGGAGGTCGTAGGTTCGAATCCCGGCCGTGCCGACCATTTCCGCTTTCACGACACAACCCTTTGGTTAGTGTGAAAGATGTCAAAATTGTATTTGTGTTCACTTCGAGTGAACACAGATTCATTTTCAATAATAAAAAAAATATTATTTTGAGAATTCCTTTTAGTACGTACTAAGTACTGTGGGAACCAAAAATATATGTCGAGTATTTTATATTTTAGCAGTGACCTCAGAGTGTGTGCGGGAGGTGAAAACAATAATAATAAACAGTGCGGGAGCTTTAAGCCCCCCAGTGGTCCCGGGGGACCGATGGGAGCGAAGACAGATAACCGTCTCAATGCACCCCCCTCCCCTTATCCTGGACACTGCACGCCCCATGTTTATGTCCACTGCTAACTGTCTCCTAAAGACTGAAGGACATATAGGTTACAGGTTGACTCAACTTACCTACATCAATTATTATTATGCATACGTATTCGTATGTATTCAAAATAAATGTAATAAATTTACACTTTTCGAGTCATGCCAACCATGGTAGGAAATCCCTTTAGAAATACATTCGAAAAATGTACAGAAACATGATAGTACGACAATATGAACAATTTGTTGAAATCAAGTATGTATTACTTATTTTGCATGTTTATTATTAATGCAGGAATGACTTGTTTTTACTTTTGTATTTTGCCCTTCTAATACCAGTGTATTTATTACTGTTTGGAGGGTGAGGGAGGAGAATAAATAAATAAATAAAATATCTGACCCGACAAGGAATTGGATCTGGGACTTTTTTTATCAAAAGTTGGCGTCAATTTCGCTTGACTACCGAGGTCAGCTCTACTGAAGCAAGTAGGTTTATTTTTAACTAGCTTTCCCGACAGACGTTGTCCTGTAGTCCTTACTATAATATATTGATTTCAAATTTATAAATTATACAAAAATACGTTTAAAACACTTTTGAAAGTAAAAAAAATATTTCTGAAAGCTTGAAAGAAATTCTATCAAAAATCTGAGTACGAATGTTTTGAAACTCAATGAATAAACGATAAATAAATAAATAAAAATTGTGTTAATAAAATTTACTAACTGATGAACATGCATTTCTTGGTGGAGTTTATTTGAAAATAAAGTTCAAATAAAAAATTGTACCTATAACTTTTCCACAAATGTTTATTATCCTGACTAGTTTCGTAGGCACATGTCCTACATGGTCGCAGGAGTTTCTTAATCTCCTGTCTTCTTTTCTTAGTCTCGTCCTTCGAGCCACACGTCCTACATGGTCACAGGAGTTTCTTAGTCTCCTGTATACCTACGAGGACGTGTACCTACGAAACTAGTCAGGATAATAAAAATTTGTGGAAAAGTTATACAATTTTTTATTTGAAAAATTGTGTTGTTATGGAATTGTTCACAGATGCCGTTGTTGCCAGTAAATCCGTTTCATACTAACATTAATATTATATTTACATAATATTATTTGCTATTCATTTTTCGAATTATTCTGTTATCCGAAACGGAAAAATTCAATAAATCAAACATCGGAAGAATCTGTTCGATCTCGAGTTATAAGTGTTCGCACTAACCCAACTGTCTTTTAAATTATAGATAACACGTTGAAAATTTGAAAACACAATAATTTGAAATCAGCGACTGCTGATTGTCAATGGCGACAATTCGTCACTTGTTTTTTGTCTTACCAATCTAAATACCAATCTTAAATAACACACATATTGTACACTGTTTCAAAGAGGATTTTTAATTTAGGGGAAGTATTTACGAAAATCAATCATCTAATTATTTAGCTTGCCGTGAGGTTGCCGGCGAAGAATAGCACCTCTGCTCTTTTTGCTGATTTTCCGAGCATTCTGTAAGAGGCAGGAAATCAAAAAATCAGATCGGGACCGTGAGGTTGACCACTTCACGTCCTTAAATCTCAATTGGTCAGAAAAGGCACAATAAGCCTCGGACGCCTTCAAACGCAATGGAGAGCTCTTGATGTCTCCCTATGTTCCCGAGTGGGGCTTAGGCCCCCGCATTGCTGGTTGGTTTGGGGGTAGTTCGCGGCGTGCTTGATTTGTCCGGGGCCGGCTTTTTGGTTTGATTGCTTCGATCGAGCTAGGAGGTCGGTTTCGTGCGGGTCGGGTTTGCTGCGGATTGGTCTCCGCCGGGCTGGCTTGCGCGGTGCCTTAAAGGGAGAATGTATGTGTGTAATGTATTTACGAAAATCAAAGGACATTTTTTTTAATACCTACTTTAAAACTAATTTAAAAACGAACTAGGAAAGACAGCACGTCGTATAAATTTTGAGTAGGCAAAATATGATCCAAACGGTATGCTCTATGTACCACACAAGTTTGTCTAACGTTCTACCAAATACCCTGTATAATGAGGTTATAATAGTAGGCAGGTAACATCGAATGTATGAGCGTTACTTTCTGATACGAATATAATGACATTTTTGTAAATAAAGTATTGACTAAGATTACAATATAGTTTGATACTAAATAATGGTTAATATACATTAATTTAATGAATAATATATGAATAACAACCTAAGTGATTCTTAGAGCATGGTACAATATTAAACCACCTAACTTATAAACGGTGTCATCCAGATACCTAGGACATATTATTAAATTAGGTATACAAAATGTTGTATGTGACACAAAAGTGTGGTGTTTGGGTCAACGTCGACACGAATTATTCTGTTGTTAGCGAGGTCACGAGGCTACATTTAACTACAGATTACATACAGGTAGTTTAATCAACCTTACTTTGAAAACGTTCTAACTCACATTTTTTAGCAAATATGTGACATCAAAAACTCAATGTATTCATTACAGTCATTAGTTGTTATATTCATATTCGTTAAGATCTAGTCCTGAAATATGGTTACAAGAATCTAGACATAATGAAAAACTCAGTTAGAAGCGGTATAAGGTACCTAGTTAAAATTCCTAGAAAGTAACTGCAGAGACTATATCTAATTCAGTTAAGTACTTGCTTATTTTTTCTGTCATCGAAAAAAAAACTCGCAGACTTTACGTTAGATCTTAATCATCACCGAATTTGCAGAGGTGTTACGCCAGTGCTCTCAGCGTAGGCCCATCACTTCTACAATAATTATGGATAGGAGATAGACTTGGCTGGGACTTGTAAAGGATGTCGAATGACAGTTGGCGAGGCTCGAGGATAGCGCTGTTTTTCTTCCCATCAGACGAGTAAGACCCTCTCATAAGGTGTTCCGCTCCTTCGAAGTAGAGCTGAGGGATTTGGACATGGTGTGGGAGGAGGTCATAAACATTGTGCAAGATCGAGCGCAGTGGAGAGCTCTTGTTGTCTCCCTATGCTCATAAATGAGGCGTAAAGGGAGTTTAGATTAGATAAGAACTTGCAGATAATGTGAGATATGTAGATAGGTACACATATTATTTCAATGGGATGTTTTTTTTTCCATTTTGTGCCACTAGAAGCGCCCTAGCTAATCCGGTCTATTGTCAAATTCAGTATTGCCAAAGGGGGCGATTTACGATTACGGCGATTGCGACGAAAAAATCTAAAAGGCGACAGGTAGCCACTTGGGTTACTTTCATTTTAGTGAATTTTCACCTTTCGGATACTAAATGACCTTTTTTAGTGAACTCCCACCTCTCTTCGGATACTAAAATTTTCGGAATGACCGCATACCAAATTTTCAGTTTGGCTACTTTGCGTTTGAAAAACGACGTTGGCAACACTGGTCAAATTAACGTTTATATATAACCTCAACCATATGTTTAGAATAATCATTGTGCATTTCTTTTTACATACTGTTACAAATAAAATACATAATTGTTTATCTTATTTTATTTTTTATATACCTACCTAAATACAAATGAAAATAATACCGTAACAGAAAACAATAAAACAAGAAGATACAGAACAGCACTGCAAATCCACCCTTGAAGACAAATACATGCCTTGTTAATTAATGTTAACTGTATTATTTTGTTTGTGTGTAGTGTAAAAGGACACATTATGGTTTACCTCCTAGAAAAAACCACTTTTGCAATCAGCAATAATTAAAACGTTAAATTGTTTAATTGAGAAAACAAAAAAGAGAGGAGATATATTAGCATAATATTCATCAGTCAATGCTAGATGGTATGTTTGACAGCTGTCATAATTTGACAATAGACCGGATTAGAAGCGCTGCCACCTAGTGTGTATTGTCGGAAGCTCCCTAGAAAACCTCCCATTTTCTCGAATATTTAAACATTAAATTTTAAAGTAGGTACCTACTATTTTTTTTATAAAATTCTTAAATATGATAGGACCCCAATACGAAAATCCATATTTTCAAGATGTAAGCCTAGGCAGGTTTGAAATAGTTTATTATCATCCATTTGCAAATACACTTTCGACATATTCCACATAAAACAAAGCATGTGTTTTGAAAATGGATTTGGTCGGCACCGGGATTCGAACTCACGACCTGTACCTAGAATCTACATACGAGGTGGGTTCGCCGACTCAAAAGACTGGACTACCAACCACTATAAGTCACGTTAACAGGTGTTCTGATTTAATGTGATTTCTTTAGACTGAAGAGTTTTCGAATGTTGTTGATATGCTAAAGTATTAAACGTAGGAGCTTTATAATTTTATCGATAGATGTCGATCATACGATATTCCTAAATTTATCCCTAAAATTTTCCTTATTTAGGTACCTACCTAGTTGTAAACAATAACATTGTGTAAGTCTAAAAACGGGCGGAGAAGTCCGTCACTTGTTGACTAGTGACGCTGCTACGCGATATTAAATAGGGAGGTTATGACTAATTAAGTGCAAGAAACGACATCTGTTGAGAGTGAGTCGTAAACCAGATTTGAAGTTATAAGGAACAAAATAATATCGACGCTGTACACATAATAAGACTTAAGTATGTGTAAGTTATAGTGCAAGCAAAATCAGAACCAAGTGCACACTTAAAACGTTTAAATTATTATCACATGAGTCTAAATTTGTGTGTAAACGACGATATGTAAACTCAATTGCGCTTCATCAGCGTATAAAAGTTTTCCGATAGAAGACGTCTTTGAGTCAACAAAGTTCACAGGGGTGGTGGGAGGTGTAAATAATCTTCAAGGCGAGAGGGGGGTGGGGGTGTAATCACACCACCCGCCCCTTCTCAACGGGGAATAATCATTTCCATTTAAGAAGGGACTTATTTTATTGCACGACTTACATACTTTTAACTCTCGTTTGATCTTTATTATCATCCTACCCATACAAAGATGGCTCTGTATGTTAACAGTCGTGCTTAAGCCCCCCTCACATAGATGGCTCCACACATTATAGCTGTAATGAAACATGAACGCTAAATTTAATGCTTCGCTACGAATTTCACGCATTTTAATTCGCAGAAGACGGGTTATTAAAACATAGAAATTAGAAGAGTTAGGTATAAAGAATCTTTAATATTGGGATAAAACACCTTGTTTTAAGTCTTAAAGATTACACTATAAATTAAAATGTCTTGAACCAGATCTGAATAATATATTATTTTACATTAGCAACTGTTTAAGGTAAATATCTGTATCGGAAAAGCCAAGAAAGATGAGACCTATACAAAAATGTATATATTCATATCCTGGCGCCAAATACATGACAGCAGTCGCAGTCTTTAAATTTGCTTGCTCTCTTTTTCTCAATAATTTCCAAACTTTTATTTCTATTGATTAATTATTGAATATCTACTTGTTGTATCTATAATGTCTACTCGACATGTTCTACGTGTCGAAAAATCTCATGATTAGGAGTTTCGGAGACTTAAACATTACCACCTAATGACGAACGTTGTTGACGTAAAGTGATTACACTAAGCCAGCCTTCGGAATAACAGTAGGAGACGATCGTAAATCGAATATCAGTAATGATTTGTTAGCCATTAGTTGTTACATAATATTCGTTAAAGCCTAGAACACTGACTGATCGACTAGCGTCGCCTACCCGAAGTATTCTACGCGGCCGCACATACAAATATATTTCAGGTGGTACGTGTGTTCTGTTGTTTAAAACGGGCGGATACATGCATGCCCTATATAGATACCACGTCAGTGATTATTGTTAATTTTGTGCAGAAAATAACTTTAGGTAGGTACTTATTGTCATCATTTACGTACCCATTGATAATTTAAATGTTATCAAATTTAAATGTTACTACTGGTTCAAAGGTGATTGTTCCTATATCCTTGCTTAATACTATATAAGGTAGGTGTATAATATTATTCATGTGATCATATTTTTTATACGTGCAAAAACAGGCATAAATTAGGTGTGATACGCAAATTAAAAATGCAACAACCGTTTAACGTTACTAAAAAGCGAAATATGGTTATTCGAAGGATTACCTATTAATTAAGGGTTAAAATTACTCCTTCTTAAGACTGAAAATAATGAATCCCGTGTGTATCGATGTGATTGCAATAAGGGAAACATGGTTTGATCCTAGTGTATGGTTTTCAAAGCGGTACATTACGAGAGCGGACATCCGATTGGATATCCCTGGCGGCCTTTCTATAGAACCTGACATTAACTCAGGAGGTTGGTAGGCGCCTGGAATTATTGAGATACGTGGAACGGTATTCCAACCGGACCCTAATAATGTCCTGCATACTTGTAATGGATAACCACAATAAAGTTGATGACATCAATATCCTAATACGGTACATTCCCATTCAATGTCCACCTTAAATATCTTTTCGGGATATTGGGTCCATCTTAGACACGTGGAACCTTTACCTGAAATTTACATCTACAATAGATATATTATTATTATTGGGAAAGTGAAGGTCTCCGGGGAGTAATACGGGACTCAAAATGTGCCCTTCGTGACTCATCTGTAAGCTAACCTACAATGTTCTAATTAAAAATGTGTAGAGAAAAAAGGAATCTCATTGATTCAGATCAAAATATTTACTTTATACGGATATTTGTTTAACCCAAACAACACAATATCAGGTTTTAGAAATGTAAAAAAAATAGGTTGTTTTAAGACAAATATATATTATTATCAACCCTTTGTCTTCCCAATTTAGAATATTGAAACTAATTAGTGAAAAAGCTTTTTTGATATTTTAGATAGAGCTTATGGAACATTTTTAAGGATTTTTTTTGGAAAATGTCTTCCCTTTTAAAATGACACCCGCCCTTTAGTAATTAGGTTCATATTTGTATGGAAAAAAGTTTATATAGTAGAGAATTGAACCAATAAACACTTCCCATAACAAAATATGTAAAAAAAAAGGGAAAATTTGGAAAATATCCAAATGTTTATAAAGAAATACTACAACTTTTTACAATAACAATATATATTAGGAATTATGTTTGAATTTACATTTTATTATGCATTAGAGGTCTTAGTGAACCGCCAACCCTTCTGAAAGAAGGAAACTGGCTGGTACAAGGGTTGGTGGTGCACTTAGACCTCTAATGAAAAATAATAACGTATCTTTTAAATCCAAACAGTTGATGCACAATGCAATCCTGATTTCATCCATGATGTATGGTAGTGAAACTTGGACATGGACGAAAAATCTGGAAGATGGAATGAATGCTGTGGAAATGAGATCACTGCGTAGTATATGCGGAAAGAGACTGATTGATAAGGTGAAGAATGATAATATTAGAAAGGAATGTGGAGTGGATGTTAGCGTAGTGACTAGAATGAAAGTTAATAAATTAAGGTGATTTGGGCATGTAGAGAGAATGAACGAGGAGAGAATGACAAATAGGATATACAAATCTGAAAGAATACGTGCACGTAGACGAAGTCGACCTCGAATGACATGGTCCGATCATATCGGTTCAGTCTTAGAGGAGGGCCAAGTTAGGAGCAAAAGGAACAGATGAGCATGTATGCGGAATGTTATGCGTTTGGAAGAAGCGAAAGAGGTTTGGATAGGAAATAATGGAAATCCGTACTCTCTGCCTTCTCCCTTCGAGAAACCGCGTGATGGGTAATAAAAAACATTTTAAGTAATTTTTAAATCAATTTACTTAACCTTTGGTGCCTAGTATAATATTTTTTATTTAACCCATCACGCCGTGTCCCGTAAGGGCAGAGAGAACGGACCTCCAGTCTTTTCTATCCAAGCATACTTCTTTCGTTTCTTCCGACTACATAACATTTCTCATACAACCTCTCTCATATAAATCGTCATTCTCGGTCGGCCACGCTTTCGCTCGGCCACACACATTTGGTGATATAGGATAATCATTACCTTTGCTTTATTCATTAGTCAAACAGATAAAATTGATTTAAATTTGTCCATATTACACCATAACTTTTCAACCTCTGACTTCTTGTGTGTCTATCTATATCAATAATGGCATTGTATTCATTTTAAACTTCGGTCTCATTGTCAAGACCTATGCCTGCGAAACTAGTCTGGATATTAAATAATTTGTGTAATAACAAAATATTTATTTATTTAATTCATATTTTAACAACTAATGACTCTCAATTCATTACTAATGTTCGATTTTTAAATGGAACAAACCACTACGGGCTTACGACCGTCTTCTACTGTTATTTCGAAGGCTGGCTTAGAGTGATCACTTTACGCTAACAACGTTCGCCATTAGGTGGTAATGTTTGTCTCCGAAACTCCTAATCATGAGAATTGTCAACATGTTCAACATGTCGAAAAATCTCATGTATGCAACAAGTAGATATTTAATAATTAATGAAATATAGAGATAAAAGTTGGAAATTATTGAGAACAAGAGAGTCTTCTTCTTCTTTGTCCTAGCCTTTATCCCATTTACGTGGGGTCGGCTCTCCTAGTCCTCCTCCTCCAAGTCCCTCTGTCCCCCGCGTCCTCCTCACGAAGCCTTGCCTCTCTCAGTCCCTTTTTATTGTGGACATCCACGTAGTCAGGGATCTACATGGTCTTCTGGGTCCTACTTCTATGTCCATTGTGTTCCTTATCATATTTTCCTGTCTATTCTCGGTCAATTTTTCTCCAATGGGAGCCACTTTGAAACTACCACGGACATGGACATTTTTGACCCTATCCAACCTTGTAACACCACCAGCCCATCTGAGTATTTTCATCTCGTTGGTGTACAGAGTTTGGGCGTGATTGCTTTTTAGGGCCCAGCACTCAGATGAGTAGGTCATGGTTGGTCTGACCACCGTTTTGTAGACCTGACCCTTTATTTTTATGGGCATTTTCTTGTCACAAAGAACACCCTTGAGAACAAGAGAGTAACCAAATTTAAAGATTGCGACTGCTGTCATGTATTTGGCGCCAGGATATGAATATATCCATTTTTGTTAATGTCTCATCTTTATTGTCTATTGGCTTATTAAATTATTTATTTATTAAATCCACCGTCATAATAAGACCTATAACAATTTCAAGATATAGTAAATCTCACTTATAGCTAGACATTATACTTTACACAATAGTTTAATGTTCGATGTAAGAAATTAATTTACAATCAAAATACACGCTTACAATAATAATACAATTAGGTTTAATACGACCAAATCAAAATATTACTAATTTCATTTAAGTTAGTCTATCTAAGACCTATATTTAGGAGCTGTTTCAATGAATACTAGCCCATTCGTGAGTACTGAAGCAGGAGAATCTTGGATTAAACAAAGAAGAGTAGGAATGTTTGGATAAGAGAGGGACGGTGGTGGGCCTATAAATAGACTATCTGGATAAAGGACGGACGGGCTTAGTGCGCCGCAAGGAAATCAAATCGAACGGAGGACTCCTCCGCTGCTATAATTGGGCACTTAAATCCTTAACTGACAGACTCGTAGAGAGAAAACAATTCTCAGTGTCTCTATGTTTCTAACACTGAATACATTCTGCCCTAACAACGTTAAATTATGATTTACATGGATTTACATCTTAGCCTTGTTGTATCTTATTTCCAAATTTAGTCTAATCGTTTCGCTATTATTAAAAATAATCTTTACGTACTACTTTGCGGTTTCATACACTCTACTACTTCTGGTGGCCTGGAGGTAAGTGCCTCGCCACGATTCGCTATGCTTTTACGTTCGAATTCTTCCGGGGACATGAATGTATTTTTCGACATGTTTGAAATGTCGAAAACCTTCGATTCCCGGTCAATGATTCCCTCAGAAATGTGTTTTTTCCACGTGAAATGTCTACTCAGGGTTGGAATCCTGACTCAGATTGGACGGAACCGATTGACTGGCAGATAATGCTTCAAGCATTAAGTTCCACCGACTATACCGACACATGTGTATAAAAGAGGGTTATTTATTTATTGTGTGGTTTTAAAAATTTGTCCACGAACGTTTTTAACGTAAAGTAATGTGATGACAGAAATGCTTTGTTTTACTAGAAAATAAAAGTGGCCCTAACATTGCGAACGTAGTATTCTTACAGACAAGTATCCACATATTATTATGGACTCAAAATATGTAGACACTTGTCTCTAAGAATACTACGAAACAAATAAAGCAAATATTGCATTCGCGTAATCATCCAGGTCTTACAACCATGATGCACCAACTTAATTTATAAGACATTTAATGACGTTTTGAAAAAAAACACTCAAAGAATACTTTTTAAGTAGGTGCAGATATTGAAATTGAAGTGATCAAACATGAATTGGTTTATTTTGGCTAAAACATAAAGGTTTCGTATGATTTAATAAGGACTTAATAATTAAAAAAATAAGGTACCTATTCTGCATCAATAACTCGTTCAAATCTGACATAGCGAATATTGGTAGTTACCACTCGCGTTGCCCAGCTACTTACTATTTGTTTGTTTACAAAATTTGTATGAAATGTCATCTTCATACATAACAAACGTGGATTAAATATTTTTTTTTTTATAATTGAAGTAAAAACTGATCAGTGATTTATACGTAATCTTTACCATTGAAGATTTTTTTATAAGTAAGACGGTTAATGTTTATCTCTTTCACGTTTAGTCTCATTTTTAGCCACAGTAAACAAGATGCCCACTTAAATGATATGCATGAACTAAGTAAAAAGGTTACATAAAAAAAACATTGGTTATATATTTTTTTAATTGATCTGTGCTCACTCAAAATGAACACAAAAATACACTCTATGACCTTTTCACAGTAAGCTCCTTAAAGTTTGTGTCGTGAAAGAGGAAGATGGTTGGCACTTGATGGGATCGAACCCACGACCAGTATGAAAGCTGGTGTCGTAACCGCTAACCTAACAACCACTTCGAATATTAGTAATATTAAACAATATTAAAATACCTTAATATGGAGAAGTATCACAACGTTACAGAAAAAACATTCATTGAATTAAACAATATTAGATTTTTCTTTGTATAATGGCCATTAAATTGTTGATAATTATGGGACGTCTTATTTACTGCGGTATCCAAGCTACGCGCAATGAAACTACATATCTCTTACTCTTTATCTTTCGTTCATTCATTATTTTGCCGCCAGCAGTGAAAGAGATAAACATAGTAACATACTATTTACATCAATTTACCACCGTCCATAACTATCGAACAAGAACTATTTCAAATTAATGGATATAGCAAAGCAATAGTTCAGGTACCACAACCAATAAACATCTAGAATAGTTTGTTAAGACGAAAAAAATATCCTCAAACTTGATTTGTGTATTTTCAATAGGATGAAACAGTCTTTGGTATTTAAAGCCAACGTTTCCCAAACTTTAAACGTAACTTGGGAGTTTCCAAAATGTCGTAACTTCGTCGTATTATTTATCATTTTCAGATTCATACCTACCACTGAAATAAGTTTTAATAACTTGGTGTAAAGTTGATCCGAGCTGGGAGCTCCCTTATACAGTTCAATCGATTAAAGGGTGAATCGACAAACTTCATCTGTAAACACTGACGGGCTTAATTTTTCGACTTTACTCGAGCCACAACTTCTGGGGTCGTGTCTTTTACTAGAACCAATTTTCCAACAATTGCCCGTTACGTCAACTATTCCCACTTCTAAATTAGCAAAACATTTTGAGCATAATAGGACGAACTGTCAAAATTGGAAAAATGAAAACAAACGAAGACCACAGGCAAATATCATTCTAACTCCATTTTTATAAAAAATGAACTAATGACGCCATCTTGTAAAGCATTCATTGTATTTTATATGCAATCTTACAAGTTGTAAGAAACATCATTCTATAACCCATAAATTTGTACTTTAAAAACACCATACAGGGAAAGATCATCCCAAAAACAAATTTACAGGGTAAGAACAGTTTTTGATACCTCTGCACGGAAAGAACAGACTATGTCCTTTGGAGCCATCTATTGAAAATTTTCATAAGTTTATTTTTTGAGGTAAAGGTAATTGTATTTTTAGTACTCTGATTGGCGTAAAGGTAATTGTATACTGTAATGCCAATTAGAGATATATTAATTAAAAAAAAAAAAAAAAAAAAAAAAAAAAAAAATGTCAAACAGCTACTTTATCGGTGTGTCTCGAAATTCTGCTCATCAAAAGCACAAGAGTTTTTTACATCTTTGCCTTATTCAACATAATAATTCTAATTGATTGTTTTCTGTGTCTTTCGGGCTGTTAATGCCATCTAATTGAGTCTTTTTTTTTATTTTTTTTCTTTAAATATTATTGTTTTTAATAATAATTTTCATATAATAAAGTTTGAGTATACTGTATTTTTTTATTTATTATGTTTCCCTCTTTTTAAATAATATACTATAAAATAAAATTATGATTGTGTTATTACAGTTTAAATTCAGAAGATTTTTCTTTGAATGTAACATAGTATGTTCTTTGCATGTATCATAGGAACATAGCATGTTCTTTGCATGTATCATAGGAATATAGTATGTTCTTTCTAACAAAATTCTGACTTAAATCAGAAAAATCCAATTTTCTCCATTTTTTGCCACCAAAGATGTGATATACTTTTAATATTCCATCAGAAAACACATTACACTAACTGATCATTTCAAAAATCATTGTCTTATTATAATGTGATTATTTTTACAAGATGGTAAAGTTAAGAATTCAATTTACTCAAAAGTAGTATTTTGTAACATAGAATGATATTTGCTTGTGGTCTTCAAACCTATATATTTTATCCCTTAGTTGCCCAATTATGAAAAAAAACTAGCTTTTTGTCTGAAGGTACGGTACATTCTAGCATCACCAGGATCTTCTCTTTACCAATTGGGGGAACATTATGTGTGGCCCATTCACTTTATTTTTGTTGATATTTTTTGCAAATAGAGGGAACTTTGTATGGTTTTCTAAATGGAGACATTAATTCTCTCAATACGGTGTGTAAATGTCACATGTCGTAAAAGCTCGAGAAAACATATTATATTAAAGTTTGTATGGAACGAATTCGGCAACTTTACTGCTACCGCCATCTGTTGGAGAAATAGGGAGATGTCTGGTAGATTGATATTTTGTAGGAAGATTATATTTTTTTAAAAAAAAAAACAGCATATAAATATGAAAAAAAAACTATATTGTATATTCCTATGAAATTATTTTATAATTTCGCACTTTTCATCAATATTAAAGCGAAAACTCAATATTGAATATTGTGGGTATATTATTATGTTTCATCAAAACCATGTACTTAGGTACCCAGTTGTAGAAATCAAAATGTCCGAGGCGCAGGTGGAATTGAATATCGTGTACCTGTTTGATAGAAAGTACGGTTCTGACACTTGCAGGAAAATGTTTTATAATGAAAGCTTGACAGGTAGGTAATGCATCTATGGCATACCTATGGACCCTGGACAACCATAGTATGGGCAGCTAAAGCAAACCAATGTATGTATGTACTAATTATGCTTTTCATATTCATTTACATGCCATTCGGGTAAAGCTATCAAAACTTTCTAGTATTTTTTAAGGCTCGTATGGAATTTAAAGCTTGCTACATAGCTTGATTACGTTGACTTACATCACGTAAATATTTTCAAGTTGCTCTAATTTCTACGTGTTCCGTCACCTTTTGAAAGATTTGAGAAATTGAATAAGATACAATTAATTATATTAGGTTTTTACCATAGGTCTTTACCATTGATATTGCCGTTTTGTATGAAAAACTAAGTCGATTTTTTTCCAACTTTTTTTTTATTTCTGTTATTTAAATTAATCACCCATGCAATCGATGAATCTTTGCCAATGCAGGGGTGGTTTATTGATGCCCTTCTTTTAAAAGTCAGATGCACGGGAGGAAGCAAACTCTTCAAAGGGATTTTGTACTGCCTCTCGGGAATTGAATTGTTTCCCGCTAAAAGGTTATCCAAATTTGGTAAAATAGGTGTAAGGTCTGGTGAGTATTATGGATGAGGGAGAGCCACCAACCACAAATCTCGCAGCTTAGAGACTGTCTGTTGTGAAGTATGCATGGGGTCCCGCGTTGTCGTGAAGGAGGAGCGGGGATGACCAATTGACCAAAGCTGGTTGCCGATGTGCGAGCTTCTCCATCATTGTCTTCAGTTCCTTACAAGACACATCTGCAGTAATGCTCATCTGTCTTGTAAGAAGCTGTGATGAATCACACCGGCACTAGACCACCAAACAGTGATAATAGCCTTTCTAGGGGTCATTTTTCGTTTAGTGTATTGCTTTGGTGCCGTACCAGGATCTAACCAATTCGGCTCACCTCTTTCGATTGTCCGACAGAATCCACTTTTCGTCGCACATAACAATTTGGATCAAAATTCCTTCATTTCTGTGCCTGTTGGGCAGCGCAAGGTTGCTCTCGTTGCGCTGGCGATCGTCGAGTACGTGGTGCACCCATCAAACAAGTTCTTTACTCTTGTCAATTTGTCAAAAATGGATCAATATTGTTTTTTGATGCTAACATCAAAAGCTACTGATTGAGTATAACCAGCTTCAATCATCGCCTTTTATTCGTCATCCTTGACATAGGTGTCCGGACGACCACGTGGTTCATTCTTCAAGTCAAAAGTGACAGAACGGAACCGGGAAAACCAATAATGGGTTGTGCGTTCGTTTGTTAAGTTCTCACCGTAAGCGTTGTTGATGTTATGTGCCGTTTGTGCCGCATTGGTGTCACGATGGAACTCATCTACACTACTATTATAAAGAGGAAAGTTTTGATTGATTGTTTGTTTGACGGGAATAGGCTCCGAAACTACTGAACCGATTTGAAAAATTCTTTCACTGTTGGGAAGCTACACTCTCCCCGCTGAACATAGGCTATATTTTATTTTCATATAGCCTTTGATCCTTACTAAAACTCCAATAAGGTGCAAAAATTACCTAAAATATTCTTTACATCGCGTACGCTGCGAAAACTATTGAAGATAGAGTAAAATAATGTATTACGATTTTGTAGATGAGATCATTATTTACAAAAACTGTCGCGACAGCATATGTCTAACTATTATAGTTATGCCACAATAAGTGTTTATTTATTTCAAAAAAATAATTGAAACGCCATATCATAATTTGAGTACTTAACTGTATCTAACAAGAAAAAACATATTATTTTATTTCAAATTTCAAAAAATATTCTTCGATTGTCATGTAATGAATATAACCAAAGAGACGTAGAAGTTTTTGATATTATTTGCCGAATAAGTATCAAACTTTTTTTTTCTAAAGAAGCGTTTCAATGTTAAAAACGCTTAGTGAATATTTTTAAATTCTAACCATTGGTTGTCGAGGAATATTTTAAGATAGAAGCATAGATGAATATTCTTCATTTCGGCGTATTTTTGATTCCCTCGCCTGGGAACTATTTCTAGTTAGGTAGTTGGGTTCTTGATTTTTTGCATGCTTAAAAATATAATATATTTAATTATTTATAACTACTGAACCGATTTGAAAAATTCTTTCACTTTTGGGAAGCTACACTATCCCCGGTGAACATAGGCAATATTGAATTTTCAAAAATATTTGGGATCCTTACTAAAACTCCAATAATGTAACACAAGGTGTAAAAAAAATACCTAAAATATTCTATACATCGCGTGCGTTGTGAAAACTATTGATGATAGAATGAAATAATGTACTACAACTTTGTAAGTGCAAAAAGTGTCGCGACAGCGTACGTCGTACTATTATAATTATGCCACAATAAGTGTTGATTTATTAAAAAAAAAACTATTTGAAATGCGGCAGAGATGAGGAGCAAACATTCAAACCGTGTTTTGTCACAAATACAAAAAAAATAGTTATGAATGCAGAATTACTCGTTATCAACAATAGTATCAAGTAGTATAAACGAAATCAACAAAAGATGATAACTCACACACAAAAACTTATTTGAAAAGTGTTCTTTCAATCAAACAATGTTTTGTGAAATGAAAATTTTCAAACAAAAAGAGTTTTAATAATTAAAATTTTTGGTGTTTACCGTGTAGTAATTCATAATATGAATGAAAAAACACTTGTCTTATACTACACAAATTATTTATTGCAGATACGCGTTTCGTCCTGTTAGAACATTTTCGATCTGATTTAAAAATATTTTTACAATGATCAACCAAGTTAAAATTTTAAAGATATTATTGTTAACATATAATAATAAATAATAATAAATAACACTCTTCTATACATAGGTGTCAGTATAGCCGGCGGAACTTAATGCTTGAAACATTCTCTACCAGTCAACCGGTCCCGTCCAATCTGAGACAGGATTCCAACCCCGAGTAGAAATTTCAAGTGAAAAAACACATTGAAATTTCTGACCCGACCGGGAATCGAACCCGGGACCTCTTGATCTGAAGTCGGAGCCTTTGCCACTAGGCTACCGAGGTCACATATGTGGCTTATTGAATGAGAGGGATGTATAGTTAAATGTGTAAGATAAGGATGGGTATACGGTGGACACTGTTGGAGCAGGATAGGTCTATTTTATAAACTAAATGTTCTAACAGGACGAAACGCGTCTCTGCAATAAATAATTTGTGTAGTATAAGACAAGTGTTTTTTCATTCATATTACACATAAAAAGAGTTTTGTTCCCATTGACCAATCACAGAGCACAAAGCGCCATTTTGTATTGTGACTTCACTGTTTTTTTTTACTGTTTTAACTGTTAGTTAAAATTATATAGCTGCTTTTCATACATAGATTCATACATTCAAAAAGTGATATGTCCACAAGTTTCAGTCAAAACAAGTTTTGTCCAAATTTTAAACCTTATTTACTCTATATTCCTTAATGATAGATTTATGGCATTTATTTAGAAATTAATTTTACTAATGACTTACTTACATATAACAATAGTAAACAACATTCTATGTGTTATAGTTTAAGCGGAATTCGTTTTTTGTCTCTATCTTTTTTTCATATCTCTGTGACAAAACACGGTTTGAATGTTTGCTCCTCACTGATATAGGCGTCACTGGGGTACGAGCCGGACGGGAGGGGCCATTAGAATGCTACATTATTCCAGATTAACATAGCCTATAGAATATTTTGATAAAGTTAGGGATCTATAAAGATCATAAGAAAACTGAATTATTTTTTAAATACCTATGAACCTACCCGTGCGAAGCAGGTACAGACTGCTAGTATTCCATAATTACACAAATTTTTAAAGTATCCATTACGACGAAAAATGTTCAAATGTAATCAAAATACAAAAGACTGATTTTGTAAAAAGAATGTTCTCTTTTTAAAACAAAATAAAATTGAATTTAGAATTCACAGCCAATCAAAACTTTTTTTTTGTTTGGAATGTCTAGTACATACTGAAAAACGGCAATTTCATAGGTAAATACCTAATATTATGTAAGTATGTACCTAATTTTATTTTGAAGCGACGGAGTGGCTCGCCACCCACCATGTCGTGTCAAAAAACTTCCAAGATGTATCTATTTTGAAAACTCAATTTTGGGCATTCTTTAAGTGAAAAAACAATAGTTTGTAAGTAGGTATGTACCTACCTACCCATACCAAATTTCATATCAATGGATAAAAAAAAAAGTTTGATTTCTATTTTGTGAAATTTGGAGCTGTCAAGTATACGCTTAGCATAATATTGGCGTAACACACACAAAAATGAGTCATGAGTGTAACTTAAAGCACGCGTATTGGGGTTTCGTGTAAATTTTGAGAACATTCTAGTTTTCACATAGCTCATATTTTGTACGTATTAGTGTCAGTTCCACAAGAGAGTATTTAATTTTAATATTCGTACAGTAGTGAGGCAGCAGATGTACTCGGTATGTCGATAGTCGTGAGGGATGAAAACTATAAACGTATTGTTTGAAAGAAATTGACAGCTCGGAGGATTTAAATAACATGTGGGGAGTCTTTGCAACCTCTGAGGTACACCACGCCTACGAGACAAGTGCTCAAAAGTTTTTGCGAGAAGTTCAATTATTTGAAGAATAACACTTTCGATGTTAATGTTAACAACAAAAGTATGAGCAATATAATGACTCAATATTTTTGATGAAAACCCCTTAGGTACCCCACGTATAAAAAATCGTAAATATTTTTTATTGTAAACTATGTAGCATTCCCGACAGACGCTGTCCTGTAGTCCTTACTATGAGTATTGATTTCAAATTTGTAAATATACGTAAATAAAAAAAATGTTTGTTTGATTTCTGAAAGCTCGAAAGAAATTTTATCAAAAATCTGCAAGCACCACTCTACATAACAGCTTTTGTCAGTTGCGATGTGTGATGACAACACAAATAACTCGAAAACAATAAATTATTAATTCAATTCAATTAATTCAATTCTCCCTTTATTAATAGTATGTAAATTATTAATGGTATGTAATAATATTATATAAATCCAATCCAATCTAAACTCCCTTAAGGGATGCAACAAGAGCTCTCCATTGCACTCGATCTTGCACAATGTTTATGACCTCCTCCCACACCATGTCCAGATTCCTCAGCTCTGCTTCGAAGGTGGGTAACACAGTATGAGAGGGTCTTCTTCGTCTTATATAAATAATAACTTCCTCGTCGTGTATAAATAATAACTCATAAAAAATATACCTACCTATAAACTAGTAAATAAATGAACAAATGAATTAAGGATTAAATAATAAAATTATTAGTGTCGTTTTTTTAGTGAAATCATACCTTACCGGATGGCAAATTTTCGGAGAGACCTTTTTTAAGGATATTTTCACCTTTTCGGATGTTCTTTTTAAAGGTCTGTGAAATAAATAAGCTTTTTAAGGCTTTAAAAATTACGTTATTTAAAATTAATGACATTGCTAGATATAACGTTTTTGAATTTAACCCAATATCCCCACCTATAATAATTATTACTACATTTCAGGTATTTGAAAGCTCCACGCTATGTAATCTAAGGCTATGATTTTTATTATGTTGTTGTGTTTGTATGAGCGCGTAGGTACCAGCGGATCACGGCGCGCAGGCCACATGTTTTATTCAAAAATGTTCCCACAATGCGAGAGGATTTATTTCAGGTCACACCTCAGTATTGAAATAAAAAGAAACACAAAACATCGCACCAAAGACAAAAGGTTATCTGTCTTTTATTTTTATTTCCTCTGAGAGTCTGTGAATATGTGATTAAGGAAGAAGAGAGATATAAAGTTTGTGTGAAAATCGTTAAAGTACGCTGTTTATTTTAGTATGTACGAGTTTTATCCTTATGACCAAGGAAATCGAGTCCACAGTCAAACGCAGCGATCGTCATATTTAAACGCACATTCGAAGGCAGAATACTTAAACGTTTTTTCCCACAGCTTTATGTTAAATTTCCCTCCCTTTCTCTGAAAGAAGAAACTACTTCCTGTGACCCGTAGTTTTAAACCCTCTGTAATACCCACAGACGGCCACTGCCTTATGGAATGTCTCGTGCATACACTACTATTCTCTATTTAAATTTATTTCACCTAATTGTAATAACGGAACACAGACACACATGTAAACGTAACTCGCCGAATTAATTGACAGTTTCAACGACAATGCACATATTATAGACGATGACCCTACGGGAACTCGTAATATACTGACTTTGACACAGAAGAAAAATTGTCACAGGTGCGACCATACGGATGGGTATGAAGGACAATATGAAAGAATTATCTAACAACTAATGAATCCAAAAATTCATTACTGATGTTCGATTTTTGAATGGAACAAACCACCACGGGCTTACGACCGTCTTCTACTGTTGTTACAAAGGCTGGCTTAGTGTGATCACTTTACGTTAACAACGTTCGCCATTAGGTGGTAATGTTTGAGTTTCCGAAACTCCTAATCATGAGAATTCTCGACATGTTCAACATGTATGCAACAAATAGATATTTAATAATAATTAATGAAATATAGAGATAAAACTTGGAAATTATTGAGAACAAGGGAGCAACAAAATTTAAAGACTGCGACTGCTGTCATGTATTTGGCGCCAGGATATGACTATATCCATTTTTGTAATATTGCCTATTGGCTCTAACAAACAAGGACAATATGAATCTGGAACTATGAATACGAAACACTAAGGATGTATGTATTTATATGAAACGGTCCTCTTTGCGAAATGATTGGTTCAAAACAAAATTGTATAACTTGATTCTTTTATTTAGAAATAAAAGAGTTGGGGACATTGAATTAGTAGAGGGGCAGACGGGAAGAGGAGGAAGTTATAAGTGCCCCATCTAGCCGCAGCTGCGGAGAAAAAGAAATGTATAAGAAAGAGCGAACATTTTTGTTAATGTACAATTCTGTAAGAAAGTAGGTACTCACTGGATGCTTTGCGTGTCAAGATAACTGTGGGTATTTTTATTTTAAATTTGGACACTGAAAACAAAATGCGAAAGAGAGACATCTATCACGATCATATTTTTCTTCAAATGAATCCAGGCTCACCCAAAATGAACACAATTAAATAAATTTAGACATAATTTTAAAAAAGAAAAACTTTGTATGTTCTACTTTTTATTTTAAATATATAAGGTTAAAACGTTTTCGGACTACCGTCCATCATCAGTAACCTAAACTATACTAAACTAAAAACTAAGAGGAAAGGTTGCTTTCTATGTTTCGAGGAGGAGGGGGATTGGGCGGGGGTGCTATTAACAGTTTAACTAGTGGGGATGTTACGGGCGGGATTTGAATATTCAGGAGGTTATTATTATTGTTATTATGTATGTGCATTGTCTCTAAAATATCTAATTTTCTACCTTTATCACTTATATTTAAAATCTTAAAACTACTTAAATCAAATCGGTGTCCGTGATCTCTTGCGTGGTCTGCCATGTCCGAATTCATTGAAAAGTTTTTTATTGCTTTTAAGTGTTCATCCGCTCTTACTTTAATCTTTCTTCCAGATTGTCCAATGTAGAAGGCATCACAGTCATTACAATTTATTTTGTAGGCTCCACTATTGTCTAATGCATCTATTTTCGATTTATTATTAAAAATGTACTTTTTTATATTGTTATTTGTATAGAAGGCCGGTTTGAAATCTATTTGTTTGCACTTATTTAATATGTTACACGTATTCTTATTCACAAATAATATTTTTCTCCACTTTTTAGCTTCTTCTCTAGGTGGTTTGAGAAATAGATATTTATACATCTTTAGTTGATTTGTTTTTTTCCTTTAGGATCTTATGAATGTAATTGTCAATAACAAGTTTGAAAACAATGCTGAGTAATAAATGTGATGACAGTGTCCTGAATGAAGACATCCTACAACTTGTGAACACGTGCATCGAACAAAATTATTTTTGTTTCCAAGATTCATTCTATGAGCAAACAAATGGCCTACCTATGGGAAACCCCTTGTCCCCTATTCTCGCGGACATATTTATGGATCAATTTGAACGACAAATATTAGAATCATCATCCAACACGCTGGTTAACAAAATACATTGTTACAATAGATATGTAGACGACATATTTTTCGTCTTTAAAGGAACAAAAAGACAACTTAATGTGCTATTGAATATTTTCAATTCACAACACGACAAAATTAAATTCACTCACAAAATAGGCGAGAACAACTACATCAATTTCTTAGACATCCGCATACAGATAGAAAACAACCAATTCATATTTGAAATTTTTAGAAAAGACACATATTCTGATAATATCATTCCCGCAGACTCTCATCATCCCATACAACATAAAATGGCTGCATTCCATTCCATGGTTCACAGATTAATTTCAATACCGTTGACTAAGAATAATTATGATAAAGAACTAAGGATAATTAAGACTATCGCTAAAAACAATGGATACGATGACAATTACATTCATAAGATCCTAAAGAAAAAAACAAATCAACTAAAGATGTATAAATATCTATTTCTCAAACCACCTAGAGAAGAAGCTAAAAAGTGGAGAAAAATATTATTTGTGAATAAGAATACGTGTAACATATTAAATAAGTGCAAACAAATAGATTTCAAACCGGCCTTCTATACAAATAACAATATAAAAAAGTACATTTTTAATAATAAATCGAAAATAGATGCATTAGACAATAGTGGAGCCTACAAAATAAATTGTAATGACTGTGATGCCTTCTACATTGGACAATCTGGAAGAAAGATTAAAGTAAGAGCAGATGAACACTTAAAAGCAATAAAAAACTTTTCAATGAATTCGGACATGCCAGACCACGCAAGAGATCACGGACACCGATTTGATTTAAGTAGTTTTAAGATTTTAAATATAAGTGATAAAGGTAGAAAATTAGATATTTTAGAGACAATGCACATACATAATAACAATAATAATAACCTCCTGAATATTCAAATCCCGCCCGTAACATCCCCACTAGTTAAACTGTTAATAGCACCCCCGCCCAATCCCCCTCCTCCTCGAAACATAGAAAGCAACCTTTCCTCTTAGTTTTTAGTTTAGTATAGTTTAGGTTACTGATGATGGACGGTAGTCCGAAAACGTTTTAACCTTATATATTCAAAATAAAAAGTAGAACATACAAAGTTTTTCTTTTTTAAAATTATTTTAAAATGTTCTACAACGTTACTCACGATAACAAATTTGAAAAAAAAAAATTTAGACATGTTTCACGGGAAGCAAAATTTCTATTGTGAATGTGGAAATAATGGTCGGCACCGGTATTCGAACTCAAGATCTTCAGTACGCTGTATGCATGAAAAACGTCAACTGGACCAACTATTTCGCTTATTATACGACATATAAATGACTATAATAAACATGTAAATGGCCTTGCCGTATCTAAATAAATAAATAAATATAAACGCACAAGATGCACAGATCGGAAACTAAGAAACGTGTTAATGCTGTAACGGAGGTTGGCGACCATCGCTCCGTAATCCCCACGATCTTCAGCCAGCTATATTAATGATGCCCCATCCCGTAATACAAATCACTGTCCGAGATTCTTGAACCAACAAACCCCCTTGGTTTAAGAATCGAACGATCTAGCAGCCTGCAGTTACCAGATAGACTGGCGCTATAAGAATTATTAATATTATGTAGACACATTTTTTTCATTAAGTCTATTAATATTTTGTATCCCGTTTTCCTCGTGATAAGAAAGTTTATTTGGGTAGTTGTCTCCTTTCAACAGACACATGGTAAGTGTCTATAAATTTTATAAATACACGTGTAGAACAACATAGGCAATGTCACCCTGACTGCGTAGTTAATGGTCTCTAGAAGTGGAGGAATGGCCCATGATAGTAAACTTAACGGGGCGAACATCCCGGTGATTGGGCCCTGATCATAACATCGCCAGCCAGGAGGCGGCACTTACTTGGCGGCGTTAGTCTAACGGCTCACGGGAGTAATTTGATCATAATGTCGCAACAGTGAAAATAAATAGAGCGCCCACAATATGATAACACCGGGCATTAGAGCAAACGACGGGGAAGCTCTCAGGGCCTAACTCGTAAAAGAGTGTCGAGCGTATTGCCTATTAGCGCCCTCTCCCAGCCGCTCAATCAAAACAGATTCCTTATTGTTTTATCGTTTCACCAACACATCACAACAAGCCTTGATCGCACTCAGACTGTTTATTACGATATTGACAATAGTTGGAATAAAAAAATGTAAGGATGTGCTTAACAGAAACATGGTTGCACTTTGACATAATTTAATCAAATCTCGAGCACCTTATGTGAAATATACGAAAGTGTTCTTGATTCCGCAATGAAATCTGTAAAAGCGCATGTGTGTGTTTTCTTTGATGAATTTTCGCTACGTAAATACACGAAAATTATAAAAAAATGTAGGTAATCTACATAATTGTACTTAAAGAATAGTCAATAGTGGATTTTTGTTCACTTTTGTTCACAAAAAAAAAATGTATGTATTGCATATTTTTGGCTTTGAGACCGTCGAACCGATGTGTCTCAAACCGGTTTCATTAGAAAGGTAAACTATTCGAAACTAACGACCAGAAAAACTTGCAGTGAAGAAAAAAAAAGACCCAAAGCGTTTCTTTTTTTCATAGTGGTAGACGTTGGGTATTGATTGTTTACAACTTTATAAAAATTAAAGAAGGACAGAGTCATTCTGTCATTATTTCATGTCAGGAAGTTTTAAAATTATTTATCTGTAGTTATCGCGTCGTTGTTCCAGATGTACGTTGTTTACAGAATGCTTTTGACGTCGAGAAAATTGCAAAGTTTAAAAGTTTTCTATCAGATAACATCTAAAGTTATAGTCAAGTGCAGATCCTGGTTCTTCTACACACAAGCTTAGCTTTAGTGGGAGAATAATAACGTAGATATTTAAGTGAATGCAATTTTTTTAAAGAGAATATTGCATACATAAATTTATTGTTTTAATAAATAAATAAAATAAAAAAGGTCATAACCAGCATTACGCCAGATATTAATTGTTCGCGTGAGAGATGTTATCTACATAATAATTCAGTATATATATTTATTTATTTGTTTTTATCTATTTTTGTATATTGGCATATCACGCACAAACTGCAGACTCTAGGTTTGATTTTAATCGTCGTGGATCCTTGCAGGTATATTTGTGGTAATCATTGATACAGATTTTTACAATTTCTCAAAAATATTTAATGTTATTTACTAATTACTAAAAATTTAATCTTAATACAAAAATTTCAATTAATGAGATAAATATTGAAAGTGACATTCCTTTTTTTAAATTTTTCGCATATTTAGCAGTGGCACTTTGTTTTTTTCCTTTTGAAACATTAAGATAATAAAGAAAAAATAACAACTAATGACTCTAACAATTCATTACTAATGTTCGATTTTTAAATGGAACAAACCACTACGGGCTTACGACCGTCTTCTACTGTTATTTCGAAGGCTGGCTTAGTGTGATCACTTTACGTTAACAACGTTCGCCATTAGGTGGTAATGTTTGTCTCCGAAACCTATCCTATCTTAAGATAATACTATAGACTCCTGGTCCTGAATAGGGGAAATCTGCAGACAAAACCTGTTCAACAACCTACTGCTCAAGTCTGACTAGCCAAATCAACAACGCAAAGCAAGACGGGTATCATCAGTTAGTACCGAATAATTTTATTTTGGGAAATGTTTTGGCAAGTTGTAACAATATCGGTTGACCCACCATGTAGGTACACAGTCGGGCAGAGCAAACAGAGCTGGGCCCCGGAAAACAAAAAGGCTTTGTGCTCGGAACAAATGATCCTACCAACTGGCAATTGTACCCCAGAAGCAGCTCTGCTTTTTAATATTATATTCATACGATGTACCCACCGAGTTAGCAAATTAAATGCTAATATTTATAACCTAATATTATTGTTTCAACATTTAATTGTTGAATTCGAACCAAAGCCGCGTGAAACTTCTGCAATATGTTTGAGGTTAGGTTAGTGACGCACCATGCATTAACAAGTAGTGGAGCTCAGTTTTTATACAAAGCACGTTTTTGTTTAGATCATATATATTATTATTTTACGCAGATTTATTAATGAGTACCTAACTGTAATAGTCGAAATGGTAGTCATTATTGACGCTACGCTGTTGAATTACCGTTAAGCATATCTAGTCACATTTATTATCAACGAGATACTTTTTGACGTAATTCTGGTAGGCAATATTTTTGAGTGATGTCACTCGAAAATATAACCATTAATTTTTATTTATTTATTTTTTACCCATCTTGCCGTTTCCCGAAGGTGGTAGGCAGAGAGTACGGATTTCCATGCTTTCCTACCCAAAAAAAACTCTTTCGCTTCTTCCAAACGCATAATATTCCGCATACATAGTGGATTTTCTTCTATTCCTTTTGCTCCTGACTTGGCCCTCCTCTAAGACTGAACCGATATGATCGGACCATGTCATTCGAGGTCGGCCTCGTCTGCGTGCACCCATTCTTTCAGATTTATATATCCTTTTAGTCATTCTCTCCTCGTTCATTCTCTCTACATGCCCAAACCACCTTAATTTATTCACCTTCATTCTAGTCACTACGCTAACATCCACTCCACATTCCTTTCTAATATAAGGTGTGTAACCGTTAATTGGGAAAACCAATATCAAGCGATTTCAATCAATACGAGCGATATTGCTTATGAAATCGATCGAAGTGAGTATAGCTGCACTTGATTTCAAACTAATGACTTCCCCGTGTCAAAATAATTATCATCATGGCTGCCATATTTCGTTTTTGTCAAACAAATTCATCTTGATTAGGAATCATAACCATCGTTAACGCATATTTTATGATGAAATGAGAGAATTTTGAAGTGATATTTTTACTGAAAATAATAAGATATTTTGTTTAGATTGTTGTTTTATAAAGATGTACCTAACTGAGAAAAAAGATGACTGAGTAGTTATGACAAAAATGCGTTCCTCTAAAATTATGTCCGGTCAAACTGAGGCTTTCTGAGCTTAAATTGATCGAATAGCGGGTCATTTTAGAGGAAATACAATAGTTTTAAGTGGAACAGTCAGTTAAAATTGACTTTTTTCCTATATTTTTTGGCGGATTAGCTTTAGCGGATCCGATAGCGAATCGAGGTGTTAGAAAGGTAACTCCAAAAGTTAAACAAGAGTGCAGGTTCATTCTTTTTGTCTACCCTTTAAAGGATACGGGGTGATATGTATTATAGTATACAACGTGTTATTTCATAATATATATTATTGGATTTCAGCAAATTAATAAATTTTCCTTATAAATAAACGTTTAATAAAATATTTCAGCATCGTTTGAAGATTGAAAGATTTTATATTAAAAATTGCCCCCCCCCTCCAGTATATGGAGGTGTTTATAAATAGAACTGAATTATTTTAATAAAGGAACAAAAGTATTTTGATTAAAAACGAGGTAGGTATGTTGTGTAGGCGCGCAACACAACATTTTTTTATAAGTTGGATACTAATATACATAGGTGAATGGAAATATTATATTAAAAACAGTGAAGTGTTTGGTAGCCCAGCGGTTCGGTCGATAACGTACTGAAAGCCGTGGGTTCGAATCCCAGTGCCGATCATTTTTCCACTTTCACAACACATGCTTTGCTTTCTGTGAAAAATGTCGGAAGAGTATTTGTGTTCACTTTGGGTGATCCAAGATTCATGATTCTTACAACGCCTCTGCCCCCCCCCCCTCCCCCTTGTGTTATTTTGGACCCTCCCCCTCTTTTTTACACTAGCTGATACCCGTCTTGCTTTACGTTGTTGATTTGGCTAGTCAGACTTGAACAGGTTTTGTCTGCAGGTTTCCCCTATTCATGACCAGGAGTCTATATTATTATCTTAATATTTCAGAAGGATAAAATAAGAGTTACTGCTAAATATGCCAAATTTTTTAAAAAGGAATTTCACTTTCAATGTTTAGTTAAAAAA
The DNA here is from genome assembly GCA_963576905.1 of Mystacides longicornis. Lineage (NCBI taxonomy): Eukaryota > Metazoa > Arthropoda > Insecta > Trichoptera > Leptoceridae > Mystacides > Mystacides longicornis. Next base: position 32,374,969 of record OY756429.1, on the reverse strand, counting down.
AAGGAAGAGGAAAAATTAATACTCACTGTTAAATTGTTAAATACGCGAAAAAAGTACCTAGAATGTGTCTATTGGTTTTGTAGTACCTAATGCGAATCCTCCATACTGTGTGTAGATATAGGTACTTACCTACCTAGTATAATATTTGACCTACTTAACTGACAGTTGTAATTGAGGTACCATACGAGAGAGAGGGTGCAAGCGAACTCTGCTTTACCGGCTTTTGGCATCTGTCATGGCGTACCTTATTTTTGATATTTTCTGTGAAAATCTTTATAAAATAAGAATTAAAAGACTTCTAGGTACTTATATTATTTGTATTTCAAATTAAACTTCAATCGATTACATACATTTTCATACCTTAATGCTACAGTCTACACAAAATTTAGTCGTATAATTATTTTTATTTTAAAACATGACTAGGTATCTAATTTATTGAAATTTTCGTATGAAGATTTAAAATTTTTAGAAATTTGTAAATAACATATTTGAGAGTAGAAGAGAGAGAATATATTTGAGAAATTGGAAAAATTTGTATCTAGGATTACCACAAATATACCTGCAAGGTTCCACGACGATTAAAATCAAACCTAGAGTCTGCAGTTTATGAGTGATTTGAAAATATACAAAAATAGAAACAAAAATTTATACATACATAACTGAATTATTATGTGGATAATAATGTTTTGGCAATGCTGAATTACCGAATGCGCGTGTGTTACCACTACTATATAAAGAGATTTGAGTAAATGAACGGGGTTATATATTATGCATTAACCTTTTGGTTGTTGGTCATATTGTAACGGTTATATAATGTTGATTGTTGGTTATAAATATGTTTCCAGCCTCACGTTTACTTGCCTGTTGTAAGTTATTCCAATTGAAACTATATTATTTCCCCCGCCGTATTGTTGCCCGTTGCTCATTGTGTTGGCCAGTTTCTTTACAAAGATTGCGTTTCAATGATTTCCTCGACGGTTTTCCAATCTATAACAGTCGTTCAGTTCAGACATCCATTGAATAAATCAGGTCGCTTGCATATTTTTCAACTAGCTTCGTTCGTGTGACTGTCAGGAGCAATCAGAATGTAATTTAAGTTAGACAATAATTACTTACTTTGTTTTTCTACAGATGTTTTGTGTCACCAACTGTCACAGTGATATGCATTTAAATAATATGATATATGTACCACGCAGAAGATGCGGTATTCAGGACAAAAATGACAAAATTTATGTCATATTTTGTGGTGAAAAGACGTTGAAGATAAGGAGTGACTGCGTAAATAAAACACAATTACTTATAATTACTATGATGTAATAGAAACCTTTTATCGCAAAAATAATAAGGCGTAGCTATATTTATTTGATTGACTAATGACTTTTTCCGTTTTGTTATTTTAAGTTATTATGACAAGCGGCATTAAAAATAAAAAAAAATATAGAGACTCTTGTTAAGGTAATACAAACACAAAACACGCAGAAAATTTGTGAAAATAATATACCAACAACATCAATAACAGTTACTAATGACTGACAATTCACTAATTCTGTTCGATTTTAAATGGCATGAACAAACCACTTCGGGCTTACAACCGTCTTCTACTGTTATATTTAGAAGGCTGGCTTAGTGTGATCACTTGACGTTGAAAAGGTTCGCCATTAGGTGGTAATGTTCAAATCCCCGAAAATCCTAATAATTATTAGAATTTTCAACATGTTCAACATATGAAAAAATGCCTGTTGCTTAATTTAATACCTACTACATTTTTAATACGATGTGTTAAAATTTTTGTACTTAATTAAGCATCAGGGATTTTACATCAGGAAAATTACATATTTGCATAATGATAGTTTTTGGGTTTACCCCCGCGTTCCGCAGCGTCCGTTGTGGATGCGTTTCCCTCTATTTGTTCCCTATTGCTCTTAAGGGCGATGGGTCCAAGGATGGGAGGAGTGCACCTGGAATGACGCTGAGGGGAAGTGTTCTGGATGTACCTTGTCGAGGTGTGGGGGCTTCTTCTTCCGGTCTTCTTGTGCACTATTTGCACAGGAACACTAGGAGGAGATCTAAATGCCAGAACTAACGAGGGAAACGGGATTTCAACCTGCACAGGGCAGCAGCTGTGCGAATACCGTTCTCTGCTCCAATTGATCTCAATAACATTACCCGATCAACAACTGCGGTGTAGAAGGAAAGGGGAACCCACTACACTATAACATCTCCCAAGAAAGCCAATCATGATAGAAAACAGAGATATGGATATGTCATGCGATCCGACTGACGCTCGGCGCTTACCCGGGTCCGGGCCGGGAGGTGTGAAATGGACTACCGGCCACGTGGTGGTGGGCAACCAGGCTCCACGCGGAAATAACATGACTGGACGTCCAAACAAATGCCCGTCCATCAGGCAAAAGAGCAGAATAGGCACATGGAATGTGCGCGGATTGTTGCAGCCAGGAAAGGTCGAAATTGTCGAGAGAGAAATGAAAGAACATCGGATGGATATACTGGGCATCGCCGAAACACATTGGAGAGGAACAGGCCACTATACAACGGCCAATGGAAACACTATCTACTTTACAGGACCTGAGAACACTAGCACAGGAGGGGTAGCCATTGTAGTCCCGCCAACGTTCAACAACTCAGTTGTTGGATATAGGGCGATCTGCGATCGGATTATACATCTTAAAATGATGACTCAACCATGCAAATTAAATATTATTCAGATATATGCGCCAACAGCAAATTCCGAAGATGAGATTATAGATCAATTTTATAAGGATCTTGAATGCTACTCATTCTAGGAGATTTTAATGCTAAAATAGGAGACACTAGAAAAGATGAACATCTACGTCCCACGGTGGGAAAATACGGGATAGGTACCAGAAACGAGAGAGGAGAAAGGCTGATTCAGTTTTGTGTAGAAAATAATCTAATTATTACTAACACTCAATTCCAACACCACGTCAGACGTCTTTATACGTGGAGATCACCCGGAGAGAGGTATAGAAACCAAATCGATTTCATTATCATAAGAAATAGATGGAAGTCTTCTATACATAATGTCAAAACCTACCCCGGAGCTGACTGTGGCTCAGACCACCAACTCCTCGTGTCTGGCTGCAGATTGCGATTTAAAGTAATTAAAAAACCGGAAAAACCCACATATAAACTCAAAGGACAGGCACTCCTAAAATATGGCACAGAAGTGAAAGAGAAATTGAGTAATATACAAATTCCCCCAGACGAAAGTGCGGAGAGCTCATGGCTGAACTTCAAGTGTATCGTTAACAAAGCGGCAGAAGAATGTGCGAGATCATCTAGAAGAGAAAAACGCAAACCTTGGTTAAGCGATAACACCTGGCTTATGATCAATGAAAGGAAGGATTTCTTAAAAAAAGGGTTACAGAGTGCAGAAGAGAGACGAGAATACTCGGATTTGTCGAAGAGAATAAAGTCTGGATGTAGAAGAGATAAGAATGAATATATTGAGAATGTGTGCATAGATATCGAAAATCACAGCCATGTAAACCAGACCAAAGATCTATTTGATAAAATAAAACTTCTGACACGAGAATTTAAACCAAGAACATGCTGCGTTGAAGACGAAAATGGGCGAGTCCTGGATGAATACGAAAAGGTCCTAGAAAGATGGAGAAGATACTGCAAGGACTTGTACAATGACCCGACAGATGATAACATCGAAGGGATAGAAGACTATGATCGTGAACCAGACATACTATTGCGGGAAGTAGAAGAAGCAATTGATAAACTGAAAAACGACAAATCCCCAGGCTCGGATGGCATCACAGCGGAACTTATAAAACACACCGGAGATTTGGGTGTGAAACAAATCCACGATATATGCCAGAAAATATGGAAAACATCGAAATGGCCGAATGATTGGGTAAAGTCTATGTTCATCCCGATACACAAGAAAGGATCTACGATGAAGTGTGAAAACTTTAGAACAATTGCCCTCATATCCCACCCTAGCAAGGTTATGCTTCAAATAATTAAACAAAGATTAAAACACTACACAGATGCTCAAATTCCACCGGAGCAGGCAGGCTTTGTGAAGGGAAAGGGGACCAGAGAACAGATATTAAATGCAAGACTGCTCATAGAAAAATCAAGAGAATTTCAGATCCCAATGCTGATCTGTTTCTTAGATTATAGCAAGGCATTTGACTGTGTGAACTGGGACTCACTTTGGAGAGTTTTAAATAATATGGGCGTACCACACCATCTGATCACATTGATTAGGAGTCTGTACAGTTCTGGCACAGCAACTGTTAAAATAGGAGAAAACACCTCACGTGAATTCAGTGTTAACAAAGGAGTACGCCAAGGGTGCATTTTATCCCCCGATTTATTTAATATATATGGCGAATATATAATGAGAAAAGCTCTAGAAAACTGGCACGGAGGAGTTTCGATCGGAGGCAAAAAAGTGTCAAATCTTAGGTATGCAGATGATACCAACCTATTTGCATCCAGCGAGGCTGAAATGGTGGAACTACTCCATAGAGTAGAGGAGGAAAGCCTAAAGCTGGGACTTAAGATTAATAAGTCGAAGACCAAGCTAATGATTGTAGACCGAGCGAACACCTTACAAATGACAGATGCACTTTCGGACTTGGAAATAGTTGACAAATTTATTTATCTGGGGTCCACAATTACCAACCTAGGCGAGTGTGAAACCGAGATCAGGAGAAGGATAGGTATGGCAAAGAGTGCAATGACCAGTCTCAATAAGATATGGAGGGACAGGAACATATCCAGAAACCTGAAGGTTAAGATCGTGCGCACACTTGTTTTCTCGATTTTCTTTTACGGAGTGGAATCGTGGACTCTGCGAGCTAGAGACAGAGACAGAATAGACGCGTTCGAAATGTGGTGCTGGAGAAGAATGCTGAAAATCCCATGGACAGCAAGAAGAACTAACATCTCAATTCTTCAAGAACTCCGCATCACGGTGAGATTGTCGTCTCTCTGTCTCGAACGCATACTTAAGTTTTTTGGACACATAGCTCGTAGAGGGGAAGACAGCCTTGAGAAATTAATCATGGTCGGAAGAGCGCCTGGTACAAGACCAAGAGGCAGATCTCCGATGCGATAGACCGACCAAATAAAGCAAAATATTCCCACCACGACACTACATAGAGCCGTCCATCTGGCAGCCGACAGAACATCCTGGCGAGCAATGGTCCACAACAGAGTGCATGATGGCCACGACCCTCAGCATTGAGGACGACGACTGGTAAGGTAAGGTAAGTTTTTGGGACTAAAAGGTCGTGTCTTTGTTTGTTTTATTTATTTTTTACCCATCACGCCGTTTTCCGAAGGGGGTAGGCAGAGAGCACGGCCTTCCATTCATTCCTATCCAAACAAACCTCTTTCGCTTCTTTCAAACGCATGACCCGCATACATGCTCTTCTATTACTTTAGCTCCTGACTTGGCCCTCCTCTAAGACGGCACCGATATGGTCGGACCATGTCATTCGAGGTCGTCCTCGTCTGCGTGTACCTACCCATGTTTTTTTTTTGTTTATTCACTTTACGAAACGTCAGCTCCTGACGAAGATTTCCAAAGCGAAATAGAAACGTAGAGGGAACAAACCAAAAAACTACCATTATTCTACAGATTCCGGTCGTGAAAGCCTTAAACAATAGGAGAAAAAAGGACATCTGGATTTCATTTATGGTTCATGTAAGTGTGCCGAAAAACTAAAATGTATGCAGCGATCCATGGAAAGATCCATGCTTGGTATAACCCTAAGAGATAAAATAAGAAATGAAGAAATTAGGAATAGAACCAGAGTGGTAGACATCATGGATCGCATAGCAAGACTTAAGTGGCAATGGGCAGGACATGTTGCAAGACAGGATCCCACAAGATGGACTCCAAAGATTTTGAGATGGAGACCCTGGGAGAATAAGAGAGGCGTCGGAAGACCTCAAAAAAGATGGTCCGATGATATAGCCGCTGTGGGGGGGAAAAACTGGCTGCAAATGGCAGCAAATAGGAAGAGATGGAAGAGTATGGAAGAGGCCTACGTCCAGCAGTGGATAAATAGAGGCTGAAAAGAAGAAGAAGAAGAAGAAAGTGTGCTCATCTTGAGAAATGAACTATTTGATTTGTACAAATTACTACATACACCCACTCTTTTGCGTATTATCTATGAAGGTACGTTCATATAATAGCTGTAGTCAGGCAGGTACTCAACCGCAATCAAATGTTTTCCTCGAATCCCCAGTACTTCGAACTTAACCAAATTATCTACCTAAAGAGTTTTATTAAATTCTTTCCGAACAAAACATACACACTACCGTGTGCGTCTTCCTATGAAGTAATGTTATGTGGGTTCTATATCAAATAAACGATATTAATATTCCTTCAGACAGAGAGATAATATGGTTTCATGCTTGAGATGTTCCGCATACCGCCCCGCCCAGGTGGATTCATCTCACTAGCGGTGGCCGGCCTCGTCGTGTGCTTTATATATAAAATATCGTTCTTTTTTCAAAAGTCTCTATAAACAAATAAAATGTTGTATTTGCTATTTCACTCTAACAAGTATTTAAAACGCAGAGATGGAAAGAGAAAGAAAATCGTTCGAAAAATATCGTTCCTTTTTCAAAAGTCTCTTTATACAAATAAAATGTTGTATTTGCTATTTCACTCTAACAAGTATTTAAAACGCAGAGATGGAAAGAGAAAGAAAATCGTTCGAAAAATATCGTTCCTTTTTCAAAAGTCTCTTTATACAAATAAAATGTTGTATTTGCTATTTCACTCTAACAAGTATTTAAAACGCAGAGATGGAAAGAGAAAGAAAATCGTGAGAAATATATATCCCCGCCATTCGCGACGAAAGGACACTGGCTAGTTATGAAATTATTACTTAACTAGTTGACTCAACGAACTTCGTCCCGCCCGAAATAGAAATTCCGTTGTATTATGTCATTATGTCGTAAGCTGAATCAAATTTTTATTTGGACCAATTATTTCAAATCAGATCTTTAGTTTCAGAGATTAGCGCGATAAAAATGATAGTATGTACTTGCACATACTTAATATCGGATACATGAAGTATGCATGTAATTTCGTTACAAGTGATTCTTAAAGGATTTTGCATTGAAATAAATTACGCTTTGAATGACTTAAAATAAAAACACATTTCAATATATGGATTCCCATCAATTAATTAAAAAAAAATTGCCTTCCATCTGTATCCCTTTACCTACCTCCAAACATCTTAATATTTTTATTAACATGGCATATTTTTATATGCCATAATATTTTTGAAAATTTGTTCCGAAAAATTTCATGTTATTTATTGTTCTAATTTATAAAGAAAGGTAGTATGTAGATACCTACTTATTTTGAATATGCAGACAAATTAGCAATGCCTTCTTCCAATCCGGGACCCATCTTAATTATATACTCTACATACTGTACTGTAGTTAACTACATACTGTAGTTAGCTGTAGAAAATTAGCAAACAAGCTGGAAGCCAACAAAGACAGTTTACACAAGAACCTGAACAAGCCAAGAAGCAAATGTAATGAGAAGTAATCAGTACTAAAAACTAATCACTGTGTACTTTAAACAGTCCAATTTATGAAGTCCATTGGACGATTTATTTTAAAATTTTCTCTTCTAATTATTAGTTATGAGTAAAAAGAATATTTCACATATTACAATCCCTCCATACCTACTAGCTTTTTTAGGGGATTTATTGCGCTCCGACCTGTAAAGTAGTGGTCTATGGCTCTTTCCCTACTTGCTCATGGTGTTTTCCAATTAGAGCTTCCCCACTAATCCCAAACGCTTCAAGAAGTCCAGTATTAGCAGGGGATACCTACAAGGTGGCGAAGTCCTCCACCTCTATCCTGTGTTTACCAAAACTTCTTGCTCTCGCATAAAATACTGCATCGCAGTCTGTAAGTAAGTGGTGAGGTGTGTCTACTCCTTCTTTGCAGAATCTACCTACAGGTTCCATCATCTTCGAGTCCCAGCTACCTCAGATGTTCCCTAAGTCTACAGTGGCCCGTTAAGAAGGCTGTTAGGGTTTTTAAGACCTATATTTTTACTTAGATTCAAACATGTTTTGGTTCTTCTGGAGTTAAAACCACCAAGAAGAACCACCTTGGATTGCCTAAGTCGGGGAAGGTTGCTCCACTGTTCTTCTCTTTCTTCTCTTCCTTCTTATCTCTTCTTGGAAGAATCTGATACCTAGACCGCAAAAAGGTTCTGGTCCAACTAAGTGTATTGCTGCACCTCTTTTCGCTAGCCTATCTGCTTGTTCGTTGCCCTTCACCCCGACATGTCCCGGGACCCAGAAGAGAGTGCCATTATTATTCTTGCTCCCTACTGGCTTACCACCATTGTCTACTCCTGTTCCAGATGCTGGCTGATTTGCGGCTTAACGTTAAGAACGTTAGATGGGCAAAATCGTCGAATGTCTGCAATCGTCATGCGCAAACCAATTTTTTTTCAATGAAATGATCAGATCTGGGTTGGCTGGAAGAGATCCTTCGGGATAAGTCCGCCCTTTGACTCAATCAATGTTTCTATGAATAATTATTGTTTTTTATTTCACAATAAAGTTATATTTATTTATTTGAAGTAAGCACAAATATAATTTTGTCATCTTTCACAAAAAGGAAAGCATGCTGTGAAAGAAGAAGATTCGTCGGTATCTTCGTCTTTCACAATAAAGTTTTCCGACGAAAGTGTTGGTTTTTTCTATTTTTCTCGCAATTAATTTTTTCACCTTTTGAAAATTTTGAAACCAAAATAAGTCTCAACGCTCCAGCCTTTGTCGTGTTTTAGCGAGATGCACGGCTTATCATTTTTATATATAAGATTTATTTTAAAATTACGTGTGGCATTGTTACAATTCAATATTATTACCTCTTAAGGTTCTTTAATAAAAACATATTACCTAATGATTTTGGAATGGTTAGGGAAGTAATAAATGAAAACCGTTACATCATTGTGGTTGTGGTAAGAATACATACATATACTTATTACACAATTGACTTATACGGTTATGTACTTACCTTCTTTATTATATTCCTGCTAGCTGCGGATTTCGGAACAAAATATCAAAATTTTATGGCATTTTTTGTCAACGAGGTACGGAGGGGAAGAAGTAAAGACTGCGCCAAAAAATCATCAGATCTTAATCTATGCTAAACTAGACCAGAATTCTGACTGACTGATTGACTAACGCCACCTACCCGGAGTGAAATCCGCGGTCCACGTTGACATTGGACGCTATCTACGTAGAGGAGCGTGAGTTTTGTTGTTTGAAACGGGCGGATACACACCCATACACCATACGCGTTAGTTTTGTTTAGACAAAAATTTTAAAGTAGTTACAGCCATCATTTACGTAAAAAGTTCCATACTATACAGTACAATGGCCTTTTTTAGCAAATACAATAAGGTGGGGTCATAATATTATTTATTCGAAAATATTTCCTGTCTCTTTTTGTTTTGCTATTATTAAAAGAGTGGTATGAGCGAGATAGCAAAAACAACATGACTGTTTCTAGAAACTTTAAAAATAAACCTTAGGCCATCATTTTTTTAACAAAAACCGCCATTTTTTCATTCATTTGTTTCAGCGAATTAAAAGGATTATTCCGGAGGACGAGTATTGTTGTTGATATAAAATAAATTTCTTGTGATGTTTTGTCAAAGGAAAACACAAAACGTCTGCGGTGACTTTCATACATTTTTTTATATCAGAGACGAACAATGCGCGGTGGAATCCCTTTCAAAAAAATACCCAACTATTGTACTCGGAAATAATAATTATTATTAATTATAATTGGTTTATGATTTGTTGCGAGGTGCCTCCGTAGTCTATCTACTTCGCTACCTTCTCCTTGCAGAAGATTTACAAGTGCGGGCAATTGAATTTTTTTTTTTGGTTAAACCTTTACAGAGGGGTATTTACCATTCATTTACGTCACTAGGGGTCACCTGTCATCGTGTGACGCAATTAATATTCTGGCGCCAAATACATGACAGCAATCGCAGTCTTTAAATTTGGTTGCTGTTCTCAAAAATTTACATCTGATAGCTCTATATCTCATTAATTATTAAATATCTACTTGTTGTATACATGGGATTTTTAGACATGTTGAACACGTTGAGAATTATTCTCATGATTAGGAGTTTCGGAGATTTAAACGTTATAGGTACCACCTAATAGAGAACGTTGTTGACGTAAAGTGATCACACTAAGCCAGCCTTCGAAATGACAGTAGAAGACGGTCGTAAGCCCGTAGTGGTTTGTGATATTTAAAAATCGAACATGAGTAATGAATTGTTAGAGTCTTTTTTTTACCCATCACGCCGTTTCCTGAAGGGGGTAGGCAGAGAGAACGGACTTCCATTCTTTCCTATCCAAACAAACCTCTTTCGCTTCCTCCAAACGCATAATTTTCCGCATACATGCTCTTTTATTCCTTTTGCTCCTGACTTGGCCCTCCTGTAAGACGGCACCGATATGGTCGGACCATGTCGTTAGAGGTCGGCCTCGGCTGCGTGCACCCATTCTTTCAGATTCATATACTTATTCTTTTAGTGATTCTCTCTACATGCCCAGACCACCTCAATTTATTCACTTTCATTCTAGTCACTACGTTAACATCCACTCCACATTCCTTTCTAATATGACCATTCCTCACCCAATCAATCAGTCTCTTTCCGCATATCCTACGCAGTGATCTCATTTCCACAGCATTTTTTTAGTTATTAGTTATTATATTCGTTAACAACTGTTGATTAATATTCAAATTTTCTGAATTAGTTCACTTTTATACCACCAGGGCGGTAGTTTCATATGGCATGGTCTCGTTGTCAGGGTGGTTATCAGCCACTTTATTGACACTAATGCTGTACCCGTATGGAGTATGTGCGTCCGTACTTTGAAACAACAGAAGTCACCTATGTGATCGTGTGAACGTGTACGCGGTACGCGGGAAACCGACGGAAATTGATATTCACTTCGAGTGAACACAGATCAATTATTTTTTCTTAAAAAATAATTGTAAAACGGAGTTGTCAAATAATACCTGCTGTTGATTTATTGGGGATAAGCTAAATGACAGCTGACATCTATGATGGGCTGTACACCCATCTTTAGATAAAAAAATGACATTGATATGACATTTGGCTAAATTATAAATCAAAACCAGACACGAATATAATATATTAAGGTATTCATTTCTCGAACTACTGTTGAACGAATTAAATTTGGGAGTCTAGAAATAAGTTGTTAAGAGATATACCTACCTATGTAATCAAATTGATTTTGTAAGTTCGCGTAAAAACGTGAGTTTTTTTTTTTAACTTAGGTAGGTATATAAAAATCAATTTGTTGGAGTTACAAAAGGTAGATGCAGGTACTTGGATACTTTCTGATTACTGAGAGTCTCAGAAATGAACACTCTTAGAAGCATTGCTGAGAAGACTTTCAGAGATAGGATAAGGAATGGTAAGAGAAATAATATACGAGGCTGAAGTTAATATACCAGTTAGATGGGGGGGGGGGGGGGCAAATAACAAGATACTGGTATGCACATGTGAGGAAGATGGAACATCCATTCTTTCCACATAAATTTAATTCAGCTTTTATGTCGTAAACTGTATTTAATTCATGTAATAAGTCAAAATTATTTAGGTTAGTTGCCAATTGTAGTTATAGTTAGTTTTAAGTTTAAGGTATGACGAATGTTTTTAGTTTGTAATTAGTCTCTAAGTAAACCCCGATTTGACAATCCCACCATCGGTGAGGCTCGCCACCCATCATGTCGTGTCAAATAGGGGAGGCGCAAAGAGGAGAGCGGACGAGTGTAGGTTTGGTGTGTGGAATATCAGGGGATGCATGGATGCTAAAATTAATGAAGTTATTGATATTATGAATGATAAAGGTCTAGATATTGTATGTCTGAATGAAACAAAGAAGAAAGGCTGTGGTATGATTGATAAAAATGGGTTGAATGTTATGTGGTCTGGTGTGCCTGAGTCGGAGCATGCGAAACAAGGTGTGGGGGCTATTTTATCAAAAAGAATGAGTGAATGTATGAAAGATTTTAAATTTGTTAGTCCTAGGCTTATTTGGATCCGTTTCAGAATAGGCATTACGAGGATTTTCTTAGTAATAGGATATGCTCCTTGTGATGGCGTCTCTGATGCCGAAAAGGATGAGTTTTGGGAAAACGTTAGTGATATTGCAGAAAACCGAGGGGATAACGAAAGATTAATTTTAGCGGGTGATTTAAATGGGTGGGTTGGTGTTAGAAGACAGGGTTATGAAAGGGTTCTGGGTGCATATGGGGATGAACGGGTTAACGACAATGGAAATAGGATACTGGATTTATGTTTAGAAATGGATCTCTTTGTTGCAAACACCTTTTTTGCACACAAAAAGATCCACAGATACACGTGGCAAAGAAAGGATGAAAAAAGTATGATTGATTTAGTGTGCGTGGATTCTAGACTGAGGGGTTTGACCACGGATACTCGGGTTTTTCGAGGTGCTGAACTAGGGACGGACCATTTCCTTGTAGTTGCAAGAATTGATCTGTTCCGTGGTTGGCGATCGAGACCGAGAGAAGTGGGAAGCTCCAAAAGGATACGAATCGAAAAGTTAAATGAGGATAATTGTAAGGATGAATATGTAAGATTAATTGAAAGCACGTTGAACAACTTAGAATCAATCAATTATAGCTTAGAGGAACAATGGGAAATCATAAAACAATCTTTAGTAAATAGTGCGATTAAAGTATGCGGGGAATCTAAAACGGGTAGGAAAAAAGGTGATGCATGGTGGGACAAAGAAGTGAAAGCGGCTGTGGATAAAAAACAGAATGCGTGGAAGAATGTAGTTTGTGCGAAGAATGACTCCGACAAAACAGTTATGTATGATATTTATAAGAAAGAGAAGAATGCAGTTAAGAAACTTGTGTGCTTGAAAAAGAAAAAATTAGAGGATAATGAATGTAAAAAATTAAGTGCGAATGTGAATGGCAATTTAAAGCTTTTTTGGAAGGAAGTGAAAAGGAAAAGGTCTGGGAAGGATGAGAAAGTGAATTGTTTGAAAGATAAAAATGGATGTATGCTGACACAGGAAAATGATATAGGTCTGAGATGGAAAGAGTATTTTGAAGAGTTGTTTGAAACCAAGGATGGATGCGGCAGTTTGTGCCAAGTAAGTATAAATGGACAGGGTGATGAGAGTCAGCAAATCAGTATGAATGAACTTATGAATGCGCTTAAAAAAGCAAAAAATGGGAAAGCGTCAGGTTGCGATAGGGTAGCAACGGAGCTTATCAGGTATGGCGGCCGAGTGACGCTGCAGTGGTGCCTGGAGCTTTTCAACTTGTGCTGGACGGAAGGCCGTACCCCAGGTGACTGGAGGAAAGCCATTATCTGCCCTCTGTACAAGGGGAAGGGCTCCCGGTTGGACTGTGGCAACTATCGTGCAATCAGCTTGTTGAGCAACGTGGGTAAATTATACAGTAGAATTTTAGTAGAAAGGGTTAGAACAATAACTGAAAATAAAGTTTGGGATGCACAAGGGGCTTTTATGAATGGGAGGGGGTGTGCCGATCAGATCTACGCTCTGCGGATGATTACGGAGAAGCTTTTGAGTAAACATCAGAAGCTTTTCTGTGCATTCGTAGATTTGGAAAAGGCATATGATAGGGTAGACAGGGGTAAATTATGGGAAGTTCTATCAATGTATGGAGTGAATAACCGGTTGATTCGTGCCATTGCTTCGCTATATTCGGAAAGTACTGCGTGTGTGAAGGTGAACAGTCACCTTTCACCGGAGTTCTATCTTACGAAAGGTGTGAAGCAAGGGTGCGTCATGTCACCCTGGTTGTTCAATTTGTTCTTTGATTTTTGCGTCAGTGGGTTAAAAGATATAAATATAGGGGTTGAATTGAATGGTATAAAGGTATGTGCGCTTATGTATGCAGATGATTTAGTACTTATGGCTGAGTGTGAAAATGATTTGCAAGAACTTGTGTCAAGTGTGTTTGATTGTGCAAAAAATGGTCTAAAAATGAATGTAAGCAAAACAAAGGTGTTGGTATTTGAAAGGGATGAAGCAAGAACGAATTGCAAAGTAACCGTAGAAAATGAATGTCTTGAGCAAGTGAATGAGTATGTGTATTTAGGAAGCATGTTTAGTCGGGATGGAAAGTGTGAAAAAGAAATCGAACGTAGGAAAGTTGCTGGTCGCAGGGTGGGCGGTGCATTAAGACCTATAATGAGAAACAACAACGTCTCACTACAAGCAAAGAAACTAGTGCACAACGCAATCCTGCTACCATCGATGATGTATGGTTGTGAAACGTGGACATGGACGAAAAAAGAAGAATGTAGTATAAATGCAGTAGAGATGAAATCTCTACGAAGAATATGTGGAAAAACTTTATGGGATATGGAAAGGAATGAAAATATTAGGAAAGAATGTGGTATGGAAGTAAGTGTTGTGACAAAGATGAAAGTTAATAAGTTGAGATGGTTTGGGCATGTGGAAAGAATGGATGCAAACAGAATGACAAAGAAAATTCATAAGGCTGAAAGGAATGGTGTAAGAAAGCGTGGGCGACCGAGAATGACGTGGATCGAACACATCGATTCCGTCCTCAAGGAAGGCCAGGTAAGAAGTAAGAGAAATAGGAGAAGCTGTATGAGAAATGGTATGTCGGTGGAAGAAGCGAAAGAAGTATGCTTGGATAGAAAAGAGTGGAGGTCCGTTCTCTCTGCCTACCCCTTACGGGACACGGCGTGATGGGTGTAAAAAAAAAAAAAAGTCAAAATTATTGTTTTTGTTCTGGGTAAGATTGAAGCTCGACGGGCGGGTTACCTGTGGTAGGTAATAAGTTTATTATATTAATTATCATCGTCCAAAATATCTGCATAAAAATCGGGATATTAATAAACTTCTGTAAAAACAAATAAATTGTTTTATTTAAATGCCCTATGAGATACTATGTAGTGTGTAAAGTAAGGTGGAGTTTGGTGCGGCCTTCCTAGGTGGCGCGTCCTCCCTGTATGTAGAGTGTAGATTCTGTAGAGCCACACATTCTAGAGGCGTACAAGACATCTATTACGCTGATGAATGACAGCCTAACACTACTCTTTTGTCTCTATCATTTTTCATTGTTCTCTCTCTCCTTGCGCTCGCAAAGTATGACGAAGTTTAACTTTTGCGCCGACAACTGTTATTACAATAATATTTTCTTCCCTTACATACATACTTTTTTACGAAACATTTGTTGTGTAACACTTGAAGGATGAATAAAACAGTACACACATAAACAGTACCAAGTGAACTTATCACCTATATCTATATGCGAATTAAAATGAGATACTATTACCTACAAAATCCAAACTCCAAAATCCCTTTACGCCCCACTTAGGGATTAAGGAGGCAACAAAAGCTCTCCATTGCGCTCGATCTTGCGTAATGTTTATGACCTCCTCCCACACCATGTTCAGATTCCTCAGCTCTGCTTCGAAGGAGCGGAACACAGTATGAAAGGGTCTTCTTCGTATTCGGGACCCTGATGAGAGGAAGAACATGCACCGCTCTCCGGCGGGTGCGCCGGCGTATAGCGTCGTTCGTGCGGTGGTATCATCACACACTCAAAATTCTCCTTAGGCACTTCATTTCGAAAGCTGAGACTTTTTGTGCCTGGGCTTTGGTCAGGTGCCAGGACTCACACCCATACAGGAGAATAGGCAACACGCACACATCAAACAGTTAACATTTCGTCTCGACAATTAACGCCGACACTACGCTACGAGATACTTTCATAAGTTTTTATTGCAAACTTCTCGATGTTTTTCCTATGATACGAATTTGATAACCGAAGTTTGGTAAGGTAGCCGAATGAAAGTTGGCCGTTTTTCCAACCGTCATGGTCCCGAAGAAGAGGAAGATCCTCTCATACCGTGTTTCGGCCCTACGAGCTGAGGGATTTGGTCTTGGTGTGGAGGAGGAGCGCAATGTTAGCTCTCGTTGTCTCCCTATGCCCCTGAGTGGGGTGTCAAGGGAGATTGATTGATTGATTTGATAAAACTTCTTAATCCAAACATAAAAATTGTGTGAAATTGCGTTATTAAGAAATCTCAAAGACCTTTCTATGAGACGAAACATGATGTGAATCGCCTTAAAACATCCTAAAGATAAGAAAACTTTTACAATATGTCATTGTAATGTGATCAGGAAAATATACTCTATTTTCAAGCTCTAGGTCTTTGTTTGTTTGGTATAAATGCACCTTAAGGAATCCTGACTGTAGAATTGAATAACTATCAATCAACCCGAACTTTACATAAATGTGTATACCTACCTACAGTAGGTACCTTTTCGTTGACCTTTCCACGATCCCGGATGGAGCCGACAAAGACCAGTATAAATTATGTGTAGATAGAATAATTTAATGGTACATTTATGAATTGACACACGAACAATTAATCTCCAACAGACACTTAGTGTGGGGTATTTTTAGTCCGTGCGCGGCCCACGGTCCCATGAGAGCCCGCCGGGGCTTTTAACTTTATGAGGGCAGCGTGATCTATGTCCGGACTAAGTGATATTTATATCAAGCGGTTTATTTCATAAACACGTCTGTAAATAACAGACCAACCTCAATGGAAGAACACCAATTTCTTTTTTTTTTTGTTTTTTTCATTTCTTTGTTTTCGTAAGAGCATTACGCCACACAACATAAGGTCGTTGCGATTTTGACCCATTTTTTTCTCATCATATCACTATATAATAAATATGTATAGGCGAAGCACGCGCGAACCATTGAAGCAATTTCGCTAATTGCCTTTTTTGGTTTTGTTTGCTACTATCGTGAAATATCAACATATAAAAAAGGCATGTAACCTTCTTAGTGCATGCTTTATAAAATACATTCTGCACGCAGTGAGTGTGGTGTTTCGCGCCAGAATCGTTGCGACAATAAAATGATATCTATTTTATTATCATACGAACTGATGTTATATTTTAAAGTATGTCCGTTGATTAATAATTGTCTGTCTTTATTATTTAAAATATGATGGGCCAAGATCTATGTTTTTACCGACTCCATTTTTCTTTTTTTTTTTTAAATCAGCGTTTTAATTAACTTTTTGTTCTTTTTTCTTTTGAGAATAAACCAATGTATAGACATGTTTAGGTATGCACATTGCACATATACTTTCTTTCTTTAATTTTCTCTTAACAAAATGCCCACGCAGCGACAGGTTTGTTTTTATCAGTTTTATTTATCAGATGTTGATTGTACCCACCTAACTATGTACAATTGTTTGGCGTGCGGTGAAGAGAACTGAACTGGGGCGCCGCATATTCAGCCGCGGAGAGGCACAAGCCGAGAGCTGAGGTGCGCTGAGGTGAGGTACCTGTTATTGGAACACTGGATATTCTATGTGTTTGTTTCATGTGTTTATTTTGTTTGTGTGGTTCAGTGTTATGTTGGTGTCTCTATGAAATAAATAAATATTAATAAACGGATTTTATTAGGTATATTAAACTAGCATAGCTGACAGTCGTTGTTATGTCTTGTATGTCTTGTCTTGTTATGTATGAATATTGATTTCACCCCCCCCCCCCCCCTATATACAGTGAAAAAAAAAACAGCCCGAAAAATTACAAAATAAAATAATAAGCCTATAACATTATTTTATTTCATTTTTCACACATAGTACAACAATAGCTATAGTAAAGGTATCAACTTGGTTTAAAAATTCTATTTTCTGGCAGAGTGGGACACAGCCAACTTCTGACCCACATTCCTCTACCTGCACACTTATTTTTGTTAAGGACCTCCACCCGAGATGAAAATATTTTTTTTCATTTTATCAATCTGGTCGTGTATAGTATAGCGCGAGCATTTTTTCCGCCCTACTAATAGAGGCGCCCGGGGCGGTCCGCCCCTCCGCCCCCCCCCCCCCCCTCTCGGTACGCCACTGCTTGGCACTCCACATCATGTCTTCAAGAAACAGATCTCCAGAGCAATTTTAAGCAATTCTACTACTTCGCGATAGCTTGTTGATTCTTCTTTTCCCACACCCATTCCTCCCTTTTTCCTTCCCTTCTTCTTGCACTCTCCATTTGTGTTTGAGTTTATCTTTAGCTATTTTCATATTTCACTTATACTAAGAGTATTCCTATTGATATTTTTTTTCTTTCTGGAACATCTTGTACCTGTTTCACTCAACAATATATTATAATGTAACATGTGACACACTCGATGGGGGTCAATTTAGTTTAAGGCCATAAATTAATTCTATTTCTACTTTTAATGTATAGTTGTCCTCTGTAGGTAATGGGTTTTGTTAACATAAATAAATAAATGTAACATAGGTATTATGGTACAATGACTTCCAGTTTTTTTTTCATGTGAGTGGCATACTACCTATAATCTCTCTTTTTTTAACATTAAATGTGTCGAAATTGTTGTCTCTTTTTATGAATTGTGAAAGTGTCATTCTTTTTTTTTCTGTGCTTATGTCAGTTATAGAGATCTGTTAAGCAATGAGAAGCTAGAATAGAATCCCTAGAACCTGTTTAATTACCTACCGATCAAGCCTGACATTCTGAATTAAAAACATAAAGCAAGACGGGTATTAGCTAGTATATAAATTATATGATAAATATGTAAAAATATGCAATCATGGTTTTCACTGATAAATTCAGACCCACGTCTACATATTATTTGACTATCATCAGTCAGTACATAGACTTGGTGGGTTTTAAAGGAATCCTGTTATGATTTTAAAATAGACCAACGCAATAAATTAAAAAGAAAAAATACGAAAAATGAGCCATCTATCCCAAAAACGTGAAAGTTTTATGTTTGCACAGAGCCACACCTAGGCTTATATTATAATATTATTATTATACCTACAACATAAATAATAGTGTACAAGGCCGTAGTCAGAAAATGATTTCGGAGAGGGCTTAGCTTAGTCACATCGTGGAACGGTAGAAAAATATATAAACAGTCTCATTAGTACTTATCAAATCTTCATTTCGGCTGACTACGGCCTTGATAGTGTGTATACGTACATATATATTATATACCTATAATAATTTTATTCATCATATTATGAAAAAGTACAGTGCAGTACCTCCCCACTTATGACACTTGATTGATCCGGCCTAAAATGGTACAATAATAATACGTCCATTGTAGGTACTTGACAAGGACATTACTAAAACATTTCGGTACACGGCTCTTCTTCCCCAATTAGGTGCTTGCGCGGGCCCCTACCCAGATCCGCTTCCAATTAAATGTTATTGTTACAAATAAAAACATTCGTTATTCTAATTTCGTTGAAATTTATTCCCCTCGTAAGACATTCTCTAAATAGCCGGATTCATAAAAATTAAAGGAGACTTTAACTGCTTGATTTAAAAACTACGATCAGTGGAAAAATAGCTCAGCGATAGAAAATATTACGGTCAAGCTGTCATCGAGATGGTTTATCGCAAATCGCTTGATTGTGAGCTGATGTCTGTATACTTTGACCCGCCATGTTGGATTATTTGACGTCAACTGACAGCTGTTTCCAGTATACAAGAACGCTTTCTGTAATAAATACACTGTATTTGACTTTTTTACCTTCCAATTATGTGCACCCTTCATATTCAGGTCCATTGTATTTTGGTTTATTTTTTTTTTTTTTTTTTTTTTTTTTATTTATAAAATGAATCTGTGCTCACTCAAAGTGAACACAAATACACTCCTTACTCTTTCACAGTAAGCTACTGAAAGCTTGTGTCGTGAAAGAGGAAGATGGTCGGCACCTGGGATCGAACCACGACGTCCGCAGTACGAAAGCCGGCGTTGTAACCGCTGGGTCACCAACCACTTCTGTTCATAGCAATCATAGAAAATTTAAACAATTAAAGCTAATATGCATTCCCGTAATCATTAGAGGGCTTACAACCATGATTCACCAACTAAATTTATAAGAAATAGGTCTGTATAATAACGTTTTGAAGAAAATACTAAAAGAATTCTTTTTAATTAGGTACAAATATTTAAGAACTATCTAACAACTAATGACTCTAAAAATTCATTACTGATGTTCGATTTTTGAATGGAACAAACCACCACGGGCTGACGACCGTCTTCTACTGTTGTTTCGAAGGCTGGCTTAGTGTGATCACTTTACGTTAATAACGTTCGCCATTAGGTGGTAATGTTTGAGTCTCCAACAGAATTGAAGTGATCAAACATGAATTGGTTCATTTTGGCTGAAACATAAAGGTTTCGTGTGATTTAATAATTAAAAAATAAGACACCTATTCTGCATCAATAACTCGTTCAAATCTGACATAGCGAATATTGGCAGTTACCACTCGCGTTGCCCAGCTTCTATTTGTTTGTTTACTAAATTTTGTATGAAATGTCATCTTCATACAACATAACAAACGCGGATTATATATTGTTTTATAATTGAAGTAAAAACTGATCAGTGATTTATTTATTAGATTTATCATATTATTAGCAACGTGTGAACACGGCATTTGCCCAGCGCCATTTTGTCTTTTTGGGTCCAAGACTGTACAGTAAGGTGTTTCCGACTCTCAGTGAGTCGCTCAATCCTGCCCAGACTAATCTAAAGAGTCTGATGACAGGATGGCTACTGGAGAGGGGCAGGGATGCGTCAGAGAGAGAACTTACATTCATTGAGAGATGAGGGCAGGGGGAGACAGGTAGGAGTGGTCAATTGTTGTGGAATTCGTTGTTTTTGATCTGGAATGGATGTGTGTATGTATGTGATGGCGTGTATAGGATAATGTGTGTACATGGGTATGTCCTGATCGTTTTCCTTTTTTCATTTTCTACTATTTTGTTTCTTCTGTGTTCTGATTGTTTTGTTTGTGTTTTTTTTTTTTTTTCTCTTTTTGTGTCTTTGTGTCTTCCATAGTACAGTGCCGCTATAATTAAAAATTAGTATCACCTCAACACAGGCTGTCGTCTAGTGAGGTGATAAATTCCAAATATGTACCTATATAAATTTCAAATATGTACCTATGTAAAAGTTGGAAAAATAAATAAATAAAAAATAAAAAAAAATATTTTGTACTGAGATATTCTATTGAATAAATGTTTATTATTATTATTATTATATGCAATCTTAGGATTAACGAATTTTTTATAAGTAAGACGTTAAGTGATCTATAATAATGACGGGTTTACTTAAGTGTAGGTTCTATTTATTTATTTTTAAATTCCAGCGGATGGCACACAAAGTTCTACGTTTCTGTAGTTTAATCTTTAACCACCTGAATTTGCTGCAAATGTAAATTATGTCATTAATATAATGAAATCTGACCCAGGCTTAACAGTAGATGATTAATTAATAATCCTTAGTGTTAAACACAGATTTTCGCGATGTATTTTGGGAATCAGGTGGAACCATTACAATGTCTCAAATGAGACCGTACGCGCTAGAACAGCATAACAGCCAACCACCGCAGTAATCCAGAATCGCAGATTGAGCTGGCTTGACCATGTTCTCAGCAAATCCCCCGAAAGTCTTGAATAGGTAGGTACTCAAGCATTTTCTGCAATCCGGATGGGACAAGAAGGCGAGACAGGCCAAAATTAACAATTAAGCCGGCATTAACTGCGGTTCTACAAGATGCTGGACTAAGCTGGGATGAAGCTGTGCAACTGGCGCAAGATAGAGAGGCTTGGAGGAACTTCGTGGCGTCCACATGCTCCACACTGGGAGCGAACGTGGATTAATTAAGTAAAGGTGTATATGTACAGTTGTTTACGATCACGAATAAATGTGTCTTGAAAGGCACGTTAAAAAGCAATTAACCTGGTAACTAAGTAGGTACCTACTGCATTCATAAATATTTAACGAATGGATGGTTTCATCCTCAAGCTTTTCTGAAGATGTGTATTTGTAGGTATACGATAATACTGTGGAGACAACAGTAGGTACTAAGACCACATAGCATGGTATGGGAGGAATACGATTTTTTACATATTATTTCGTTTAATAATACATAATATTATACCATAACAATAAACTAATCACGTACCTAATAACATAAAAATAAATAAATAAACACTTTTCTTTACAAAGTATAGCCGGTACAGCCGGCGGAACGTATTGCCTGAGGTAATTTTTCCCAGTCAACCGGTCCCGTCCAATCTGAGACAGGCCAACCCCGGGTAGAAATTTCGAGTGAAAGAGCGCTTGGAAAAACTCTGACCCGACCGGGAATCGAACCCGGGACCTCGTGATCTGAAGTTCACACCTTTACCACTAGGCTTCCTATTGAGAAATAAAATGACAAATTAAAAGAAAATCCGTGTAAACAAACTATGTCTATGGTAGCACTGCCCACTGTCAAATATTTTTTTTTACTTAAAAGAGACCGAGATAATTTAAAATAAGTACCTTTGACTGAAGAGGCCTTTTGAAACCTGCCGTAAGAACATTATTTATGTTTGCTTTGACATTTCGATACCCAATATAAACACACCTACTACATACAACAACAGAACTATCCGGCTACATTATCAGAATAAATCAATTCTGATTTGTTCCTTGTTATTTCGAAACAGATGTTATTTGATGCTAGAGTAACTCGAGTCAACGTATCCTATTATAACAGTTTCACCTTTATCCCTAGAAATACTTATAGATACTTAAAGCGACATTTTCTCAATGTTTTTTGTCTTTTAAAGGCTAACAGCGAAATATTGCCATACGTTTATACCTATGTATTTGTTAGATGCTTGAGATTATAAAAACTTTACATTTGTGAATGTGATAATTTTGTTTATTATATATTCTTTAATATCACCCCTAGGTCTCATGCGAGACACTTGAGTTCGTATTTTTTTATAACAACAATAATAAAATACAATCTCAATAAATACAACATATTAACAAAGATTCACAAAAATAAAAATTAAGGGATGATAAACTTAACAATAAAACATAATTATATTATTAAAAGTCAATAGGAAGCTTCCATCTTTGAGATACAATACGACAATATCTGTTGAAAAAACAAAATGTCTAACAACATCCAGACAGCCTCTCAGATGTAAACTAGTTGTAGACAACAAGCCTATAGAACAGGTCATGAAGTTTAAATACCTGGGCGTGGAGATAGCCAGCTGCAGCGATCTGTACAATGAAGTCAAAGAGCAGACTAACAAAGAAGCGGTTATCGCCGGCTGCCTTAGGGACACTGTTTGGGCAAACAAACACATGCTAGTGGAGAGCAAAGTCAGAATATATAAGACATACGTGCTACCAATCATGAAATATGGGATCGAAGCTTGACCTGACACCGTACGAACAAAACAACTTCTTAGAACGTCCGAAATGAAAATGTTGCGACCCATAGCATGGAGATCCCTAAGAGACAGAATCCCCAATGATGAGATAAGAAGAACCTGCAATGTCGACGACATCGTAAGATGGAGTAGTCAGATAAGAGGTTCTGGAGGGACCATGTCGAAAGGATGGAAGACAACAGAATTGCCAAGGTCGTGATGCAGGGGATACCAGATGGACGCCGGCCACTAGGACGTCCCCCAAAGAGATGGAGAGAAAGCTAGACTTCATCATCACAGGAGCCCGATTTGAGCACTTCCTAAACAGACCGCAGATCAAAACAATGAGGAAGAAGAAGGAAGCTGATATGAGGTAATAAGTATTAAATACCAGAAGAATGTAAAGGGATCTTCTGGCATTACGTCAAATACATAGTCAAGAACGGAAGCAGTAGATAGATATGAGGGAAACAGTGAAGCAGTAAGTGAGACAAGAACAAAGTCCGACGCAGAGTAATCTACACATATATACGTACATATGAGAAAGGGCATCGCCATGAGACAAGAAAAAAGCAAAAATTTCACTGCAGCATCCTGGAGACACACTAAAGAGCAACATCCAAGTTATTAACCCATTGCAAGGCATTAGGAGTGGCGTTGTATATTTCATAATACCTTTGTGCCAGGGAATGCTCTCAGGGGGCAAGTCTCCACGATATGTTGCACATTCTTCCCTCCCATTGAAATTGTTGGCCTTTTGGCAGTATAAAATTAAGGTATATAAGTTGCGATGATTATGGGATAAATAATAATTTATCATACTTTTCTATAATCAACGAAGAATGACGTGGATCGAACGCTACGATTCTATAATCAACGAACATCAGATCAGAAGCAAAAGAAATCGGAAAGGTTGTGTGAGAAATTTTATATCGGTGGATATTCTATTGGATAGAAATGAGCGGGGTCCGTTTTCTCTGCGCACCCTTTTAGGGACCAATGATAGTAAAAGAAAACTGAAAAACTGTATTCATTTCATATTAAAGATCACCACCAATCAAATTTTCATCAAAAAAATCAAAAAACGAACCATAGGTATTTAAAAAAAAGAAGCGTTATTGAAACGAATAACGGTTCATTTTTTGAATATACGCTGTAGATGTGACAAGGTAATAAATTATTGGCTAACCACAGAGTAAATGGATTGGCAGCGTAAAAAAATATAACTGAAATGTGTGTCCTTTTTGAAAAGAATAAATATTATGTAGGTAGGTGCCGTAATTGTTTTTTGGTAATGGAGCGAACCCGAAGAGGATAAGTTGACTTTTTGGAAATATGAAATATTTATAAGTCAGGTCAGGTAGTTGAATGCGTAATACATTCGATTGTTTCAGGCATCACCTGAACCTATTCCCACAGAGAACTTTCTTTGCGACCCACGTAGGTCTGTACCTGCTCTGTACCTCAATAATACTTCGTACGTTCCAAAATAACATTGCCTATTTTATATTAATACTAGAGGTCCGCCCCAGCTTCGCACGGGTAGATAGATACTTAAAAATAATTATGTTTTCATACAGATCCCTAACTTTTACAAAATATTTTATAGCATTTATGTTAATCTGGAATAATTGCATTGCAATGTATCGTGTCACGTCACTTTACCACCGTGACTACTTTGCGCGGTATTTCTACTAAACTTGACACGACTCCCCTCAGCCCTCCCCGGCTCCCATACGCACTCTGCATCGGATAAGTTGAGATGATAAGAGACTATGCTTTTTTTTCCAATACTCACATTTTTAAACTCGTGATAACTTTCGAATGGAATGTCCGAATTGAATAATTCAAAAAGTTATACAAACATATTGAAGCATACTTGAATATGAACTAATTTATTTTAATAAGGAGTAATACCAAGATACCAATAAAGAGCCTTTTCTAGAGGTGACATTTTATTGGGTTTTTTTAAATAAAAAAACACTTATTGTGGCATAACTATAATAGTTAGACATATGCTGTCGCGATACTTTTTGTAAATAATGATGTCTTCTACAAAATTGTAGAACATTGTTTTATTCTATCATCATTAGTTTTCACAGCGTTCGCGATAAAAAGAATATTTTAGGTAAATTTTTTACACCTTGGGTTACATTATTGAAGTTTTCGTAGGTTACCCACTTTTTTTTGGAAATTAAATATAGCCTATGTTCACCGCCGATATTGTAGCTTCCCAAAAGTGAAAGAATTTTTCAAATCGGTTCAGTAGTTTTGGAGCCTATTCGAAGCAAACAAACAAACAAACAAACAAACAAACAAACAAACAAACAAACAAACAAAAAATCAAATCTTTCCTCTTTATATATTAGTATAGATATATCGATCTGTCACATGAAGTGGCTTAGAGCCAAAGTCTATTCAGTTTTGAAATAATTAAATGTTAACCCAGATAGATCTAACAAGTCGGGTTAGTGCGAACACTTATTATTCGAGATCGGCTGATGAGATTTTTACGAAGCTTTATTTATTGGATTAACAGAATAATCATTAAAAAATAGATAGCAAATAATATAAGATATAAAATATTAAAGTTATTATGGAACGGATTTACTGACAACAACGCCACCTGTGAAAAAATCAATAATAATACAATTTTCATTTACCTACTTGACAACCATTGAGTTTCAAAACATTGGTACGTAGATTTTTGATAGAATTTCTTCCAAGCTTTCATAAATAATTTTTGAACATTCCAAAATATTGTATAAATAATAAATTAGAAATCAATATTCATAGTAAGGACTACAGGAAAACGTCTGTCGGGAAGGTTATTATTTTCAACAAATGTCATTTTCTTTATAATAATATATTGCAGTTTATAGAAAGATGGGTAGGTTTTTTTGAATAAAATAAAATGCACTTACTTGTAAAACAAAACAAGCTCAACTAAAAAATAATGTTTATGTTGAATATTAGGCCCCTTTGGCTCTGAGCCACTCGTATGTCAAAACGATCAGTATGATCCCACACATAATAGCTTAGGTCAATGAGTCTATAATAACGTTGACGTCATTGAACAATTCCAACCATTTCAAACATTATTTAAGCACATTTTCGAATTAGCTGCTGTATTTCCAAACTGTATTGACACGATATATATGGGATCAATCAAATGCCTCGAGATAGGACGTGTCCAATCGTTTTCGAATTTGAAATAGTTCAACACTCACTGTCAAGTATATTAGCAGTTATCAAATCATACTTACATAACAAGAATTCAGTTTAAATGTTTTCGTATTCGCCCTACACTGTTCAACTTGAGCCTTGAACACGTCATTCGACAAACGTACCAAAATAACACCACGTCCAACATATAATTTCAAAGCAGTCAGATTATTGGATATGCAGACGACCTCAATATAGTAGGAAGATTCTTATCAGCCTTACAAGAAATCTTCGAGCTACTAGAAACAGCGGCCAAAGCAATGGGATTATCAATCAATGAAAACAAGATAAAAGTTATGAAGCAATCCAGAAGTCAAATAAATGACCCTCGACAGAACATTAGTTTTAAAGATTCATATAACTTTGAGGTAGTGAATGAAAACGCCTCCCTGGGATCCACCATTACAACAGATAACGAAGACCACGTGGAAATAAAACGGAGGATCGCAACTGGAAACAGAACATTCCTATCCCTCCTACCAATGCTCAAATCCAGCAACGTCCACAGGAAGACCAAAATAACCCTGTACAAAACGATCATAATAACAGTGGTAACATATGGATGTGAAGCATGGACGATGACGGCAAACTCTGCCAAGATGATGGATACATTTGAGAGGAGAGTGTTACGTAAAATCTTGGGGCCCGTGAATGATCGGAAATTAGATTCAACGAAGAGCTATATAACATCTACAAGGCTCCCAGGCTCTCTGTACATACCAGGCTGAGTAGTCTGAGATGGGCCGGGCATCTGCAGAGAATGCCATCCTTACAGCTCACTAGGAGGACCCTCGAGGGTCACCCAGGCAGAAGACCTAGGCTCAGATGGGAAGACGAAGTTAGGAAGGATGCGGCACACTTCTGCAGGTGACGCATTGGAGGACCGCGGCAGAGGACAGGAGGAGTTGGAGGCGTTGTCTACAGGAGGCCAAGGCTCGATTTGAGCTGTAGCGCCATCGAAGAAGAAGTTTTCGTATTTGATCAATCAACGTATATACCGCGGGCTTAACGTTCGATTTAAATCGTCGCAGTACCTTGCAGATATAAATTGATTATAAATATTATTCAATTCGCCCAATCTTAAGCATTCGATATAGGTACATACATTTTTAGTAAAAGAGAGAGCAGCATTTTGAAAATAAAATTACTGAAGTAAATTTTAAAGTAGTTTCATGTTGATACGGTCAACGTTCAATTTGAAATAGGTACAAATTAATTAAAAAAAAAAAACTGTTAAACATTTTACATTGCGATTTTTTCTTTTCTAAGAGTCGGTCGGTAAAACAGTAAGCATCAAGTTACGAAAATGTATGTGGATAAAACTCAAAACAAGAAAAAAGAGAGAAATAAAACAATGATTAGTTCATTCGCCGATTTTCATAGTGGAGAAATCGTGGGTTCGATAGCTGGTGCCGATCATCTTCCTCTGTCACAACACAAGCCTTTGCTTAGTGTGTACGTAATTTGTAAATTAGTTCAACAATTAATTATTAATTTTAAAAATACGTATCTTTATATTTTATTTTATCTTCCATTTACTTCTTTTGCACCTCTAACTCAGATAACAGATGACAAAGATCGTCACATTATGACGGATGTTTCTTACGTATAGTAGTTTTCATTGGTACCTTTAAAATCATTTATTCCTTTTACGTGTTCTTTAAGTTCGACGACTGTCGTCAAAACATATTATAATGCAATATAATTTTAAACTTGCATTTGCCGACATCTAAAAACATAATAATATTTATCTGGCTCTGGATTTTTAAATGGAAAAACCACTACGGGCTTACGACCGTCTTCTACTGTTATTTCAAAGACTGTCTTAGTGTGATAACTTTACGTCAACAACGTTCGCCATTAGGCAGTAATTTGTAAGTCTTCGAAAGTCTTAATCATGAGAATTCTCAACATGTTCAACGTGTCGAAAAATCTCATGTAAAAAACAAGTATATATTTAATAATTAATAAAATATAGAGATAAAATTTGGAAATTATTAAGAACAAGAGAGCAGCCAAATTTGAAGACTGCGACTGCTGTCATGTATTTGGCGCCAGGATATGACTTTATCCATTTTTTAAACGTCTCATCTTTATTGCCTATTGACAAGTCATTTAAATAACTTAACGGGTTCCGCTCATTTGTTGCACTGTTTCTGTGTAAAATATTGTGTAAATAAGTTTCTTATTGTATCTTTCTGTTTGCTTGTGTATATTTATTTATTAAATAAAAGTTTAATTTCAAGACTTTGTTGGTGCACAACGTACTAATTATGTCTAGATTATTGTGACACTTTTTTTAGTACTAGATCTTAACGAATAATATGTAACAACTAAAAACTCTACGAATTCATTACCGATGTTCGATTTTTAAATGGAAAAACCACTACGGGCTTCAACCGTTCGTCGTCTAAGAATCTTTTCTCGGAATGGTCAAGGATTTGGTAATACGTGTATAAAAGTCTTGTATTGTTTTTTTCAGTAAATGCAGATAAAATAATCTGTTGTTATGAATGTATACTGCGACATAAAAAGATAGCTTGTTATGAGAGTCCCTGCAGAGGTCGAACATGGTCCAATCACACCCCTCCGCCCTGCTACACACGCAGGTCCTATTCTAACACTCAGTCACGTAATAATGTTTATGTCTGCTTCACTATACGTAATATTGTTTTGAATTTTTCCTTTTGCATTTACGTACACTAGGTTTACAAAATAAGGACGAGAAAAGCCGACCCAAACAGCCAACAGAGACAATGAGTCGTGAAGGTGCCAAAAAACTTACATTTTGCCGTTTTTTTACAAACAAGAAAACTTGTGTTGAGATAGAACTGTAACGTTCGTCATACTTATAGTGAACGTATACTGGTCCTTCGAGTCGGAAGATCGTGTTTTCTACTCTGCGAAAAATGTGTGTATAAACAACGAGGGATGATTGATACTGATAACTATAATGTCACGACTGTATCTACCATGTCAGATAGAAGTACCTAAGTACACTATGTTGGTCCTTCGAGCCGGGTGGTCATGTTTTCTATTCCGCTTAAAGAAGAACGTAAAACAAATAATAGGGGTGCTGATCATTATAATATCACGATTGTATTTGAATTCGTTGAAAGCGTTGGTCCTTCGAGCCGGATTGTCTGCTTAAATATGCATGTATAAACAAATAATAAGGAGTACTGATCATTGTAATGTCATTATTGTATCTGCCATGTTTGCTAGTAGTGAACATAATAATTATGTTGGTCCTTCGAGCCGTCTGTACGTGTTATTTATTCTGTTTAAAGAAGTAGGTAGGTATGTATAAACAAAGAATTTGTACTGATTATCGTAAATCTTGTATTTGCTTATTTAGAGAAAATATTTGTCGAGTTGTGATATTTTTTGTAGACAGTTGAGGTTCTTTTGAAGTGGCCGTGTATTGTAAGTGTGACCTGAGCTATAAGTGACATCCCCGGACTAACATAAGGGTTGGCGCAGACGACGTGTGTTGTGGCTCCTGTGGGATGCTGGCGGGGCTGATGCTATTATCATCGCACAATGTAATTTATTTAACAGTCCTCAAGTAACCTATGTATGCGCTAACCTCACTAAGCATAACCCACCTGGGCTTGCACACATTCGACCACTTGCAACTACTAGGTGCAAAATATTCAATCAAATTTATTTAATATAAAATAGCATACATATATAAGTATCCAATCCAATCCAAACTCCCTTTAGACCCCACTTAGGGGCATAGGGAGGCAACAAGAGCTCTCCATTGCGCTCGATCTTGCGCAACGTTAATGACCTCCTCCCACACCATGTCCAGATTCCTCAGCTCTGCCTCGAAGGAGCGGAACACAGTATGAGAGGGTCTTCCTCGTCTCCGGGACCCTGATGGGAGGAAGAACAGCGCTCTCCTCGGCCAACTGTCATTCGGCATCCTTAACACATGTCCCAGCCAAGTCCATCTCCTCCACATAATAGTAGAGGTGATGGGCTCACGCTGGGTGCGCCGGCGTATAGCGTCGTTCTTGATGCGGTGGTACCATCTTATACCCAAAATTCTCCTGAGGCACTTCGTTTCGAATGCAGATACTTTTTGTGCCTGGGCCAGAGTCAGGTGCCAGGACTCACACCCATACAGGAGAATGGGCAACACACACGCATCAAACAGTTTACATTTCGTCTCGACACTAAACGCCGACGCCTTCCATATCTTGGTCATGTTGTTGAAGGCGCCACTTGCCATACCGATACGTATCGGGAGCTCAGCCCCGAGGTCACCAGTGGTGGTAATGGTTGCTCCCAGGTACTTAAATTTATCCACCCGGGAGACCTGGTGACCATCGATGGTTATCGGTAGCTGTTTATCGGGGCAGGCATTATTCGCCATGAGCTCCGTCTTATACATATAATATATAAGTATACAAGGTGAATAATATCGTACAGTAAACATATAGGTCATTCCCAGGCAGCAAAAAACTGCTGGTATAAGGGAATTGATTGATTCATAAAGTTATTAACAATACGCAATCATATTATTACAACTCACAAACCATGCAGTAAATGAGACTAGCCGCTATAACACCACGGGCACATCGCGTCTCTTCAATATTAACGCCTTTAATTTTTTTATGAATGTTTTACTACATTTAAGGTCCTTTACTTCCTCAGGTATGCCGTTGTACAATTCCACCGCCCTGAAAACCCTGCCTTTCCCTATCAGTTCGTGGCACTTTGCTTCTAATGTGTGTTCTTGTCCCGGTGTATCTTGAATGCACATCCTCATTATATGTTAAACGGATATTAGTTTTAGTTGTTTTGTTTTTTATCCTGTGTATCATTTTAGTTTTCTCCATGAAAATTATTTCATCCAAATTATACATTCTTGTTATTATAATTATACATTAACAAACCCATAAATTCACCATTATGAATAAAAGTGCTGAAAAGCTTTTATGAACATTTAATATTAAAGAATATGTAACAACTAATGACTCTAACAATTCATTTTTGATGTTAGATTTTTAAATGGAACAAACCTCAAAGAATACTGCGTTCGAAATGTTATGACCGCTTTTCATTTATTGGAAATCATAGCATAATGACCTGTTTTCCTACTGTAAACAGCGATGAATGTGATAGTTTAGAACATTATCAATATTGTTACTGTAGTAACAAAAAACATTGTCATATTATATTTTGAAAGACGCCGTCTTGTCAGACGACGGACCGCTCTCTAGGAACCCAGCGCACAATGCATTGGGATTGATTTTTGTTACTACGGTAACAATATTGATAATGTTCTAAGCTGACATAAACACCGCTGTTAATAGTAGGGCCGAATTCGTAGGAAAAAATACTATAAGCCAGCATAGAAACAACGTTAGAAATCGGTAGTTAGTCCATCCGATATGCTACAAATATACAATTGAAATTTCGATCTCAATAAGTGTAAAGTTAGTATCAAAATGTTGCGAACTTATCATTTTCTTAACTAGCTACTACGACCTAATAAGTAAATACATATGTAAGGAGATACACCGAGCGTGTATGTGGGGGGTATCATATCATATGTAGTTCGTTACCCTTCGACATGTGGTGCTATAGATCGTGGGTATGGTTTAAATACCCGGACAGACACTCGATTAGTTCTCTCGGAATACCGTTTCAATCAACTCTCACTACCCCGCCACTTGAAGAAGGTATCAGGTGGAGAGAGGGAGGGGCAGGTGGACCACAACTGAAACGAGGGGGGCGGGGGGCAGTTTTAACGTGTTCACTAATTGCAGCTCTCTAAGATTCAATTCGTAATTTATTCAAGAATCTATCCATAAATGATGGTATTGTGTGTCGTTTGAATTCTTGATTCGCCCAACTTGTATTTTATTTTCTTACAATAAGAATAACTGTTTTGTACCAAGAACTGCCGTTCATACCAAGTACTGAGTTCGAACTAATCTTAATAATAATAATGATCTACTTAAGGTTAAGGTAACTTAAGGTAGGTATCGAGAAGTATTTTCACATTTTCGCAACTAAACTAGCCAAACTTTTTTTTTTTACCAACCATACCAAATACCAATAGAAGACGGTCGTTAGCCCGTAGTGGTTTGAAAATCGAACGACGATATTATCCAACATCACCTATATAAGAAAAGCCTTAGAGTGTGACGTTACATTGTAAGGCCCAGTATGCACTTGCATATATCTGTATGTACTTACCTGTACCATATCAGTGGGAAAAATATCTCAGTGATGGAAATATTACGATCAAGCTGCCATCGAGATAGTTTAATGCAAATCGCTTGATTGTGAGCTGATCTCTGTATATTTTGACCCGCCATGTTAGATTTTACGTCAACTGACAGCTATTTCCAGTATACAAGAAGGCTTTCTGTAATAAATACACTGTATTTGAGTTTTTTTTCCTTCCAATTATGCGCTCCCTTCATATTTAGGTCCATTGTATTTTGGTTTATCATATCAATCATAGAAAATTTAAACAAATAAAGCAAATATGCATTCCCGTAATAATTCGAGGGCTTACAACCATGATGCACCAACTAAACTTATAAGAAATATAATGAATTTTTGAAGAAAATACTCAAAGAACACTTTTTAAGTAGGTAGGTACAAATATCAAAATTGAAGTGATCAAACAGGAATTGATTCATTTTGGCTGAAACATAAAGGTTTCGTATGATTTAACTATATTTTGATATAAAATAAATAATTAAAAAATAAGGTACCTATTCTGCATGAATAAGTCGTTCAATTCTGACATAGCGAATATTAGTAGTAACCACTCGCGTTGCCCAGCTACTATTTGTTTGTTTACAAAATTGTGTATGAAATGTCATCTTCATACATAACAAACGCGGATTAAATATTTTTTTTTATAATTGAAGTAAAAACTGATCAGTGATTTATACGTAATCTTACGATTTACGAATTTTTTATAAGTAAGACGGTTAGATATCTTTGATATAGCACGGGTCGGGTGTGACGCGAGAGGAAAAATAGCCGCCAGCGCTAAGGCCTTCTAATATAGGCGGTGTTGATATTATCAGTGTCATAAGTTGATAGGTAGGTATATAGATATTTGTTAATTAAAAAAAAACTAATTGCATTAATGGAGTTATCCTATTCATTTTAAATGAATCTGTGCTCACTCGAAATGAACACGCATACACTTTTCGACATCTTTCACACTAAGCAAAGGCTTGTGTCGTGAAACGAAAATGGTCGGCACCTTTAGTACGTTGTACCTACCACTGGACTAGCAACCACCTCATTTTGATGAGTTTAAATGAAACATATTTACGCAAAAGATATTCAATAATCTTTTATGAAATCGCAGTCGTGTTTCACACACACACATCCGATATTCGAATTTCACACAAACTGAAAGAAAAGTGTGCAAGAATCGGTCTGGTGAAGGTTTGAAGGAGAGAAAAAATGTTTCTCTCTAAATAATTGTGCTGCGAAGAAGTTTCATTCCGACTCACGAGATTTGCTATAGTTTCCGATAAACGGAATATCCTCCGTAGCAAGTTGGAGCCGGTTTGTTAGTGCTGGCTGGAGTGTCCTTAATACCTCCCGGGGACGATAAATTACACCCATTCAGGATTCTGATATTCCTCTACACAAATAATATCCAATATCGGGCTGGAACTGAAAAAAGTAGCGTATTTTTTTTATGGAACACAACAAATTCAACTCGAACGGCTCGCTTACACTAAATCCGATATTTGCCCGTACGGTAACGTACGGTTGATCAAACACTTTTAAAGAAAGACACCGCGAACACAAACACGTCAGTCATTGTCCGGCATCGTACGATAACGTACGAGTGGGTAAAAGGAGAGCTGCAACACTCTCCGGACGTTCAACCGTGGAAACTGAATTCGTTCGGATTTATCGGAAGTCGCACGTACGCGACGTACGGGTGTGTACAGTGAAAATTGGTTGTATTTACCTATAATTTAATTTTTTTGTTACCTATCTACCTAAAAGACGGTTCTCATATAAATATTATTTATTTATACACGTCTATATGCCATTAACAGTAATAAAAACATTTTATGTTATGTTATTATTATTAATGTTGTTAATATAATATTGTATATTACGAGCTGCTCCAGCAAACTTCGTTTCGCCTCAGAAATAATATTAAATTATTAACTGAATTAATGTTCATTAAAAAATCATTTGTGAAATCTTGAAGCAAATTCTGTCAAAAATAGAGCGTACGTACATATTGTTTTGAAACTCAATATTGGTTGCTTGGTAAGTAAATAAAACTGAGTTATTTAAATGAAATTTCCTTAATTTTATTTAAAACTGAGTTGTCAAATTATTAATTTGCCCGTACGTTGCCGTACGACAACGTACGGGCAAATATCGCATTTAGTTTAAGCGAGCCGGAAGAATAACTGCGCGGCAGATTGTGTAAACATTTTTATTATTAAACATGCCATCGCGCCGTATCCCGTAGGGGTAGGCAGAGAGAACGGACCTCCACTCTTTTCTATCCAAGCATACTTCTCCACCGACATAACATTTCTCATACAACCTCTCATATTTCTCTTACTTCTTACCTGGCATTCCTCGAGGACGGAATCGATGTGTCTGATCCACGTCGTTCTCGGTCGGCCACGCTTTCTTACACATTTCCTTTCAGATTTATAAATCCTCTTTGTCATGTCTAACCTAACAATATTACTTTTTTTATAAGCTCTGCACTCGTTTTCGAGTGATTCGGCACACAATATTTCCTTGCTTCATTATATTTGTGTGGAATTTATTTATTTACTAGCTTTCCCAACAGACGCTGTCCTGTGATCATAACTACATACATATTGAATTCGAACCTTTCAACCAATGCATCTGCTTTAAACCATAATATCCAAAAAATCATTAGTAAAAAGAAATATATATACAAAATAAACAACAGGTACCAATCCAATCCAAACTCCCTTTAGACCCCACTTAGGGGCATAGGGAGGCAACAAGAGCTCTCCATTGCGCTCGATCCTGCGCAACGTTAATGACCTCCTCCCACACCATGTCCAGATTCCTCAGCTCTGCCTCGAAGGAGCGGAACACCGTATGAGAGGGTCTTCCTCGTCTCCGGGACCCTGATGGGAGGAAAAACAGCGCTCTCCTCGGCCAACTGTCATTCGGCATCCTTAACACATGTCCCAGCCAAGTCCATCTCCTCCACATAATAGTAGAGGTGATGGGCTCACGCTGGGTGCGCCGGCGTATAGCGTCGTTCGTGATGCGGTGGTACCATCTTATACCCAAAATTCTCCTGAGGCACTTCGTTTCGAATGCAGATACTTTTTGTGCCTGGGCCAGAGTCAGGTGCCAGGACTCACACCCATACAGGAGAATGGGCAACACACACGCATCAAACAGTTTACATTTCGTCTCGACACTAAACGCCGACGCCTTCCATATCTTGGTCATGTTGTTGAAGGCGCCACTTGCCATACCGATACGTATCGGGAGCTCAGCCCCGAGGTCACCAGTGGTGGTAATGGTTGCTCCCAGGTACTTAAATTTATCCACCCGGGAGACCTGGTGACCATCGATGGTTATCGGTAGCTGTTTATCGGGGCAGGCATTATTTGCCATGATCTCCGTTTTACTGGCATTGACTCGAAGGCCGAGGCGTGCTGTTTCGTCGCAGAGTCTTAAACACTGCGCTGTAATTCCTCCACTGTCGTACTGAACAACGCTAGGTCGTCCGCGTACTCCAGATCGCACAGTTCGCCCATTAGACCATCTCTCTGTGTTATCGGTATACCTCTTGCTCCTTGCATGGACTTTCTCAACAGGAAGTCCATGACAATTATGAATATAAAGGGAGCCAGTACGCAGCCCTGTCTGACTCCCGTGGTGATCCTAAAAGCTTCAGTAGGACCACCTGGCGTTTTCACGCTACACTCGGAGTATTCGTACAGGGACTGCACCATTTTAACTATCTTCGGAGGTATACCGTACAGAGCTAAAATTTTCCATATCGATGGTCTATGTGGGCTGTCGAAGGCCTTTTCAAAATCTATAAAGCAACAAGCGACTGGAGAGTTAAACTCCTTGCACTGCTGAAAGATGCACCTGGCACAGAAAATTGGGTCCGTGCAGGACCTTCCAGGTACAAAGCCGCATTGTTGCTCTCTCAGGACAGCCATGACAGGCCCCCGAATGCGGTGTAGTAATATCTGAGATAATACCTTACCGGGAACACTCAGCAGAGTAATTCCACGGTAGTTTCCGCATTCAAGGGGGTCCCCCTTTTTAAATATTGCGACGATGGATCCATCATCAACAACAGGTACAGCTCTTCAAAAATGTTAAGCAAAAATACAACAAAAAGGAAAGGAATTTGTCAACAGCCCAACGTCAAACAGCAAGAGATCGTTATGTGTGTTATGTTTAGTATCCATTGTAGGAGCGGTTCTTTTGAAAAAAATAATAAGAAAGTTAGTCGGAACATTAGTAAACTCAAAGTATTTAACCTTCTTAGTGCTTTTACAATATAATTTAGTCAGTTGTTTGATAGTTAATGGGTTTGACAAAATGACGATTAAAAACATATGGTTTAAAACAGACGCATCGATAGGAACTACATTGGTAAAAAGGTTCGAATTCAATTTTCATAGTTATGATCACGGGACAACGTCGAAGATAGTGCTATTTACAATATAATTACATTCTAATTTTGAAATTAAATTGTCGTTTAATAGAAACTGTCAGTTGTTTGATAGTTGGTGTGATTGACAAAATGCCGATGGAAAATATATCGTTTAAAACAGATGCATTGGTCGGAATGACCGATTTGTAAAAAGGTTCGAATTCAATTTTCATAGTTATGATCACGGGACAACGTCGAAGATAGTGCTATTTACAATATAATTACATTCTAATTTTGAAATTAAATTGGCGTATAATAGTTAACAGTCAGTTGTTTGATAGTAGGTGTGATTGACAGAATGCGAATGGAAAATAGTTTAAAACATATGCATTAGTCAGAATTTCATTGTTTAGGGTAATAATTTTTTCAATAAACAAAATAAATTCGTATTCATATTTACGACCACAGTATAACACGTCTGTCGGGAGAACTAACTAAGAATAAAATTGTATTAAAATTTCAACAGTTGGCAATAACATATGCAAAATAATAAATGGATGGAGGGAGAGGGCGTTGTCTTTTAGATAAAAAATGAGAATATTCCAAACCAAGGATTGAGAAGAAAGTCTGTAGTGTACCTACTTATGATGACAGGTGAAGAAAGGTTGTCCGCCAACTTCCTTCGCAACATCTCATTGTTTTATGTAGGAAATAAGTCGAAATTGATTAATTATTAGCGCGGGGAATATGAAAACAAGTGGCGCCCAAACAAAACACTTCACGAGGAATTAACCTCAACCTCGCTACCCCCCACCCCCCACACAGGCGTATTTCTCCGCATTCTTACAACACTAACCTGTGAAATATTCGGTTGAAAGTGCTACAAGTAGTAATGAACAATAATTCAATGCAAAATATTTCCCTTTTAGGTATACTTATTTATAATGTGTTCACTTGTCTGTCCATGTCATTTATGATTTTTATTGCATTATTTTTCATTGTACATCTATCTATTTTGTGTATTAATTATTTTGTCTGTTTTTCAATCTATTTTTTATGCATTCATTGTTTCATCATATTTTATCATTTATATCACTCTTTTTTACGCAGCATGCCTCGATACAGGGCAAGAGAAACGTTGTCTTGTGATCATTTTGAATTTGTTTAATGATAAATTAATTACCTTTAAACCACTGTTATCTCGACCGACGCATCTGTTTTAAACCACATTAACATTATATTTTGCATCCGCATTCTGTCACTCTCACCAACTGTCAAACAACTGACATTTCCTGTCAAACGCAAATTGGAAAAAATTCATTTTAATAATAGTAGTATTTATAAAGGTTACCTGCTTTGAGTTTACTTTAATTTTCTACATTTCCACGAAACTTTCTTGAATTTGCCTTTCATAAGAACCTTTTACTGATAAAAGCCAATACGACAAAAAAATAATTAGCGAAATCGGTCTAGCCGTTATGCGTGATGCTATGATATCCGTAGCTTTCCATTCTATCTCCTATTTTAGCTTTAGCAAGATCGAGCGCAATGAAGAGCTTTTGTTGCCTCCCTATGTTCCTAAGTGGGGCGTACTGATATTTGAGGATACTTAAAATAAAAACACATTTCTGAAAGCTTGGGATAATATGCACATAAAATTTGGAAGTAATTAAAAAAAAATGTTGTTTTGCTCCAATTTCACGCTAATGTTTTTACACATGTCGTAAAAAATTGAAATGAAATCGTTTTTGACAACGTTTTTTTTTGGACTTTTATTCGTATATTGGAAATAAAATACGCACTAAGCGGCAAAAATGAAAAAAAATGAGTAGAATATGAGGAAATGTTTTACAAACCATTGCCGATAGCCTAAATATTGCACTTAGTCCATATCGATGATCTAAAGGCGTAAAAAAACAGATCCAAAAATCATCGTTGTACTATGTCTATATGGGGGAAAAATCAGTTTTATTAGGTTATCTCAAAATGAAGTTTTTGGGACTTAGTGCGTATTAAATTTCCACTATACATTTATCTAAATATGAGGAGCAAACATTCAAACCGTGTTTTGTCACAAATACAAAAAAAATTAGTTATGAATCCAGAATTACTCGTTATCAACAATAGTATCAAGTAGTATAAACGAAATCAACAAAATATGATAACATTGATAACTCACACACAAAAACTTATTTGAAAAGTGTTCTTTCAATCAAACAATGTTTTGTGAAATGAAAATTTTCAAACAAAAATAGTTTTATCCCCATTGACCAATCACAGAGCACAAACCGCCATTTTGTATTGTGACTTAAATGTTTTTTTTTAACTGTTTTAACTGTTAGTTTAAATTATATAGCTGCTTTTCATACATACATTCATACATTCAAAAAGTGATATGTCCACAAGTTTTAAATTATAAAGCTGCTTTTCATACATTCAAAAAGTGATATGTCCACAAGTTTCAGTCAAAACAAGTTTTGTCCAAATTTTAAACCTTATTTACTCTATATTCCTTAATGATAGATTTATGGCATTTATTTACAAATTAAATTTACTAATGACTTACAGATAACAAAAGTAAACAACATTCTATGTGTTATAGTTTAAGCGGAATTCGTTTTTTGTCTCTATCTTTTTTTCATATCTCTGTGACAAAACACGGTTTGAATGTTTGCTCCTCATATATATAAAAGTCTGTGCTGACTAACTAATAATAACATCTAATAATAATACCTTAATCTTTATAATAATACTAAGATTCATAGAGATAGTAGTAAGGTTTTAGCCTATGATATTGAAAAGTATACGAAATATAACAAAGTTAGAGAAATTAGAATAAAATTTGTATAATTAATGTGCCGAGCGCCTGCAACGGAGCCATCTCCCGGTAAAATGATGTAATCATATCGGATCCTACCAGATGGTTCTCAGATAACATAGGTAGCTTTAAAATAATCTCTCGATCATTTCGATAGATGTCGCCATAGAAGATTACTCGGAGAATAAGTTTTGAAATATGAAAAATTAGACGAACAAGCTGTACCCGCCAGTGACCTAATACTTACCCGCGGCAGGTTTCTACACACACATCGTAGGAAAGTTGGTTCAAAACCTGCCTCCGAAATCGCCGGAGAGGTTAAAACCTGGATCAATGGAACCTAATGGTGAATAGTTTCTATAGTGTAAAATGATCATTCTAAACCAGCCGATAATGAGAGGGTCATAAGCCCCAATGGTTCCAAATCCAACTAGACAATCTTCAATATTGGCTTCAAATATTGAGAAAATTCCATCAATTCATAACAATCATCTACAGTAGTGTAAAGTTATCAAAATATTACGAATAACAATAATTAGTTGGTTCATTGTGATAATATCCTGATATTATGCAACAACTATAGCACATTTATTGGACTACGGGAAACCTAAATAGAAATATCGGATTTCAATATTATAGCTTATAATTTTTACAATGTTCGCTTTTGTCAGGAAAAAATAATAAGTAATGACGCGAAACACTAGAAAATCCAAGTATGGTCATGGTAATCTTCTTGATGATTTTGAAACTTATCTAATGTAACCTTTATGAGTTGGACATAACTGTCAGTTATTTGAAGGTTGGCGCGATTGATAGAATACGCGCTGTGAATATACTTTAAAACAGATACATCAGTCGGATTTATATTGGTTGCATAAATAAACCAACATTAATTCATTATTCATAGTAAAGACGGAGCAGTGACTGTGTAAATG
The DNA here is from genome assembly GCA_963576905.1 of Mystacides longicornis. Classification (NCBI taxonomy): domain Eukaryota; kingdom Metazoa; phylum Arthropoda; class Insecta; order Trichoptera; family Leptoceridae; genus Mystacides; species Mystacides longicornis. Next base: position 32,333,976 of record OY756429.1, on the reverse strand, counting down.
TAAATGGTCGGGCGTTGATTGTTTTGAACATGATCTTTCAAACATTTATTTACACGGTTAGTCAAATTATCAAGTAAAACCCTTAACAATTTATTCTACTTAGCCGCCGTATAAACTTTGGCTTTCTTTTTTGAACCACAGTTTACACGAGCCATAATCAGCTGTCAAATCAATTACGTAAAGGACTGTTTACTTACGATTAATATTAAAATTTGGATATTGAAATAATCTTCTGTTTCATTTTTCAATTAAAACTTTTATTTTGAATAATGTACTCACTCTCGTCCAATTACAATTAACTCGTTGCTGTGGCGCTGTGTTAGAGGATAAAAATATATCGAGAAGGGGGGGGGTGCCCTCCCTATAACAATGAAACCTTTTACAGTAATTAAATACTTCCTATCCCATTGTTATATTTATAACTAAATCCCTATCCACACAAAGTACAGCCGGTAGGCTCCTCACTGTTTGCATTCAAGCTAAATAATATAAGTATCTATATATTAATACGTGAAGCGAAATCTTTGTGACCATTTTTACAAGAATTGCGCGGAAGGAGGATTATGAAATTTCGCACGCTTATAGTTTACATAGAGAAAGAGTGATGAATGCCAATTTTTTTTTCAATTATGTATAAAGAATACATTATATCAATAAAAAAACCATTACGCACACTCTTATAATAATATGTATATGATTTCTCCAACACACTCCGATGTATTTGACATTGACACAGGCGCATATATTTTTTTTTGGGTATTTGTGGTCAAATTGACAAAATATTAATATTGTTTGTCTTTAATAATAATATAAAAAAAGAAAAAATAACAACTAATGACTCTAACAATTCATTGCTAATGTTAGATTTTTAAATGGAACAAACCACTACGGGCTTACGACCGTTTTCTACTATTATTTCGAAGGCTGGCTTAGTGTGATCACTTTACGTTAACAACGTTCGCCATTAGGTGATAATGTTTGTCTCCGAAACTCCTAATCATGAGAATTCTCAACATGTTCAACATGTCGAAAATTCTCATATATGCAACAAGTAGAAATTTAGTAATAAAATGAAAAATAGAGATAAAAGTTGGAAATTATTGAGAACAAGAGAGCAACCAAATTTAAAGACTGTGACTGCCGTCATGTATTTGGCGCCAGGATATGACTATATCCATTTTTGTGAATGTCTCATATCTAGAGTCATTCGTTGTTATTTTTTCTTTAAGATCCAGTCCTGAAAAGGTCACAAGAATCTAGACATTATAAGAACGTTGTGCACCAACAAAGCCAATAGGCAATAAAAAGATATGTACGTATATATATATTATAATATAAATGAAAGTTGGGTTAGTGCGAACACTTATAATTTGAGATCGGCAGAACAGATTCTTCCGATGTTTGATTTATTGGATTAACAACTCCGGATAACAGAATAACTAATAAAAGTTGAAAAATGGATAAGAAATAATAAACAATATAATATTATAGTATGTATGGATCGCATTTCCTGCGACGCCATCGCCATTTATGAAAAAATCTATAACATTGTATTGTGTTATTGTATACTGCACCTGATGGAAGTTCCCTCTCATTCTCGCATACGATCGGACCATGTCATTCGAGGTCAGCCTCGTCTGCGTGCACCCATTCTTTCAGATTTATATATCATTTTAGTCATTCTATCTTCATTCATTCTCTCTACATGCCCAAACCACCTTAATTTATTCACTTTCATTTCACCTTCTTAACATATTACATTAAAAAAATGATGGCAGTGGCTTACTTGAATGGCATGTCTCTACAGATGCCCAGCTTTCAAAATTGGTCTTTAAGACATTTTGAAAAAAAAAAAAAAAAAAAAAAAAAAAAAAAACAACCACTTATTTATTATCGTGTCGAAACCAGTAAAACCAATTAAACTGATCTCCAGTACTGCGCAAAATGCACAGCGCGTGGAGATGCGTCAAAAATATCCTCCATAGTGCATGTAACAGGGCACAACGGACATTCCAGCAAGTGTGGCATTGTCTGCGCCGCGCCGCAGTCACACGCAGCGGATTCGTCCTGTAGGAAGCCCCATCGTTCCCTATTGTCACGGCAGTTGCCCACACCAGATCTCAGCCGGTTCAGGGTTGCCCACGTTCTATATTCTAGTTCGCTTCCAGCAACAAGATGTTCTTGGGCTCTGAAAGGCTCATATCTTTGCTGGTCCTCCTCCCACCTACGTAAACGCTCAGAGGAAGCAGGGCCCTGCAGTGGTGATGAGTAATTTAAAAAGGATCGTCTGGAGCTAAGTCGTTGTGGTGGAGGGACATGGTTGTACAAAAGATGTTTTGAGTTCGTCTCCTGTGAGGTTCTTTCGCTATCTGTTGCTATACTGCGTCGGATATTCGGGGGAGCAATTCCTGCTAAGCAATATAGCTTATTAACTTAGCAGGAATTGCTCCCCCGAATATCCGACGCAGTATAGCAACAAACAACCACTATGAGTGATAGATGTTCGACCCATGATTTTTATTATTTCATGTGCAAGATCAATATAATATTTTGATTATCTTGTATTGCTTTGTTCTTTTTTCATTTTCGTCATAAGGTATAACATATGAAGTTATTCCTTTCCTACGATCAACCAACACAATGTCCGGATTTTTGCGTTAATGTTTTGTCAGTTTTGCAGACAAATAATGACTATTTCGCAAAACACACTCCTATATAGGCAGTAAGGTACTTCAAGATCGAGCAAGCCATATTTCCAAGCGACATTTTAGTGAACTAATTATGCAATATCCTAATGACGCCTGTGCAGATACTCAGAGCCACACATGACAGGACACACTGACACAACTAATATACGCATCAACGTCTCTCCAATCTGACCAGAAGCACAATATTTTTTAGTAAAGTGTTTTCATTAGAAAGTTAGGCTTTAAAAACGAATCATCAAATAAGACTTTTTACACAACGAATTGGATGTTGTGTTGATTTGGTAATAAATAACTAAATAAAATGTTTGAAAAATGCCCAATTGGAAGTTAAAAGCTTGAAAAACTTAACGTTAAAAGCTTGTGATGTAAGATTTTAATTAAAAAGGGCCGAACACCTTGAGATTCGAATATTAATTTCTCCTTCGCTTTATCATTTGGGGTTGGCTTTCCTAGACCTTCTTTGCCAAAAGTCTTTATAAAACGCTAAAACTACGCACTCCTTGAGATTCGAGTACAAAATATAATATGAGATGCTAATATTTGCTTTCTACTTTCTTCTTTCTTAATCTATCCTCAGCAAACAAATTAAGTGGTATCATCGCGTGTGTTAGTTTAACCTGTACAATATTTGTACAAGACAAGTACCTACCTACCTACCAACCTAGTTACACACACAAGACAAGTACCTACCTACCTACCAACCTAGTTATAAACACATTGGTAGTTTTGTCGAGGGATGTCCCAAATATAAAAATGAATCCCGCAATCCCTTGGTCATTGCAACACACGTGAACGACTGGGCCAATTTTGATAATTATTTTCCGTTGTGCTTTCTATTGTCACGAGAAGGTTTCATATGGAAGAAAAAATTGAGAACGATTCGCGGAATATTAAAAAAAAAATAACAAAAATTTGCGTAAGTAACCTTCTTAATGCATTTGACAGTATATTTTTTTATATTTTTGTTAGCTCTGAAAAGAGACATGTAAACATTGTTTAAAACAGATGCATCGTTCGGAATTATATTGGTTGAATAATAGATAAACGATTAATAATAATTATAGTTGGAAGTGGTTGGTAGACGCCGGCTTTCTTACTGTTTCGTGCGGAGGTCGTGGGTGCCGGGTGCCGACCATCTTCCTCTTTCACGACACAAGCTTTAAGCAGCTTATTGTGAAAGAGTCAGAGTAAAGGCAGATTCATAAAAAAAAATTACGTTTATATATAATTTTTGTCAATAAGTCGATTGTTTCTGTGAAAATTAATCAACAGATACCTAGTGGTGTCCGTGGGAGACGTAGGTACAATTCAATCGTGTTGCTACAGGAATAAATGTCGAATTTTTCGCTTTTTTAGGACAATCAAATAAATTTATTAACAATTTAAAATTACCCTTTTCATCATCATTATTATAAAAATGAATATGTGCTCACTCAAAGTGAACACAATTACATTCTTTGACCCTCTCACAGCAAAGAGGAAGATGTTCGGCACCTGAGATCGAACGCACGACCCCCAGTAAGAAGAAATAGGAAAGCCGGCGTCGTAACCACTTCAATTATTACTATTATCCGACAGGTTTTGCTGCGAGTTATAAAAATGTATAAAGGTAGATTGATTCAATCAAATACTGAAGTAGGTACATAACTGATCATAAAATATTTTGGTATAGGTACTGAATTCGTTTTGCCAAAAGCATTTTGGTACCAAATTATTTGTATGTTGGTTCAACTGTCATGTTTTATGCAACAGGCTGTATTTGCCAGCTAACAAATTGACAAAGCCGCCATGTTGAATCTAATTTTACGTGACAAACCTGAATTGAATCAAATTAAACATAGATGATAAATTATTAAAAATGTGATAGGTACTCAAAATACTTACAAAAAAAAATTCATATAAAATAAAAAAAAAAAAAAAAAAAAAAAATAACAACTAATGACTCTAACAATTCATTATTAATGTTCGATTTTTAAATGGAACAAACCACTACGGGCTTACGACCGTCTTCTACTGTTATTTCGAAGGCTGGCTTAGTGTGATCACTTTACGTTAACAACGTTCGCCATTAGGTGGTAATGTTTGTCTCCGAAACTCTTAATCATGAGAATTCTCAACATGTTCAACATGTCGAAAAATCTCATGTATGCAACAAGTAGAAATTTAATAATAAAATGAAAAATAGAGATAAAAGTTGGAAATTGTTGAGAACAAGAGAGCAACCAAATTCATATAAAATAATTAGAAATTTATTACCTTGCTGGCGACGATCTGTTGTTGTTTTATTGTAAATAAAAAGTGCACAAAGCTATTAAAAAAATCCGCTTTCTCCTGACTGTAGATTAAGTTGGTGGAAAAAATATGAAAGAAGTAGAAATGTGGAGGAAAAAAGGGAGGATGGAATAATTAAAATTAGTTTGTAGGGATGGAATACCTAGTAGCATAGGAATTATGTAAATAATATTATAATTATTAGGTATCATTTTTATATGTGGTTTGAGATTAAGGATTTAGAGTTAAGGTTTATTTTGATTTTTAGAAGTTAATATTTTGGCATTTGTTTTTTTTAATAAATAAAAGTTGTATGTTATAAAAGTTAGTAAGTAAGTTGGTCGGTGTCGAGACGCTTATGATAGGGCGCTCCGCAGCGTACGTCCGTCGCGACGCGGCCCGCATGTAGCACTGAGGCTTTCGCGGGGTGGAGGTCCTACGCGCTGCATCCCAAACACCGATCAGCAGAATAGCGTGCATACACACATTATACAGTATTATCGAATGCCTAATAAACTTTTATTCTTCCTCACATACTTACAAGTTTTTTAAATTGATTTTGTCGCCGTGGGTAAAAATCAAAAAAGATCATAATATTATTAAAATCAAAAGCCTTTACAAGATCATATTATTAAAATCAAACGTCTTTACAAAAACATAGTAATATACGAAAGGAAAATCGATAACAATAACAATTCAGCAGGCTTATATATTTTGTTATCAAGTTTTCACTCAAATTTGACATTTTGAACGTGCTAAAAATAAAGTCAATTTTGTGTGCCTGGTTGATTATATGTATTTTATGGTATAGTTTTGTATATTATATTCTATTTTTTTTTATTGAATTATCGAATTTAACGCGCATTTTAATTGGAATTATCAAAATCACTCGATTTCGGGCGGAAGGCCTCACTGAACATTATAAAAATGGAATTTTTAAACATCTATTTCTTTTCACTCGTTTGGTCTATGAAAGATAAAATATAGATAATAAAAATTTAAATACCATACTTGGGGGCATAGGGAAAATTTGGTTGTTTTTGTATAAGCTGTCGCACTCAAGTAATTTTTTAAATAATACTCTTTTGATAAACTCAGTAGATTATGTCTTTTTGTTATTCCCATTGAAGTTTCTATTTGGGGCTGTATTTATTAATAATCTATTCATTAAAGTAATAAAAACAATACAAGTCCTGTTAAGGCTTTTGCAAGCCTTATCAACTGGTTGTTTACATAATTATTTCAAAATACAAAAATAATTCAATAATTGCTTAGATTATCTTACCGTAGTTACACTAGATATTTTTTATAGACACTATTGCGGACTCTGCCATGATAGATAAATTTATATAAAACAAAAGATTCATACAAACAAAACTAATCACACAAGTTACTCATTAAACCCCACAACTCTAAAGACCATAATATCTCACTATGCATCAATGATATCCACATTACTCACAATTCACTGTCTCATAAGAATCTTCATCTCACCTAGTCTTTGGGTATCTTTGATATTCTGAGGTAGCATATTTAATATTTTGGGAATTTGATATTCTAGGGTTCGTATACCATACTACTTATTATTTACTTTAGGAATTACCAATCCCGCATTCTGCGTTAATCTAGTATTACGATATCTATTGTCCAAGATATTAGATAGTAAAAATTTGTTCAATAATATTGTAATCTGTATATATGTATCTCTGGCATTGAAATGTCTACCCGTCTTGTGATTGGCAATCGTGTCTGAATATACACAAGACTGATTGACTGTGAGAATATTTTGCTAAGAGTTAGGTTTCATCGGTTATACTGACATTTTTGTAAAATGTCAACTCCGAGGTTTGTATGAGAAAATGTGGGTCGTTAAAACTCACTCAAAGTGAACACAAATACACCCTTGACTCTTCCGCAGTAAGCTACTTATTTAAAGCTTGTGTCGTAAAAGAGGAAGATGGTCGGTTTCTGGGATCGACCCACGGCCTCCGCACGAAACAGTACGTAAGCCGGCGTCTTTTCCGGCAGGCTACCAACCACTCGAAAGATTAAGTTTTCCATAAAATCAAAAAACAACTTCTTCAATTCCATTAAACCCAGATAAGATTAACTTTTTAAAGTATAATTTTACTCGTATCTGAGAAAGTGTAATTTTAATTTAGATAACACGATGTGGGGTTTGAGAGTAGCTTATAAATTATTTTGGAGATAAGGTCGATTGGACAGATGTGGTCCATGTTACCCGAGTCGGTCGCTGGAGACCCATTGGAATCAAAATGTATTTTTACAAACCTCCAATATCGCTCACGCACACGCTCGTCTCAAGGATGTAAGGGAGAACTACGTGTGGTTCTCTACGTGTACCTTTATAGGCTTTACACATAGATACGCCCTTGACTCGAATATTTACGACATTTTTTAGAGTATCTCTTGAGAAATTCCCTCCTTAAACAAATTGGACACTGGTTTATATTACCCAACCGATGCCTGCCTTCCCTATATTTACCTGCTTTACAAGATGTCGGATAGATCAATATGTTATATAAATAATAATCTTTACTAACAACTTCTACACACTTTTACTAGATAACAAGTTCGAAATATTTAATGTTGGAAAGAAATATCTTGTGAGAATTTATCTATATTATAAAAGCTCGGAACACTGACAGATTAAATGACTGAACGATCGACTAACGCTGCCGTCCATTTTGCATCCATGCAGAGGTGCGTGAGTTCCATTGTTTGAAAGTATACTCATGCAGAGATACCCATACGTTCAGCTATTAGTGGTCGACCAACATCCTGACAATGCTGTAACAAAGCACGCTAAATAAAACCAACACTCCAGTGGTAGAAAAGTGAACAGGAAATTTGAATTAGGAATTATTTACAACGAATTTTCGTCATATTTCTATAGAGAAAAACTAATGGGAAGTTTTCTGGGGAGCTTCCGACAATACACACTAGGTGGCAGAACTTCTAATCAGGTCTATTGTCAAATTATGACAGCTGTTGTCAAACATACCATCTAGCATTGACTGATAATAATATTATACTAATATATTTCCTCTCTTTTTTTTGTTTTCTCAATTCTACAATTTAACGTTTTAATTATTGATGATTGCAAAAGTGGCTTTTTCTAGGAGGTAAACCATAGTATGTCCTTTTACACTACATACAAACAAAATCACTAGGTATGTATTTGTCTTCAAGGGTGAATTTTCAGTCCCGTTCTTTGAGAAAAAAATCTCAGTGCTGCTGCTCTGTATATATTCTTGTATTCTGTTACGGTATGTTAGGTTGTATTTAGGTAGATATATAAAAAATAAAATAAGATAAACAATTTTATTTGTAATAGTATGTAAAAAGAAATGTACAACGATTATTCTAAACGTATTGTTATCTTATTATAATAATACATAAGTTGTTTAATTTGAAATAAACTGGAATGATAAATTGTTTTTTTTTCATTTTCACTGTAACACAAAGTATAAATAAAAAAAATAAAGTATTTATTCACGAAAGACAAAACGGACCGTTGAGGTTATAAACGTTAATTTAACCAGTGTTGCCAACGCTGTTTTTCGAACGCAAAGTAGCCAAACTGAAAATTTGGTATGCGGTCATTCCGAAAATTTTAGTATCCGAAGAGAGGTGGGAGTTCACTAAAAAAAGGTCATTTAGTATCCGGAAAGGTGAAAACTCGCTAAAAGGGTAAGTAAGTAAGCAAGTAAGTTCCAAATAGCCCAAACGGCAGTAAATCGCCCCCTTTGGCAACACTGAATTTGACAATAGACCGGATTAGCAAGGGCGCCTCTAGCGGCACAGAAAGGAAGAAAAACATCCCATTGCACATCAAATCGAAAATAAGCTCGAAAACGGGTGACAAAGTCCGTCAAATATATTTTGCTGTGAAATTTCATATAAAGTATAAGAAAAGAAAGCGGATATCGCGATTAAAATACATTTTTATAAACTGCTGAAAGGAACGGCCATCCGTTGAAATCTTCGGCTCACTCCGGAGGTGAAGGATCGAAATATTCTCACCTGTAGCGCGGTCTGTGAGGCCGGAGTAGTCATCTTCTACCGCAACAAGCGTCCTGCATAATTAACTACTCAGATACTTCACTCACACAGCAAACAACTCGCTGCCTAGAACAATTATTATTTTCAGGGCTGCCACAACGAAAAGAGTCTTATGACCTCGATATTTCGACCTAGCTGTCGCATATTATTATTTAACTTTAATGTTTGAACATTACATCCGTTGAGGTCTCAAATAATTTAGTATTTATCATGTCGCGCGACAAGTTTGCGACGTTATTTTATTTTTTAACAGCTCTCACTAACGACCTATGAAAGTGAGCCATTACTTTCATAATAATTAGATTATTCCCAAGAGTAATTAAGTACGGAGATTTTAATTTGACTTTCCCGGACAGAATATTATTACTATTGCGTCATTTTATTTCTGCACACAAAGCTTAATTTGCACACTTTCTTTCTAACAGAACTGTCTACAATGGGCATTAGTATATTCGTAGTTTTTTTTCCGAGTTTTTCCAACCAAAATCAGTAAGTATTTATTTATTTATTAATAATTTACTGTACATTGGTAGTATGAGTAACACATAAAATTTGCATTGCTCACCGCGAAGGATTACTCTGTAATGGTGAGCAATGCTTAATTTTGACAGATAATAAATAATAATAATAATATTTTTATATTTAGTATATAGCATTGTATTTTTATTAATTTTTTTTTACAATGATGTATACTTCATATGATATATTGTGATTTAATGAATAAATGATTTGAAATAATAATAACAAAGACTTCACAGAATCAACATACAGAGGGCGAGCTTACCACTACGAAGTTGCGGTCTCTAACAACTAACCCAAATCTAAAGAAAAAAAACATAAAAAGAAGAACAAAGCAGAGAATACAAAAAAAAGAAAACAAACTCAAACAAAAAAGAAAAGGAAAGGGAGGTGGATGGGGTGGGAGAGAGGGAAGGATAGATGGGGTTTGAGGACACAGAGACTGTATTTGAGCAGATCATCAGCTTGAACGAGCATAAAGTATTATAGATTTGCCACAGTATTATTGGTTGAGAGAAAAGTGTTAAGAAATATAGGATGCGACATGAGATGCGGAGAATATGTTATGGTTATGAGCTGGAAGTAATCTAAAATGAACCGAACATGATAAAATGTGTATTGCCTGAGATGGTTGGGACATGTCCATTGTCCAGCGTTGAATACCAATGAAAATTCTAAGAACAGGATTAGATAGGAGACGCGGGGAGGTCAGACCTAAGCTTCTATGGATCGATGGTGTAGAAAGGGATCTTGGAGATGTTACTATGAAGACTTGAAGAGTGCGGTTGATGACAAGGAGAACAAGCAATGACGAAGAGTTATGGAGGAGGCCTACAGAACAAAAAATAGTTTTTGCCAACATTTTTATTTATTTATTTATGACATACACGGCATAGGCCTTTTACATGTTATATATTACAATAATGTCGTAAAAAATTAGAAAAAAAAAACATAATATTACACCAATAACGTTTTTGTTAAAATATAAATTTTAGAGAATTGAATGAAATTGTAGTTCCAAAAATAGTCAAGATAAAAAACACAATAGAATATCGAGACAACAATGTTTTAGCTGTATAACAGAAATTTTGGAAAAAATAATGGGATTGGAATTTTGAAATCAGTCAAGATATAAAACAATACAACATTCACGAAGAACTTACATTCGCAGAAGAAATATAGAAATATTTTGAGAAGGTTAATGTCAAGATGACAGCAATAGTTGGATTATTTTAATGAAATAACAAGATGTACCTAATCTGTTCAAAAATACTTGGGTAATTGTGTGAAAAATTTGCCTTAGGCCTCAATAAAATAGCAAAATTAAAAAAAAACACTGCTTCTTCTTCTTCTTCTAACTCTTGATATAGATCCGAAGATCTGTTCTTTTCACAAAGAAGTTTCCTGGGACGCCGAGCTCCAACTATCCTTCCATCTTTTTGGAGGTCTCCCTGGATGGCGGCTGCCCGAGGGGATGTTGTTCGCCACCACGTTGGGAATTCTGGTGTTGTCCATCCTGGCCACGTGGTCGCGCCAGAAGCGTCTCCGTGACCTGCCCAATCTGACAATGTCTTCTGTGTTGCAGGTCTCTCTGATGAAAAAAAAAAAACACAAAAATTACAATAATTATAATATTGGACACTCTTGGAACTTTACGAAGAGTTGATCTCGTAATAATCTTTCGGCTTCTAGATCTGAAAAATTTTAGATAACCATTAAGCTCAACACGATTTGAAAAAATCATCGACTTTCAACTTTTTCCAATCACAAAAAATCAAAGGCCCAAGCAGGATTATTTCCGCTAAAATTTCTTCATTCCAAGGAACCATCCGATTTATAATAGTAATGTGCAATTCACAAACAGAAATTTATAGTTCCCTGATTGGTTGGTTTTGAGTTCCCTGATTTGACAAAAATTACAATAATTATAATATTGGACACTCTTGGAACTTTACGAAGAGTTGATCTCGTAATAATCTTTCGGCTTCTAGATCTGAAAAATTTTAGATAACCATTAAGCTCAACACGATTTGAAAAAATCATCGACTTTCAACTTTTTCCAATCACAAAAAATCAAAGGCCCAAGCAGGATTATTTCCGCTAAAATTTCTTCATTCCAAGGAACCATCCGATTTATAATAGTAATGTGCAATTCACAAACAGAAATTTATAGTTCCCTGATTGGTTGGTAGAAAGTCAGAGTCAGCTAGTAGTTACGCGGAGGTACCTTCATTAATTACCCAAGTTCTTTTCCGCTCATCTGTTTACCCAAAGATTTCAAACTCTTTTCATTAAAACTTGTTTGTGGTCCCTCCTGGTATCCACCACCCACAACACCCATAGACAGCAGTTTAACAATGTCAGATCTCACTTACCTATCTTGGTATGTACCTAATGCACTGTACACTTAATTAAGAATTTCATTAGATGGATCACTAACTCTCTCCCTAACTGTGTGTAAACTAAAGATTTGTTGTTATTTTATTATTTTATAGGTAGAGGTGGGATTAACGGCTTAAATTCAAAAACGTTAAAGCTGTTTCGTTAATTTCAAAAAACGTTATTTTTAAAAGCTTAAAAGCTAAAAGGCTTATTTATTTCGTAGCGTATATACAATAGTTAGGTATACCTAGTAATAAAAAAATAACAACTTACCCCCTGAAGATAAACAATCACGCGATCTACACAGCACAAAAAGTATTAAAGAATAATAACAATAATTTATATTATGTAATATGAACAATTTTTACATTTAATTTTCCTTTTTGATTTTTCATTACTTTTTAATATTATTGTTGTATGGACAAAGTTCATAAATCCTGGTTCAGTACTGCACAACTTAGTATGAAGAATTCAATACGATTAATAAAATTAATATTTTTGTAATATGTTGGTTCAATCATCAAAATTATACTTGATATTGAAAATAAACCGTTTTAACCTTGTGTATAAAATGGACTTAGGAGGGTTACATTACAACACTGTTAGGCCATCAAAGAGCACACATATACATACCCACTCACTTTCTTTCGTACCCGTGCATTGGCAACTGGCAAGGGCACGACAGAGTGGCGGTGATATACACCTATTATTAAACAGCCACGTTAGAGGAATAACGTAAAGGCGCAAAATAATAGTTGAATATTTTAAACAGTCACGTTACTTAAAGGCGGAAACTAATATTGTGATATTTTAGACGATTATTTTGAAGGTGTAAACTATTTTTTTTTGAGATGTTATTTTTGTTAGACTTATTTTCACAGCTTACGAATAAGGTTTAATATGAATAACGTTAGAGAGGTTATTTTTTTATCGAATATTTTTATCACCTTTCGTTATAATGCCCACCTCTATTTATAGGTAATATTAATAATTATGAGTTTTCAAGGCTCAAGCTTTAAATATCTTATACACATTTACTTAATTCATCCGGTTCGAAGGACCATAATTGTTTCATTCTGTAAACAAACGGTTCCAAAGAAAACACTGTTCTCAAAAAAATATTCTCACTACTTTCCAACAATGCATTTAATTTAAATGAAAAAAATAATAATAAGTCTTTTGACAAATTTATTTTAATACCCTGATTAGTTACTCAGACTCAGAAAAGAACTGAAAAGAGTTTTCACATTTACAATTTAAAATTGACTTTTTTTTACTTATTCACAAAATCTAACATGATGACACAGGAACAAGTACTATATTGATATCGATTTTTTTATCTACGATAATTTAAGGTTCACTAATGAAAACTTGCGGTCCTACCGGATAATTACTATGGATGACGTTCTGAGACTATGTACAAGGTATTATTATGCTTGTTTTGTTACATTTCATTATTGTTTACATTTTGTTACATGTTTTGTATTGTGGACTATTCCCATTACAGCTTGTTGATTAGTTGAGTGAGTGAGTGAAAAATGGAAATGTCGTTACTTTTTGTCATTTTTGTATTTTTTTTACCCATCACGCCGTTTCCCGAAGGGGGTAGGCAGAGAGTACGGATTTCCATTCTGTCCTATCCAAACACACCTCTTTCGCTTCTTCCAAACGCATAACATTCCGCATACATGCTCTTCTATCACTTTTGCTCCTGACTTGGCCCTCCTCTAAGACTGAACCGATATGGTCGGACCATGTCATTCGAGGGCGGCCTCGTCTTCGTGCACCCATTCTTTCAGATTTATTATACTGTTAGTCATTCTCTCCTCGTTCATTCTCTCTACATGCCCAAACCACCTTAATTTATTAACTTTCATTCTAGTCACCACGCTAACATCCACTCCACATTCCTTTCTATATATTCTCATTCCTCACCTTATCAATCAGTCCCTTTCCGCAGTGATCTCATTTCCACAGCCTTTATTCCAACTTCCAGATTTTGCGTCCATGTCCATGTTTCACTCCCATATATCATGTATGGTATCAGGATTGCATTGTGCATCAGCTGTTTGGATTTAAGAGATACGTTCTTACTTCTCATTAGAGGTCTTAGTGCACCACCAACCCTTCTACCAGCCAGTTTCCTTCTTTCAATCTCCTTTTCACACCTTCCATCTCTGCTAAATAATTGTCTAACAACTAATGACTCTAAAAATTCATTACTGATGTTCGATTTTTGAATGGAACAAACCACCACGGGCTTACGACCGTCTTCTACTGTTGTTTCGAAGGCTGGCTTAGTGTGATCACTTTACGTTAACAACGTTCGCCATTAGGTGGTAATGTTTGAGTCTCCGAAACTCCTAATCATGAGAATTCTCGACATGTTCAACATGTCGAAAAATCTCATGTATGCAACAAATAGATATTTAATAATAATTAATGAGAAATAGAGATAATAGTTGGAAATTATTGAGAACAAGAGAGCAACCAAATTTAAAGGCTGCGACTGCTGTCATCTGCTAAATAGACTACCTTAATAAACATACTCATCCACTTGTTCCAAGTTCTCATCAAAAAACATTAATATATAAAAGCTATCGGATACTTTGTATATTGATAGAAACAACATTTATACTAAATACTTTCATTGAATGCTCCATATAAAATTTAAGCCAATCAGGCTCCCAATAGTCCCAAATATGTAACTGAAAGTGATGTAGGTAATTTGGAGACAATTAATACAAATTAGGAGAGGTCCTGCTGCGAAGGAATTAATCTGATCTCCCGCTGCGGCGACGATTATCGTGTGAACGTTTGTAAGATAATATTATTTGGAGAATTGCCACACAGCTGCAGCTCTGTGACCAGTATAGTAAACGCATTAAAAATAAAAGCTGCTAACCTAGGGTAGCCCAGAACTCATAGTATATTATAACAGCCTTTTCGTGTAAAACACATCATTGCATAAAAATTCATAATTTTACGATTAAAATGAATTTATCCTTGGAATTATTATAGAAACTTTAAAATGATATCGACTATCGGAGCTTTTTATTATCTGCTTTAGAACTATATATTAATTTATTAACTAATATTAATCGGTACTTTAAGGGGGACCCACTCAAGTTACGGAACTCAAAATTTACGTGCTTGTGTGGGAGCATAAGACCAACCCGTATACTAAATTTTATGAAAATCGAAGAATTTTTTTTTCTTTTTTAGCCCTTTTTCTAGAACAAGTGAAATTTTCTTTGGATACTTTAAGAGGGTTCCCCTGAAGGTACAGATCTCAACATTTTACTGACTCATCTACATCGAGGGGCTAACCGTTCTACCAAATTTCAATCAAATTGGGTAAGAATTACTATGAGTTATGGGTGTGCACACATTAATGGCGTACGCGTACGGGTACGGGTACGCAGAAATAAAAAAATTTTTTTTTAGCATTTTTGGAATCTACACCCTCGAAAACGCCGAGAAAATTAATTTCAGCGAAATTAACTGCGCAACTGTGGCATTGCAATGGTAAATAAATACTCATCACATTTTTACGTTAAGTAAATAATTATTTCTATACCTACATAAAAATATTTGGTATGTATGGAAGAAAGAAAGGCTGCTAAAATAATAAAAAAAATATTATTTTCATTTAATTTCAATTGTAAAGAGCCATCTCTTGATGAAGTGTCGAACTATTTATTATCCGATGAAAGGTTTTGAAAAGGGACGGAGTGAGGTAGGTTGGTACTTGGAAGGTACCACAAACTAGACGACAGCTTTCTTCAGCTCAGACCCGATTATGGTTTGAGTCGAGGATAATGATATTACAATCGCACAGGTGTCCAATCTTGCTTGGTAATTTATTACGTACACAATGACATTAATTATTTTATTTACGTATTTTGGTGAACATTAGGTACAAATTAACAAGTAAAGCTATAACTTAACTTACTTAATATTTTATCAATGCTGTTTTTTTCCAAATATAATGATTACACATATCGGTACATAAAATTTGTCAGTAGCTAACTATAGCTAGCGGAACTTTAGGATGTAAACATTTTCTTCCGTCTAATCTGAGAAAGTATTCCAGTCCCTTGTAATAACCTAAAATGGAAAAATCTGTCTAGAAAATGTGACGAACCCTAGACCCGTTGATTCGAAGTCCGCGACTACGCAACTAGACTACTGAGGTGGCAATTAGCCAGAACTGTTGGAAAGTATGTAGTAATATGAAATATATAATAACGTAAAATAAAATTACCCACCACTCCGTGTCCCTTCAATAAGCAGGGAGAACGACATGTCTTTTCATCCACCGAAATACCATTTCTCATGAAACCTCTCCTATTTCTTTTGAATCTGACATGGCCTTCCTCAAGGACAGAATTAATGAGTTCAATCCACGTCATTCTCGGTAGAAAATTACTTCTTACACCAACCCAAAACTGAAAAAAAAAACTCTATAAACTTAAATAACTCGAAAACCACTGACATTTCACCCCTGGTTAATGGGAACAAAATTTTTGCAAATTTCCTCTAGAGTAACACTTTTCAAGGAATGTATCGAATTTACATCCACTATTTCAACATGCCCAAAACAGCTCAACTTGTTGACATTCCGAATACTTATATCAACAAAAAACTAACGACAATTCACTAATATTGTTCCATTTTTGAATGGTATGAATAAATCACTACGGGCTTACAACCGTCCTTTTCTGTTCTAAGGTTGGCTTAGTGTAATCACTTTACGTAACAGTGTTCGTCATAAGGTGGCAATGTTCAAATCTCGCTAATCCTTACAATTATGAGAATTTTCAACATTTAGAAAAATCCCATGCCCATGCCAGGATTCGAGCACTAAGTTTCATTCCGCATTCCTTTCAAATATTCTCATTCCCTTTCCATATCCCACACATTTCCACTCCACTACATTCTTCTTTTTTTCATCCATGTCTACATTTCACAGCCAAACGTCATTGATATTGATAGTAACAGAACAAAAAAACAAAGCAACAATCGATAAATGAAACACTACATTCCATCGCAATCGAACATATAGTTCCATATAACCATCAGTGTATTGATTTACTTAAGCTACGGCTACACTACGGCCCATGCTGGTCCAGGCTGGCCAAATAGGGGCTCTGGCCTCTATACTTGTACACCTGGCTACACTATTGGCCCAACTCTGACAGCTGGTACGAGGCTAGACTGCTACACAATGTTTCTATCACTGATTTATTGATTAATTCTTGCTTTTATTCATCATTTTACATTCTAATCTCCAATTATTCACTGTATACTCCTATCTAAATTGGGAATTTCAAGAGAGTTTATCTCCCTGGGCAAAAATGATATTTTAATATAATTTCCAATTCACAAATATACACAATAAAAACATCCATAATTTTATTAAACCTAACCTTCAATTTTTATTGATGTTTATTGTTTTGCAATAGGTATATATTTACCTAGCTCTTACAGGTTGATTTGGACTATAACATAAATGAAAATAAAAGATATTGATATAAAAAAGCAAGAATCATGGGTACATCACATACATACTCGAGTGGTTTAAAGAAAGCATCACCGTCTTTGCCGTTTGCGTTTTTCATTATTTTTAATAACAGAAAAGCAGATGCCGCATGTATCACTATATAGGATGCTGCAATTAATGCCATAATATGATATTATCATTGTCAACTTCCATAATTTTATCAGGATTATAAAAAAATGTACAAAACACTATGAAAATAACAACATGGAAGACTGTCAACATTGTTCCAATATTGGTGAATACTTGCGGACTCGATCGACAAGTAAACAAGTAACGGCCAATTTCAAATATTTGGCGATATTGGTCATTGGTGGAGCGGCCATACTATTTGCCCATGATGGGCCAGAGCCTCTATTTGGCCAGCATGGCCCATAGTCTAGCCGTGGCTTTACTCAAGTATCTACCTACGGGATGCGTCCCATTTCCCTCCACAATGTGGTCACTAAATTAAAATTTACGCAACATTTAAACTTACGGATGTTGTTGTATTTTTTTAAAGTAACCTTGCGTTGACCTGCCTTGAGTTATAGTGGGAGGTCCCGGGTAGAAATTAATGTAGCGTAAGATAAATGATATTTTTTGTGTAAATACAAATAGAAGATGGCTGATAATTATAGACACTTAGCTGCGATGTCCCTTTCTAATGTACAGTCGGTTGGTAGGCGTCTAAAGATATTCTCATTTCTGCTTGGAATATTCGAGGATATTACTACTTATTTATTTCCCTTTTCACCATCTTTACCTACTCCTTTTGTAATACTTAATATATTCAAGGTACCTCAGCGAGAAATCCTTTAAGTCTGTTTATGACATCCTAAATGAGCCCAACTCATTCAATTCACAAATAATTAATTTTGTTTAGTTATATAAGGTTTCATTATAATATTTGATTCGAAATCTGGAGGAATAATAATATTAGAAAGGATTGAGAAGTGGATGTTAGCATAGTGACTAGAATGAAAGTGAATAAATTAAGATGGTTTGGGCATGTAGAGAGAATGAAGGAGGTGAAAATGACTAAAAGCATATATAAATCTAAAAGAATGGGTGCCCGACCTCAACCGACCATATCGGTGCCGTCGTAGGGGAGGGCCAAGTCAGGAGCAAAAGGAATAGAAGAGCATGTATGCGGAATGTTATGCGTTTGGAGGAAGCGAAAGAGGTTTGTTTGTAAAGGGAGTTTGGATTGGATTTGGTTTATTTTTCTTACTCTTTGCATCAAAGTCAAGTTCTACACAAACAAAAATGATTTTTTTCAATATGAATTATACCATGCCAGCATGCCCGAAGACGTTCGATGACAGCAAGGTGACAGACTACTCATTAAAAATTTCCTATTGATTAATCACAGAAACTTTTCACTCAAAAATTTTAATCTTCAACAGAAAATTCATTCCAATAAACTCTGACCGTCTGATTTATAAAAATCGTTAGATTACATATAATTCACTGATCAGTTTTTACTTTATTGTAAAAAAATATTTGATCCGCGTTTGTTATGTATGAAGATGACATTTCACACGAAATTTTGTAAACAAACAAAAATAGTAGCCCAGCAACGCGAGTGCCTACAGCCGAGACGCGCTATGTCAGATTTGAATGATTTCGAGTAGGTGCAGAATAGGTGCCAGACCTTATTTTTTAATTTTTTATTTTATATTATCAAAATATAGTTAAGTCCTTATAAAATCACATGAAACTTTTATGTTTCGGCCAAAATGAACTAATTTATGTTAATTTTTATATTTGTACCTACTTTAAAAGTACTTTTTGAATATTTTATTCAAAATGTCATTATATTAATCATAAATTTAGTTGGTGCATCATGGTTGTAAGACCTCATATTTTTTATATATGAAAATTATATTTACTTAATTTAAAATCGAATTAAAGTTCAGTAAATATATTATTAAGTGAGTATGATTATTATTTACAAAAAACAATTTTCATATATTTTAATAAAAATAACTGTACACAAAAACTTAAAAATATGTATACCATCATAATAAATAAATATTCTGCTATTATTGTGCAAAATTCGAAAACGATATCTTAAAAAATAAAAGAGTTATAGATTTTAGTAAAGCCAGCACCGGTTTTCGCAATAGGATTATCTGCGACACTCTACTTGTACCGAGTGTACTTTTTTATTCATAACTTCTAAATGAGCAAAAACGAGCAGCCAATTTTTTGATATGTTAAGGATATATACCTAGGCTATAATCTAACATAAATTTCGGCGCGTCGGGAGACGTCGGTAAAAGTGATAACCTTCGTCAAACTCATGGAATTGATATTTTTTATGATTTTACAATATTATTAAGAAAACACTTATAATAAATAAAATACTAATTTTTTTTTGGACAAACATTTATCTATATAAAATAAGGTTTTCGAAAATATATAACACATACCATTAGTTGTTAGCAATAGATAAGATATTTGAATTTGAAATGTAACGAAATATACTTGTTTAGTTGTGATTCTACAAGTAATGAATCTTTGATTCGTTATATTATATACAAATAAATGTTAAAAATGTAGAAATTTGATATCATTATAATAGTTAACATTTATTTTATCAAATGCAATTAAAAATATGTGGAAAATGTGTACCTAAAAAATCATTAAATATTTGCGACTGTTCTACCATATTCCACAGTGCGACGGGTTGATCGCAAATTTTCTACCGCTGAACTCTTTTTTTCCACTGATCAGTTTTAAATAAATCAGTTAGTTACCTACTTTAAATTTTTAGTTTTAAGGAGTTGAATTTATAAAGATACCTAACTATTCTTTGGTTTATTGTACGAATATGGAAATATTTTTTACAGATTCGGTTTTAATTTCTTTTTTTTTTATAACGTGTAAACATGGACACTATGTATAGGTATAGTTGTTATCCCCGCGAATAAAACAGAGATAACATCCGACACGAGGTTTTAGTAGGAACAGAGAAACGAGAAGTTCTTTCCGGGAAAATAAAAGGGAACAAAAAAAACTGCCTCGGAAAGACTACGCGAGCTTGTAAAGCACAGAGTAAAGCAAAACAAAGGGAACTTTTATAAACAGGTGAGTAGTACATGTTGTAACATGTAGGAAAGTAGATAGAGCGCTTTGTAGGAATTTTAATAATTGAGGGTGTGGGTCCTACCTGGGGGCTAACATAATTATACAGAGAGTAATTTAATTAATTAGATTGAGGACTACGTGACGTGGGGATGAGATTGCAGGTGACTTTCATAATAGACAAGAATGTTAGCAACAATAGAAAATGTATTATACAGGGTGTCTCAGAATGAAAGTCCAAAAGTAAGACAATTTAAGGGCTATCCAAATAACTCAAGATAATATTATGTTAAGCGATTTTTTGTTATTTTTTTTGTCACACCCTGACTTATACTATGCACTGAGTACAAATATTATTAGAGAACTTTTTTTGGATGCGCAGAACCGAAAATGAGTTCCTTCATTCAACAGTCACGTGACTGAAGATAATCTATCAGTAATAATTCATTTTACCTACTTTCATCCACAAGCACAACACAACACAACAAAGCCCATACTACGTACTTCCTTTAACTAATTATAATATGATTAAAACATAAAATTCCTCTGTGTTAACGCGAAAATATTAAAAATAAAAAATCTTATGTCACACACCGCTACCGACAAACGTCACAATTTGTATGAGTTTAACAGCAGTCACGTGGTACATGTTGGGACCATGCGCAGTGGCATATTCTTTCTTCTCAAAGATACTATGGGGTATATTTTTTTATTCATACTTTACTGTACATTGGTAGAGTAGCACATAAAAAAACTTAACATAACAAAGACATCACAGAATCAACATACAGAGTTACAGAGACTCCAATTTTTGAGGTACTTACTTGCATGATTTTTTCTTCTGGAATAGCTGAATAGTACCTATACCTAGCAGATAAAAAACATTTTTATGAGTATCTGATACCATTCTGTCCATAAAAAATGTTGAAGATACAAATTAAAATTTAACAAAAACTATGAAGACCATTAAAGAAAAATATTCACATAACTAGTTTTTTCTTCTTCTAAATAATTTCATAACATTTTTTAATTTATGGAACTATGTACTTGCTGAATCTGAAGAAATTGCCTCAGGCAATAAGTCCCGCCGGCTATACTGACACCTTTGTATAGAAAAGTGTTATATTATTATCATCATCAAACATTAAATTGAAATTAAAATACAATGTTGTATACTAAATATA
The DNA here is from genome assembly GCA_963576905.1 of Mystacides longicornis. Classification (NCBI taxonomy): domain Eukaryota; kingdom Metazoa; phylum Arthropoda; class Insecta; order Trichoptera; family Leptoceridae; genus Mystacides; species Mystacides longicornis. The sequence goes on along the minus strand of OY756429.1, from coordinate 32,312,191 downwards.
AAAAATAACGGTGATGACTCTAATGATACATCACGATGTAATGTAATCACGAGAGACCTTTGAACTACAGAGAAAGGAACTTTCTTAACATCCTGCATGAAGACAACAGAACTGCCTTTTTAATGGCATATCTGAGACCACTACAGATGCAAAGTTTCTCTAGATTGTCTTTAAGAGACTTAGGAATAACTCCATTCTTCGATATCACTATAGGTATTATGTGGGTGGTTGGTGTATGCCACATACATATTATGGTTATTTTTAAATTATCAAAAGGAAAAAAATAATATAAAATGCAACTTTATCGATTTATGTGTGGGTTAAATTAACTATCATTCGTTGGTTAGTATGACGTTTAATTGTATATTTGAGGTATTCTTTACTTAGCGGTACAAAAATAATCAACGACATGCCTTAAGCACATCAAAGACCGGGTGCAATATGTATTTGGGTTATTCTAGCGACTCTATCGCCCCAGGAACTGTCCAACCCGACACAGAATGTCAAGCAGCACAAGTCAAAACTCAATGTCAAAAGAAAATGTCAAAAATAATTGACTTATTCTTACGCAGGTCCATCAAGAACAAACAACCCACCAAAGTTATATATAATTCTGTTAGAATACAAACATCAAACGTCGAATCTAATATTTTAAAGTAGAATATTAAATAAGCGATTTGTCTTTTGTTTTAAGTCGGAAGGACCTCTTAAATTCACAATGGAACGAATCAAATCCTATTATAACGGTACAAAAGAAACGTAATGTACCTACCTACCGCATTTGCGATTATTTCTTGTTAATCTTTTTTATTATTTATATATTCAAGGCTATATGCGATTTAAAAATGATATATATATATATATATATGTACAATATAAATGAGAAAAAAAGATATAAAAGAAAGTCGGGTTAGTGCGAACTGCGAACACTAAACTTATAACTCGGGATCAGCTGAAAAGATTTTTCTAGTGCTCGGGTAATTGGATTCTTCTCCGCTCCAAATAACAGAATAACTAATAAAACATGGAAAACTGGATAGAAAAAAGTATAAAATATGACATTAGAGTAAGTATGGAACTTTTTTCCTAACAACAACACCATTTTGTGAAATAAATCCATAACAACATAATTTTTATTTACTCGATAACCATTGAGTTTCAAAACATTGTACGCAGATTAGTGATAGAATTTCTGTCAAGCTTTTAGAAATAATATCTTAACATTCAAACATAATTTAAGCGTATTTTTATACAAAGAGGTATTTTACAAAAAAATGCAATAGGTAGGTCCCGAAATTCCAAAGAAATTTGTCAAAGAAGTTAAAAAGAATTCATTTCAAATTTATCACCACGCGTATTCTTATAGAGTTTTATATTTTAGATGTCGCATTAACTGATCAAGCAACGGATATTTAGAGTTATTCAATGAAACAAATGTAAACTTATCTTTGTAAGTTTATGTATTTACGTACATAACGAATGTTCAGCATCACGAGTTAAGTAGAAAACACAGATCGCAAACTTAATCATAGCTTGAACTTTTTCGCTTAACATTTTCTATGCTGAGTAGCCTTATTAAATTAATTGAAAACTTGCAGCTACATATTAAATTATAATGTTTTTATATTATTTTTACAGAAAGTTTCACCCAGCCTATCGATTTTATTTCAATCATGTCATAAGAACCCGTTACGGGAAAAGATCTCCTTCAAAAATGATTAATATTTCCCAAAAGTAATTACATTGCTTGATTGATAGTTTAATAGCACATTATATTCAATAAAATTGATAAAAAGTCATACTTAATAATTACATTACTTAATTCTGTTTTCAATTCAATCAAAACTCTTATAGGGTAAACAGAAATAACATGGGACCTGCGGATAGACCGCGCTACAGTCAGGGAAACAGAAAAAATAAAGAAAAAACCCCAATTACCAGCTTTTAACGATGTGTTTCACCCACCCTCAAAGAGATTTAAAGTCCCGAAAGCCCATATGGATTACGGAAACCGCAAATTCAGAGACCAATAGGATATGAATGGAAAGATGGACCATGAAGGAGACAGTAAATAAATACCTCATACTGGATCCCATAACCCGAGTCTAAGATCTCCCGCGGAGGGCGTGGGTGCAACAAAACAGAGTGAGAACAGAGCAGGGTTGTTGCAACTACCTGCTCTGGAAATGGGGGAAAAGAGCTGACCCCGATTGTGAGTGCGGGGCTGTGCAGACAGTAAGGCACATTATGCAAGACTGTCAGCTCAAAAAGTTCACAGGAAGCCTCCAAAACATCCACGGTGGACTGGCTGATGGCGCTGGAGCCAAGTCTATAAGAGGACGGGACGCAGTTCTCTACGGGTCAAGATTATTTCCGGAAAAGCCTTACGAAAAGTAAAGTAAGTAAGTTAAGAACATTATTTTAGTTTAGTTTATTGAATCTTGCCCTAAGTTTAACTTTAAATTTTGTTGAAATTTTATTTAAAGTATCGAACGGTGAAACGTTTTAAGGATAAATTAATGATCACAGGGGCACCTATTCACGAAAAGGTCAAGTTCGAACTGAACTAAATTATTTTTAAGGGGAATTGTAACGATAAAAATATTAATGTTTATGTAAATAAAACAAATTTCAAATTCTTTTATGTATTTAGATCAATAATCGATTTTTTCCGCCATTTACGTATCTATGAGTATTGTTTCTACGTTATAAGTATTGAGAAAAATTTGAGAGACGTTCCAAAAAAAAAAACAGATTACTGAAAAGCTTGCTAACCTAGGATTGATTGTAAAAGTTTATTTTACAATCAATCGTAAATTTCAGTTTCGTACGTTAAGTAGTCGCGGAAACAATATGTAAAAGTGTCGAAAACGGGTTTTTAAGAACAAAGCACCCTAAACTGTATTACATTAAAATTTGACCACTGAACATATTATTAATTAGTTAATGAAGGTTTATAATTTTGTAATTAATTTTCGTTACGAATTTAATTTAAAAAATCATCATATACAAAAATACAACTTAAGATTGTCATTGAGAGTTGCGCAAGTATTTAGTAAAAACTCTTTGAATTTCAATTAATAAAAAAAAAATATTTACAAACCTTTAGCTGATGATATTGGACTACGGCGGCAGGGTGAGAATAATCTACAGATGAAACAGGTATCTCTCTTACCTGCAAAGAAAGAAAAACAACATTATTAAAAAAAAACTATTTAAGGGATTATTAATCGAAATCTTTGATATTTATGGTTCTAGTCTGTGTCGCTTCAAAGAATCACCGACTTTTGTTGATGATTTCTTGTAATTTACTTTTGTAGACAAATTTTTTTTTATAAAAAATATTATGAGCCCTTGGCTAAATTAATCGATTTATTAATTTCGATTATCGTCCATGAGACTTCATATAGGTAACACATCAAATTCTTCTTGAATTTTGTGAGGAACGCTGTAGGTAGAACGTCATTTTAACTAGGTATTATAATAAATTAAAACAAACTTTGTTACTTCTACTTTGCCTTGATGTGTTCACTGTTCATTTATCCTAGTTTTCATTTTTCTACCCGATTCTCTATAAACACCACTGTTGTCGACTGTGCTGACATTTGATTGATTATGTATTATTAGTGTAAATTACCGGTTTGAATTTCTTATTGCACTCAATGTATGCATCTTTCCACTGAATTGTTTGTGAAACAGACACTTGTAATTACCTAACATTTCATACCGTCTTATTGCGTATTGAAAACATCCATGGAAATCGCGGTTCAGAGGAGTGGAGCACTTTGTTTTTATACGCGTAAGTTATGCATTCCAAAGTGTAAAGGCTAGTCGTCATTGTACAAATAGGTTTTTATATCTCTTTAAAAACTGGGCTGCACATATCTCTAGGTTTCAAGGCTTTCACTGCTCTCTTTCGAAGGACAAATGCTCTTCCCCAGAATAATATTCCATGAGACGTGAGACTTTGTAAACAGATCTCGCCGTTTTTTATTTAGGTACCTAATCCACAAAATACGTTCACCTTTTTAATGAAATACAGAGTGGGAGAAAACAAGGTATTACCTACAATATAAAAGGGTATTATTTGTGATAGACTCGTTTCATTTTAATTTCGAATCGCGCTATCATCAAGCACCTTCTGCCCTAAACTTGTCGATTAAAAATGACGAAATGGGAGAAAGTGTCATACGAGGGCAACGAAAATATGAATTTTAATGACAGCTAGTATTTGATAAAAATAAATAAGGAGACATTTTAAAGTAGGGAAACGGGGAACATTATTGCAATGTAAAAGTTATTTAATCCGAGCCAATTAAGGTTTTAAGCCCTATTGTTGGAGATCTAACAGGTTTTCAATGTCTGTTGAAATGATTGAAAATATTTTAATAAACAAAGCGTTATAAATTGGATTAGATATTTCAACATGACTTCGACGGGAAACAAAACAGTCGATTAGTGAGAATAACAAAACAAGGGATGAAGATGAAGGGAGCAAGGCTATATAGAGAGTTGCTCGGGGCGTTGCTTGCTCATTCTTCACGTCATAAATTCCATTGCGGAAATACGTGACACTCGTCGATTGGCAATCCATTCGCTACTACGGAGTGGATCAGACTCGCCCGCCCGGTTCTTTATTGTCTCCCGAAGTCTGCGAGGCGTGAACAGCTTCACCAAGTAGAAGCGGGACGTCCCGTCCGTCCTACATTGTTGGACGATAGCAGGGTTATTCTCGTAGCTCTTGAATTGCAATCTTATCTTAATTGGTATCTTAAAGGGCGGCTCGGAAAGGATCGGACCAATCAGAGAGAAAAGGGGCAACGAATCTAATTTTTTTAATGAATTGGGCTCAGCCAAAGTGAACACAAATACACTTTAGACATCTTTTACAGAAAAAAAAACGAATAGGGTAAGCAGTACATTAACTGGCCATTAACAGTAACTGGCCACCTCGATCATTTTTCTTTAAAAATAAGACTTGGGTGAGAATATTTGTTCCGGTAACTTCGAAAGGCTGGATAGCTCGTTTATTTCTACATGCACTCTTCAAATTTCATTGAAATCGGACATTCATTTGTGTCAGTTTTGTGAGATTTTTTCATGAGGTAGCTACTTTTGTATAAAATATCAGTAATTCGTAGTCCATTTGTTAAGGAGAAGTGGTATATATTAAATGTGTTTACTGTAAATTTTTGGTAGTTTTTTGATGATTTATTCCATAAAGACTTGCTTCTAGAATATTCACAGAAATTAGGGATGAAATAATGGATTTTTAAAACAATACCGAGGGGTGGCCAGTAACAGTTAGAATCAAGAATTTGATGATTAGACAGTAACTGGTCAAGGGTGCCAGTTACTGTATTTTTTAATCACGTTCGAAATTATGCAATTTTAAACCAAATTCGTAATATTCATAGTATTTATTCTCCCATACAAAGAATTCCCCTTTGCCGTTAGTCACGTGACTTTCCATACAAACAGTGTTGTCACGGTTTGAGTGTATGTTTGACAGCTCGCACTACCAGTCCATTAATATAATATGTCTATGGATATCAGCTACCACAGATCTTTATTATAATCTACTACTACACCTGCTGCAACTTCGTATCGCACCAAACAAATTTTAGAACTTAAGAGAACTTATTTGGATTCTTATAACCCGTAAGCATACATTATGATACTTTAAATATTCCTTTTTAAAACTCGAAAAATAAGACAGTCGCTTTTAAATCCGATGAATACGCAGGTCCAATATTGCGCCATGATTTAATATGTCAGAGTTAAAGAGGAATCGATTTTTTGACAATTTCCCGAGTAGCTGTACACTTGATTCTTTCACAATAGCTCGGAACACGACGCTAATACATTATTTTAATACTTTCATCCATTTTTAAGCCGAATCGAATCCATTTTCAGTAAATTAAAATTTGTACGGCAAGTGACATTTGGAGATATTGACAGCTGATATATATTATAAAACTTTCAGGAATTACTTAAGTTCCGCGATTGAAAGAATATTTTTAATCATTTATGATAGCTCGATTCTTAGGGAAGGCTTTAGGCTATATCACATCATACCGCACCTCATATTTTTAACAGTTGGTCGCTCATAAGATATAGCCGTATAAGTGTAATATTTGCAATAAAAAGTTGACATTGTTAGGAAGTTTCAAGAAAGCTAAAGACGCAGATAGGACTTTATTGGATATAAGTAGCTAAAGAAGCATAGGTACGTAAACTGGTTCATATCAGAGACGAGCCATGAATGTGTGTTTAATAAATGTTTTTAAAAATGGAGCCCTAATTTCACGGTCATCGCATAACGCGAGAAAGATTGCACAAATTTCGCTTATTTTTTTATTTATTGTATTTGCTATAGTCAGGAAGGTATGAAAAAAAGAAAGTTGTGCGAAAACATAGAAAATTTTGTTCTTAACCTTCTTAGAGACCTTTGACAATATAAACATTTCTATTTTTTTAAACTCGAAATTAGCTTTAGACATAACTGCTCGTTTTTTTTATTGTTGGTATGATTGTCAGAATGTGTCATGTATACATCGTTTAAAACAGATGCATTGGTAGCATTTTATTGGTTAAAATTAACTAATTAATTATTTACAAATTGGAATTATTAAATATTCGTAGTTAAATATTCAACATACCTACATGAAAATGTCTGTCGGTAAACCTAGTATAAAAAAAAAGCTCATAATATGCAGTTTAAATAAACGACACAATGACATCAGCTATTATCGTGGTAGGGACATAGAAAATATTAAAAATTGTTGTTATTTTCTCTCCGATGGCCTTTCCTTCAAGTATTTTTCTTGGTGAGAGCGCCAATGGCGTCCTCTGCACTTCTCCTGACCATATGCAGAGACGTGGGATCCTCCTGTAAATATTATATAGCTCTTCATATAAGCCTTACTTTCCATGATTCCCCATCCCTCACGTAGAACTCTTCCCCCAAATATATCCAATAATTCTGTAGACTTCGATTATTTAGTTAGACCCATATGACACCACTGTTCTGATGATTCTTTAATACAGACTGACTTTGGTTTTTCTGTGAACACTTTGAAATTTTACTAGTTGCTGGCTGTAGTGAGAAGAATGTTTTATTCCCACACAATTATACTTCTTTTGATCTCTATTTTGTCCTCATTTTCCTTACATATAATATGTTGGACCCCAGACAGGTGAATTCGTCCTTCGTTATTCCGAAGTTGTAAATACTATTGCATTGAAGACTGCCAGGTGGGTTGCTTTCTCTCCTTCAACTTTGTTTATTAACTTTGGTCTTATTTGCATTTACCCTTTGTCCTACTGCTTTGTCCTTGGCTGCAACTTCTAGAGGGGTTTACGATATGGTAAGTTTACATGTGATGACGTGTTCTTGAGTTAGATCAATGTTGGGCCAGACCATCACCCTGTTTCTGGCCCTGGGATATCGCATTCTTCGCTCAATTTTTATCTAAATAAAATAAATAAATAAATAAAATATACTTTATTGCGCACAAAATATAACAAATATAATATATTATTGTGGAAAGGGCGGGCTTATTGCCGAACGGCAATTTCTTCCAACCAACCCTAGGTGAAGAAAAACAGTTATCTAATTTTAAACATATCGCATTAAAAGCTTACAAACTAATGGACTTTATCCATTAAAAACAATACAATATAAAAAAAAAAAATACATAATACACAGATATAGAAAAAAATACATAATATACATAAATAAGCAAGAGTATAGTAATAGTAATAATAATATATAAACTAGTTATGAGATAAGAGGGAGTTCGGGAGGGGGTGGGGGTTGGGGGGTGGGGGTAGGGGGGGGTGATCAGGGATTGTTAAGGTAGTGTTGCTTCAATCTACATTTGAAGGTGGAAATTGAAGGTGAAAGTCTGATATTTATTGGGAGGCCATTCCACAAACGAGCTGCCTGTGCGGAAAACGAAGTCGTAAAAAAAGTTGTACGGTGCGCTGGGATCGTTAGGGTGCGTTGGGCTCCCGAGCGTAGAGGCAGGCCGTGAGATGCCAGAGGAACGAAATTCGACCTCAAATAATTTGGTGTGGATGGACTGTTCAAGACATTGTAGAGAAGGCAAAGGACGTGGAGGTTGCGACGTTGCGAGATTGTTAGCCACTTGAGTTCTTTCCTAAATTGTGAGATACGGTCGAACTTACGTAGACCGTATACGAAACGGATACAAATGTTTTGGAGACGTTCAAGTTTCATGATTTGCTCCTTTGTAGCGTCAATGTACGATACATCCGCATAGTCCAAAAGTGGAAGTAACAAAGTTTGAGACAGCAAAATTTTGGTTGATTTGGGCAGAAAGTTCTGGTGGCGTTTAAGTGAATGCAGGCTATAAAAGAATTTGCGACAGACTTCACCGATCTGGGGGCCCCATGATAGGAATTGATCGAGGTATATGCCAAGATTTTTTACTTTCTTGGAGAGAGGAATAATAGTACCGTCGAGTGTTATGGCAGGTGAGGAGTTGGTCTTGACCTTGGAGAGTAATCTAGAGCTACCCATCAAGATGGCTTGGGTTTTAGATGGATTGAGAACCAAACCATTTTGCCGTGACCAGCGGGATATGCGATTCAGTACACCATTCATGTGTTCGATTGCAGGCGTCGCTTGATCCGGGTTAAAGTGCGAATATACCTGAAGGTCATCAGCGTAGAGGTGGTAATGTGCATTCACATGTTCGACCACTGGGTTAATAAAAAGTGAAAAAAGGAGGGGTGAAAGGATGCTACCTTGGGGGACTCCCGACTCCAACGACACCCAGTCGGAAGTGGCGCTGTTGGCAGTTCTAATGCACTGTCGCCTGTCTCTTAGGTAGGAGTCGAACCACATAAGAGAGATGTCTGAGAGTTTATAGTACTTTAGTCTAGCGAGTAGTATGTCAAAATCGACTGAGTTGAAAGCACTACTGAAGTCAAGCAGAGCAAGGAGTGTGAGTTTTTTATCCTCCATAGCTCCTCGTACATCATCCGTGACCTTGACAAGAGCCGTTGTAGTGCTGTGGCCGGTTCGGAATCCGGACTGGTACTGAGACAAAATATTGTGGGATGTCAGGTGCGCGGACAGTTGCTCATGCACAACCTTCTCAATAACTTTAGAGAAAATGGGTAGTATTGATATTGGACGATAATCTTTCACTGATGATGGTGATGTTTTTTTAGGAAGTGGAATGACATAAGCTTCCTTCCAGGGAGTCGGAAAGATACCTGAGTCAAACGAGAAATTAATTATGTGTGTTAGGACAGGTGAGATATGCTCGATTATAAGTTTGACGAAAATAATACTTAGGCCATCAGTACCGACCGACTTGGATTGAACAGAATTAATATGTCGCTGGACTGTGGAATTGGAGACATGTCTGAGGGTGAATGTTGGTGTGTGCAGGGGAGGTAAATTTTGAAAGCCGGATAAAGTAGCACTTTTAATATTTCTATCAAAGTCGCAGGGCGCAGCTGCAAAGTGTCGATTTAGAACATTGGGGTCGTAGTGCGTAGTTTTATCTGACGAGCCCTTACTATTCAAACCCGTGGCATTCAGGCTCCTCCAGATATCGACCGATGGCCGATCAACGAATAAGTGTTTAAAGTGCGCTCGCTTTGAGTTTCTACACAATTTATTGCAGTGGTTTCGGAGAGTTCGATATTTTTCCCAATGATAAGATGTACCATATTTATTATACTTAACCTTGGCTCTGTCACGTTTTTTCATGAGAGTTTGAATCTCCACTGTGAGCCAAGGTGCCGCTGGGTGTTTGATACGGACGAGTTTTAGGGGGGCGTGTTTGTCGCATAGCTCTCTAAGAAAGGTGTTGAGTAATTCTACCTTTTTGTCAATTGTAGTAGCTAAGAAGATCTCGTTCCAATTTATATTTGCACAATCAATTTGCAGCTCACCAACATCTATCCTTCGATAGCTTCTAAGTGGGATTACCTTAGGTTTAGGCTTAGGGCACTTGACCATGTACCTCACAAATATGAGGTCATGGTGGGAGAAAGCCGGAGCGGAAAACTGACCATGATTTTTCACTTTTAGGTTTTCAGATAGTAGGGTTAAGTCCAGCAAAGTTGAAGAGGTACTAGTATGATGAGTGGGTGAATGTGACACAGTGTTTAAGTTGGAGGAATGGATTAAGTTTTTTAGTTTGGAGCTGCGGGCGTCGTTACTAAGGAGATTCGTGTTGAAATCTCCCATGATGATAACATCTTTGAAGTTTGGAAGATGATCCTCAAGAATTTTCTCCAACTTTTCAAAATAATTGATGCAAGGTGGGCAATACATAACTCCGAGTAAAATGGAAGATACATGAATACGCACTTTGAGAAATATATACTCAGGGCCGTCTGCGTAGTTAGAGGGAGATTGTTCTACAATATCGTATGGAATATTGTCGCGTAGGTATACGCACACACCGCCCGCTCCCCTGCCAGTCCTGTCATTACGAATGAGTTGGTAGCCCGGCAAGGCGAACTGTGACGAGGGCAGGGAGGGCTTCAGCCACGACTCACTCACCAGCAGGGCGTGTAGGTTGACGTTGGAGAAGTTGATGAGAAGGTCGTCATAATGTGCAGGAATGCTCTGTGCATTAATATGAGCTATATGTAAGTCTTTGGAGTTTCTTTGGAAGACCGATAGTAGATTGTCCCTTAACGTGGGATTGTTCCCTGAGGTGTTGAGATCGTCAGACTCATTCGACGAGTTGTTGGAGTAGAAAGAAGCAACGGAGGAATTGGGAGAGGGGGGAGGGGATGGAGAGAGGGAGTGGAAGGAATCATCACTAGAGGAGTACATAATAATAAAATATATAAAATAAATAAATAAGTAAATATTACACTATAAAAGAAAACTAAAATGCAATTAGCGCAGAAAATATAAAAAAAAAACAAACAAAAAATAGAACGGTCGTAATAAACGAAAGCCAATGCTACAAAAAAAGAAAATAATAGTAAAGAAAAAAAAACAGTAATAATTGAAAAGAATAGTGTTGAATTATTAAAGAAAATTAAATAATTTCAATATCACCACCCACAACCCATGACAGACCCACGCCGGTACACCCTGTGTACATACGATTTTGCGTACCACAGAACACTTATACTCTCTAACGAGAGTGCGTACCAATAAACAAAAAAAACAGTAATAATTGAAAAGAATAGTGTTGAATTATTATAGAAAATTAAATAATTTCAATATCACCACCCACAACCCATGACAGACCCACGCCGGTACACCCTGTGTACATACGATTTTGCGTACCACAGAACACTTATACTCTCTAACGAGAGTGCGTACCAATAAACAAAAAAAACAGTAATAATTGAAAAGAATAGTGTTGAATTATTATAGAAAATTAAATAATTTCAATATCACCACCCACAACCCATGACAGACCCACGCCGGTACACCCTGTGTACATACGATTTTGCGTACCACAGAACACTTATACTCTCTAACGAGAGTGCGTACCAATAAACAAAAAAAACAGTAATAATTGAAAAGAATAGTGTTGAATTATTATAGAAAATTAAATAATTTCAATATCACCACCCACAACCCATGACAGACCCACGCCGGTACACCCTGTGTACATACGATTTTGCGTACCACAGAACACTTATACTCTCTAACGAGAGTGCGTACCAATAAACAAAAAAAACAGTAATAATTGAAAAGAATAGTGTTGAATTATTATAGAAAATTAAATAATTTCAATATCACCACCCACAACCCATGACAGACCCACGCCGGTACACCCTGTGTACATACGATTTTGCGTACCACAGAACACTTATACTCTCTAACGAGAGTGCGTACCAATAAACAAAAAAAACAGTAATAATTGAAAAGAATAGTGTTGAATTATTATAGAAAATTAAATAATTTCAATATCACCACCCACAACCCATGACAGACCCACGCCGGTACACCCTGTGTACATACGATTTTGCGTACCACAGAACACTTATACTCTCTAACGAGAGTGCGTACCAATAAACAAAAAAAACAGTAATAATTGAAAAGAATAGTGTTGAATTATTATAGAAAATTAAATAATTTCAATATCACCACCCACAACCCATGACAGACCCACGCCGGTACACCCTGTGTACATACGATTTTGCGTACCACAGAACACTTATACTCTCTAACGAGAGTGCGTACCAATAAACAAAAAAAACAGTAATAATTGAAAAGAATAGTGTTGAATTATTATAGAAAATTAAATAATTTCAATATCACCACCCACAACCCATGACAGACCCACGCCGGTACACCCTGTGTACATACGATTTTGCGTACCACAGAACACTTATACTCTCTAACGAGAGTGCGTACCAATAAACAAAAAAAACAGTAATAATTGAAAAGAATAGTGTTGAATTATTATAGAAAATTAAATAATTTCAATATCACCACCCACAACCCATGACAGACCCACGCCGGTACACCCTGTGTACATACGATTTTGCGTACCACAGAACACTTATACTCTCTAACGAGAGTGCGTACCAATAAACAAAAAAAACAGTAATAATTGAAAAGAATAGTGTTGAATTATTATAGAAAATTAAATAATTTCAATATCACCACCCACAACCCATGACAGACCCACGCCGGTACACCCTGTGTACATACGATTTTGCGTACCACAGAACACTTATACTCTCTAACGAGAGTGCGTACCAATAAACAAAAAAAACAGTAATAATTGAAAAGAATAGTGTTGAATTATTATAGAAAATTAAATAATTTCAATATCACCACCCACAACCCATGACAGACCCACGCCGGTACACCCTGTGTACATACGATTTTGCGTACCACAGAACACTTATACTCTCTAACGAGAGTGCGTACCAATAAACAAAAAAAAATAAAACAATATCAATGATTTTTTCTTTTATCTACATCTTGTATAAGGCATTGTTACTTTTATAAGTCCTTCTAGTTTTGTTATTTTTTTTTAAATAATAGAAGTATTTTATATACTTAGTGTATCTCTACTGATCAATAAACCATTAGTAGATGTCAACACCAAACTCTCAGCACTTGTTTAAGATCTGTCGTGTTGTAAATAGTTGGTCACTTGTTGATAATTTCTTAGAATCGTTCCAATTTTTCCTACATAATAATCACTGTCGGGAGTTTACGTATATTTATAGTGAGATACCTCTGTGATTCTAGCATTTATATTTACGAATCGTGCAAACAATACGTATCTGCCCTTCTTCCGGGATCTTTTCTAATGCCCATATCATATTTTCATGCAACAGTCTGTGAAGGTGTTGGAACGATTCTGGTGCATTTATTGTATGCACTTAGCTGTACTTACTGTTTTCACATCTCAAGCACAAGTCGCGATTGTTATCTGTCATTCGCTGGTTACCCCATTTTCCAATATGAATGATGTGACCAATCTTTTACGATTATTTTTGCATTTGGTTATGAATTTCATATTAAGAAATTCTAGTAAGCTTAGTGTAGAATTTTCATTTGTAAAGGTACCTACATCAAGACTGGAGATTCCTTTTCTTGAATGTGGGAAGATCTGTCTGTCGCGGATTGGCCTTCCTTGAGTACGGAATCGATGTGTTCGATCCACGTCATTCTCGGTCGCCCACGCTTCCTTACACCTTTCCTTTCAGCCTTATGAATTCTCTCTGTCATTCTGTTTGCATCCATTCTTTCCACATGCCCAAACCATCTCAACTTATTGACTTTTATCTTTGTGACAACACTTCCATACCACATTCCTTCCTTCCTAATATTCTTATTCCTTTCTATATCCCACAGAGTCGTTCCACACATTCTTCGTAGAGCTCTCACTTTTGCATTTATACTAGGTAAATTCTTCTTTTTTCGTCCATGTCCACGTTTCACATCAACATATCATTCGTGGTAATATCAGAATCACAATATGCACTTGTTTTTTTGTTTGTAGTGAGACGTTATGGTTTCTTAGTGCTTCGCCTACCCCACTACCAGCCACTTTCCTACGTTCGATTCCTATTTCACACTTTCCACCTAAACATTCTTCCTAAATGAATATACCTACCTACTCATTCGATTTCTCAAGTAATTCATTTTTCACTATCGGTTTACGATTCGTTCTTGATTCGTGGTTCTTTATTTGTATCGGCTACTGGCCATAAAAGGCCAAACCTTCTTACTCTCTACCTATCAATAAATAAATTACAATAAAAGTGTTATTTTTTTAGCTCTACTGTGTGATAGAAACATTTCTGCCGTCCACTATCTCTATGGTCAATGACATCAGCTACCATAGATTATCATTATAGTATCTACTACTGTACCTGCTGCAACTTCGCACCGAAGCAAACAAATTTCAGAACTTAGAGAACTTATTTGGATTCTTATTAACCGTAAGCATACGTTTCGATACTTTAAATATTCCTTTTTTAGTTTTATCACTCTAAAAAGAAGACAGTCGCTTTTAAATACGCAGGTTCAATATTGCGCCATGATTTATGTCAATGTTCAAAGAGGAATCGATTTTTAGCCAATTTCCCGAGTAGCTGGACACTTGATTCTTTCAGAATACCTCAGAACCCGACGCCGATACATTATTTGAATACTTTCATCCAGTTTTAAGCCGAATCGAATCTATTTTCAGTAAATTAAGATTTGTACGGGAAGTGACATTTTTGGAGATATTGGACAGCTGAAATATATAAAACTTTCAGGAATTGCTTAAGTTCCGCGAATGAAAGAATATTTTTAATCATTTTTGATAGCCCGACCCTTAAGGAAGGCTTTAGGCTATATCACATCGCGCCCCAGCTCATATTTTTGACATTATTCGGTCGTTCAAAAGAAATAGCCATGTAAGTATAATGTTTGAAATAAAAAGCTTTATTAGTCAGGAAGTTTCAAGAAAACCAAAGACGCATATTAGACTTTATTGGATATAAGTACATAGCTAAAGAAGCATACGTAAATCGGTTCATATCAAAGACCAGCCATAAATAATGTGTGTATATCTCTATAAATAAAAATAGAACCTTATTTTGTGTTTATCGCATAACGCGAGAATTATTGGACCAATTTCTTCTTATTCCTTATTTATTGTGTTTGCTATAGTCAGGAGAAGGATTTTATGAAAAAAAAATAAGAAAGTAGCGCGGAACAGACCTTTGACAATATAAACATTAAAATGGCGTTAGACATGAGTGTCAACTTTTTGAATTGTTGGTATGATAAGCAGAATGTGACACGTAAACATCGTTTAAAACAGATGCATCGGCCGAATTTTATTGGTTAAAAGTAATGAATGATGATAATGAATACAGTTTAGGACCACATACAGGACAACGTCTATCGGTAAACCTAGTACGAAATATATAGTTCATGTGCAGTTTAAAAATGACAGATTAGCTATGGCCACTGTCATCAACTACCATAGATTATCATTATAAAACTACTGTAACGGCTGCAACATTGTATCGAAGCAAACCAATTTCAGAACTTACAGAACTTATTCTTGTAATCTACATAACTGTAAGCATACATTTTGATACTTTAAATATTCCTTTTTTTCCGTTTTATCACTCGAAAAAAAGACAATCGCTTTTAAATCCGACGAATACGCAAGTCCAATATTGCGCCATGATTTAATATGTCAGAGTTCAAAGAGGAATTGATTTTTAGCCAAGTTTCCGAGTAGCTGGACACTTGATTCTTTCAGAATAGCTCAGAACACGACGCCGATACATTATTTTAATACTTTCATCCATCTTTAAGCCGTATTGAATCCATTTTCAGTAAATTATGAATTATACGGGAAGTTACATTTGGAGTTGATGACAGCTGAAATATATTAAACTTTCAGGAATTACTTAAGTTCCGCGAATGAAAGAATATTTTTAATCTAGCGATAAAAAGTTGAATTATTTAGGAAGTTTCTAGAAAACCAAAGACGCATATTTGACTTTATTGGATGTAAGTACATAGCTAAAGAAGCATATACGTAAATTGTTCCATATCAGAGACGAACCATAAATGTGTGTATATCTCTATATATAAAAATGGAACCCTATTTTCGTGGTCATCGAGAACGACTGGACCGACTTCGCTAATTCTTTATTTGTTGTGTTTGCTATAATCAGGAGAAGTTTTTATGAAAAAAAGAAATAAGCAAGTTGCGCGGAACAGACCTTTGACAATATACACATTTCTACTTTTTAAATTATATTGGCGTTAGACATGAGTGTCAACTTTTGAATTATTGGTATGATTAGCAGGATGTGCCATGTAAACATCGTTTAAAACAGATGCATCGGTCGCATTTTATTGGTTCAAGGTAACTAATTAATTTACAAAAATTTAAATGATTACATATTCATACAGTTTAGGAGCACATATAGGACAACGTCTATCGGTAAACCTAGTACGAAATAAATAGTTCATGTGCAGTTTAAAAATGACAGATTAGCTATAGGCGTTATTCAAAATCATGAAAAGCTGTACGAGTGTAATATTTCCGATAAAAATTCTAACAATCGGGCACATTGACAGTTCATTTGCGAACTCATTCTGGTGGAATGAATATGAATGTTAGTAAGAAAGGACTTTTGACAATTAGGTGTGTCGTATTAATTATCGATACAACAGAGCAATACGCAGCATCGTGCGATCACTTCAAACAAGACACCGATCAGACTATCGGATGATCGTGCAACCAGCTAGGACGGAGCCTTAGAATCGTGCCAATCTTTCCTGGATAACTGCCTGATTCTAGCATTTATATTTACGAATCGTGCAAACAATACGTATCTGCCCTTCTTCCGGGATCTTTTCTAATGCCCATATTTTCATGCAACAGTCTGTGAAGGTGTACATTTCCATGTTGGAACGATTCTGGTCGTATGTTGCCATTTCCTGTGATGACTAGTTTCTTTGTTTGTAGTGAGACGTTATGGTTTCTTAGTGCTCCGCCTACCCCACTGCCAGCCACTTTCCTACGTTCGATTCCTTTTTCACACTTCCACCTAAACATACTTCCTAGATACATGATATACTCAGTGAATTTCTCAAGACATTCATTTTTCACGGTTGCTTTACAATTCGTTCTTATATTGTGTATTGGCTACCAGTCATCAAATACCAAATCTTTTTACTCTCTGCCTACCAATAAACAAAAATATTATTTTTCTTTTTTTCAGCACATTTTGTGATAGAAACACTTCAGCCGTCCACTGTTATCAGCTACCATAGATTTTTATTATAAAACTAGCTACTGCACCGGCTGCAACATCGCTTCGTAGCAAACAAATTTCAGAACTTAGTGGACTTTTTTGGATTTTTATTAACCGTAAGCATACATTTGGATACTTCAAATTTTCCTTTTTTAATTTTATCACTCTAAAAAGAACAGTCGCATTTAAATACGCAGGTCTAATATTGCGCAATAATTTAATATGTCAGAGTTCAAAGATAAATTGTTTTTTAGCCAATTTCCCGAGAAGCTAGACACTTTATTCTTTCAGAATACCTCAGAACCCGACGCCGATACATTATTTTAATACTTTCATGCATTTTTAAGCCGAACTGAATCCATTTTCAGTAAAATAAGATTTGTACGGGAAGTGACATTTTTGGAGATATTGACAGCTGAAATATATTAAACTTTCAGGAATTACTTAAGATCTTCGAATGAATGAATATTTTTAATCATTGTTGATAGCCCGATCCTTAAGGAAGGCTTTAGGCTATATCACATCGCACCCCGACTCAAATTTTTGACATTTGGTCGTTCAAAATAAATAGCCATGTAAGTGTAATGTTTGCAATAAAAAGTTGATTTTTCAAGGAAGTTTCAAGAAATCTAAAGACGCATATTAGACTTCTTTATAGGATGTAAGTTGTAACGGATTCCCTCTCCTGTCTCCTTCTACCATCCTTCTCCTCTCCAAGTGATACCCTTCGACAATGTCGTCTATACGGATCCCTCAATAGTTCTTATAGTTTGAATCTCTTACCCTTTTATCGAAGTGAGTAGATGTCACATACCTCCTCTTAGGTCCTGATCGATATGAAGAACAGATGGTGCAACCCTTGAGACCAAAAGGTTGATGTTACAATTGCCTCAGCTATTAGTAGAGCAAGCTCTCATCATCAGGGCGATGTGAAGTTCGAGATTTGAAGGATCATCTTTATTTAAATCAAAGTCCAGAAGCACGTTTCACCATTTATTTTTTTAAGTCTCAAAGCATTCCAATTAGTCACATAGTTCGGTATATAAACAATTTAAATTTACATTTAATTATGAGTTCGTTCAGGGTTTACACTTATCACTCTTTTCAGTTTGTTATTTTTAATTACACTCAAATTTCTAAGTCTATTTCTTTATTGGTTCTTTTATGACTGTTGTAAGGACTCTACACTAAATCTTGCTGAGATGGGGAAACAAGTCACCCACTCTGCAGACGCATATGATATAATCACAATACACAGTTAACAAAAATACACCAATGTAAACGTTATAATTTCTATCTTTAAACTATTCTTAAATGTCTGTGTTAATTACGGAAATTTCTCCCTCAGCACACCAAGGTGCGCCGAGGGAAGAGAAACTACGCACTGCTAGTAAGAAGGCCGTCTATCGAATAATCATGTTGAAACGCCGCGCACCTGTGTGGAGGCCAGCGGAGCAGAAGAAAGAAAGGGGTTAAGAGTGGGGGATATCCTGCTTCAACAAAAGCGTGGCCTTGTGCACACTTATTTAGGAATAATATCATATCGCGAAACTTTCTGTCCTAACTTTAAGCGGCTATCCTGCGATAACTTTTGAACTAGTTTTATTTGGACGGAGTTATCAAGACCCTAAATCCAATGAATTAATTCTTACTTTTTATACATACGACAATATCCTCTTTCAAAAAAAGCAAAAAAAAAAAAAAAATAATAAAAAAAAATTCTTTAAGTACTGATAAAAGGTTGGCGACCCCAGAACGAACGAAGAAGTATTATGGTAAGATACAAAACAAAAAAAAATTTATAAATAAAACTTTACATGAGAATGAAAGGATTCGCAAAAAGGTTTGCGACCCCAGAATGTATCAGTTATACAAGGCAAGTTATGATATTAATATACTTAAGAAAAATATTAAATTACTGAGACGAAGATTACATCAAAAAAAGGTTGGTGACTCCTATACGGCAAGGTATACAATACTAAGTTTCAACAAAAGCAAGCAAAAACAAAAAAAATTATCCTTATACGAAGAAGTAAGTGATGTTTTCTGTGAGCAAGTCCATAGAACAATTATTTTATAGCCGGTCATGAAGTAAATCGAGGTTCTCTTGTGATACTAACATACCATTACATACATAATCAACATAATCACATACTTCACATTCGCTCCTCACAATTATACAGTTACTTGGATCCAAGACTTTCATACATCACAAAAAAAAATTATTTATAGTAAGTTCACCTCGAGACCCAGGCACAATTTCACAGAAAACATATATGACATACCAGAAGTAATTCAAGAATGATAAGTAATCGTATCAAGAACAATACTTAGAAGATATTACCTATAAGGAAGGTAATTAAAAAAAAATTACAACATATAATTATACAGGATTCAAAATTTACTAAGGCTCTATACAGAAACAACTTTACAATTTCTAGAAGAATTAGGTGTCACCAAAATTTCAATTAATCATTCTAATTCTTTACTCAATTATGTTAAACCAAATGGCAGCTTGTTTTAAAAATTTAACTTTAACTAATTTTATCCTTAGGAAGGTGGTAATGATAATTCTATGGCGTCCCATTGAAACATACACCATTTCCTACAGATAGACTAAAACTAATGTACATATAACAACAATGTTCTAGGCATTCTACGGATAACCACCGTGAAAAAAAAACTCTAGACATCAAATACAGATACTTTATCAACAATATCCTACTTTAAGCCGGAATCGCTCTGGTGACTGTGTTTTAACACCTTCACATTTTGTAGCTATCAATTCATACTGCCCATACATTCGTTTACACAGAACAATAATTACAATTATGAATTGATGCTTTTACAAACCTTGACATAATTGACATAGGTTGTACCATTTGAATCATTCGCCCGGAACCATTCTACGGCAACGAATAACTCACAAAACATTATTACAAAACAAAATACTATCACCGACTTATTTCTCAGCCAAGCCAGGCTATAGTGTTTATACATATTCGTCCAGAACACATCAATGGCAACGAACGGAATACACATTTCAATAATATAACTTTCTCCCATGAGATACCAAAACTTTGTTGGAACTCTTTTTACATATCAGTTATATAATATTAACTTATCATTTATACAATAACACTTATAACTACAGTATCAAGTAAGGATCCCTAATGCTGTGTATCATAATTATTTTTAGATGTTTTAAGTTGAATTTATAAAAGGCCATAGGTTCAGTCCAAAAAAAACACTGGTCGAACCTTTCACTTGTCACACTAAACACTGTTCATTATTTGTTGGTACTTTTTATCACAGCTCTACAGAGTCAATGCTCGATTGGTTTTAGAGATACGACATAATTTTACAATGTTGACAATTTATTAATAGCTGTTTACACAATCTGGTCACTTGCCAATTCGGAACTTCATACTTGCATACTGTATTTAAATAAAAAAAAATTCTAATTACTCTAAGTTCTTGCTGCCCAATTAATGCAAGAATAAATTTGAGTGATGGTCTCTCATGCTAGCCGACATATTTGATGTTAATTCTGTCTAAATTTTATAGGCGCCATCATATCTCAATTTCTATGATCAACTGAGCAAATACTGAGACATGAAAAGGTATTGCTCATTACATAACGTATCACTATCTTATTTATATATTAAAAAAAATTCATAAGTACTAATGTCTTATTACAGCTGACCAGCTATCGCGGATCCAAATACAACTGTCTATTATAAGTGAAACCCTTGACACATAACAATAACCAAAAAAAATATCCAGCCAGAAAGGAGCACTACATACATATGGTAATTCGCAATAATTCTAGACGATCTTAAGGATCTCAAAAAAAAAAAATGCTACATTCATGACACTCTAGACATTTCCGTATCCCATAATTATTCGAACACAACTTTCATATTATTCTGTCAAATCGCTACGATGCGGTTTGAAACTGATAATCCGTTCTACTAACTATACATGACTATGTTCATGATCCTATGTTTAAACAATGCGAACCTGACAAAAACACCAAAAAAAAAAATTAAACTGTAAATAAAAATTTAAAACGTGGAAGTTTGCTTCTATCCAGTAACTTAAAAAAAAATACGGCTCATTCCATCATTATAATCCCAGAAGCAACAAGACTGAATCATAAAGTGGGCCGCTAAACAGCAATTTTCCGAAGAATATCATCATCACTGGCTCAATAAACTCTAAAAGATAGTCACGTAAGGTGACGTCACCGAGTACTTATAAAAATTCAAAAAAAAAAATTATCCCTTGAAGGTAGGGCAAGTGTCTTACGACTCATCGCAAGGCTGTACTATGTCTATCTATGCACAACGCCAATCCCTAAGGAATGGTTTCTGGTCATTCTAAAACTAATCATTAACTTGCTCATTTGAAATTCTCAAGTAGCCGCAAAAGGTGAAACAATCTGATTGAATCAAACAGGGGAGCCTGCAGTCAACGAAGAAGAAGAAAAGGCTATGTCGAACAACAATCTCAAACAAAACAAAAACTATATTTATAAATGCAACATAACTGATAATCAGTGATTTATCTACTTTAATTATTGTACTCTGAACCCTATTGTATTTTAGGACTACCAGTCTGGTATAGAATCGTACGTACCTATGCAAAAAAAAAAAAAAAAAACTCTCCTCAATCATTATTTA
Organism: Mystacides longicornis; assembly: GCA_963576905.1. Classification (NCBI taxonomy): domain Eukaryota; kingdom Metazoa; phylum Arthropoda; class Insecta; order Trichoptera; family Leptoceridae; genus Mystacides; species Mystacides longicornis. The sequence goes on along the minus strand of OY756429.1, from coordinate 32,290,250 downwards.
AATGTTACTTGGCTTGGAATTTTACACACACAAGAGACAAGAGCATGCTAAGATTTACTTTAATTAACATTAACAAACCCGGAATTTAATACGTATTCTATTAAGTCTGCAAAAAAAAAAAACTCTATTTTTTTCTTATTTAACGCATGCGGTCATAATGTATCGTACCCCAAAAGTAATATAACTGTATTCGTTCAAGGATATTCTGCACCAGTCCTGGCAAGTCACACGTGTTTCTATACTGACAAAAAAAACTTAGCCTTGGACGGAACGGGCGAGTCTATTCCTGAGCAGGATATGCATAAGTACAAACATAACAATAATAATAATTTCCAACTGCCGGTTTTACGAAGTTTATTGGGGAATTTCAGTGAATCTAAAACTGTTTCCAAATTTAACAAAACAACTTTCGATGTGTAAATTTTTCCCTTTTAAAATTTTACGACTGTGCGAACTAATTTCCTCATACCAACCATACTAATTATAGAATCTACTAATTTATTCATTATTTAAGGTTTTCAATTTATGTACCAAATATGACTTTGCCTAAGACATTTTTTTATTCAAAATTTACTATCTACTAATTTCCGTGTTATACTCAACGTAATTTCCCTTTTTAATTTTACTTATGAAAAATTTACAATTCTATTTCCCTCAATCTTTTCACAGCACCAGTTAAATGACTCCTTTTTCTTTATCTGACAGGCAAGTAGTTACACTAAGAATGGAATGAAACGATGATTCTATTACACGACTATTATCCAACAATAGAGTAGTTACTCTAACAATGAAATGAAATGATGATTCTATTATACGGCCATTATCCGACAATCGAGTAGTTACCAACAATGAAATGAAACGATGATTTTATTACGCGACTATTAACCGACACTTTCTACAATCCAACAATATGCAACTAAAAAAGAACTTTATTTGAAATTAAAGTTGGGGAATTTTGCTTTAAAAATATCGGTAACCTAGCAACGGACTCACCAATACATCTATCGTTCGCGCGCGTGAGCTATTTCTATAGGTACCCACTCATACACATACCACTATACACAATCAGAATACAGGTGGATGCAAGTATCTTTTCCCGCTAGAAAATATTAACACGTGATTATGACGCGGCTCTTTTCCAAGATTCTACCATAAACAGGCACATACAAAAATTTAATTTTGAAATATCAATTACGTTGTACAGTTTACTGATTCTAAATTTATGAAACGCTACTCTAATCAAATTTCCGTGGCATTCTTTCCTCCCTAAAATGTTCACTCTCCCTCGTCCTCATCAAACAGATTCATTAAGCAAGATTGACCAATTATGTACACAAATGAAACAATACAAAACTACAATACAGTAAGATAAGTTAATACGTACTTTTCTTCGTATTTCAAGCTGAATTTATTTATTATTAAGACTTCCCGCCTGTGGTCCGGTTCCTGACTCAAGCTGAAAATTGGCTTCCTTCACGAAGATGTCCTCAAATCAAAGCCACGCGTTGGCAGCGCTATTTGTAACGGATTCCCTCTCCTGTCTCCTTCTACCATCCTTCTCCTCTCCAAGTGATACCCTTCGACAATGTCGTCTATACGGATCCCTCAATAGTTCTTATAGTTTGAATCTCTTACCCTTTTATCGAAGTGAGTAGATGTCACATACCTCCTCTTAGGTCCTGATCGATATGAAGAACAGATGGTGCAACCCTTGAGACCAAAAGGTTGATGTTACAATTGCCTCAGCTATTAGTAGAGCAAGCTCTCATCATCAGGGCGATGTGAAGTTCGAGATTTGAAGGATCATCTTTATTTAAATCAAAGTCCAGAAGCACGTTTCACCATTTATTTTTTTAAGTCTCAAAGCATTCCAATTAGTCACATAGTTCGGTATATAAACAATTTAAATTTACATTTAATTATGAGTTCGTTCAGGGTTTACACTTATCACTCTTTTCAGTTTGTTATTTTTAATTACACTCAAATTTCTAAGTCTATTTCTTTATTGGTTCTTTTATGACTGTTGTAAGGACTCTACACTAAATCTTGCTGAGATGGGGAAACAAGTCACCCACTCTGCAGACGCATATGATATAATCACAATACACAGTTAACAAAAATACACCAATGTAAACGTTATAATTTCTATCTTTAAACTATTCTTAAATGTCTGTGTTAATTACGGAAATTTCTCCCTCAGCACACCAAGGTGCGCCGAGGGAAGAGAAACTACGCACTGCTAGTAAGAAGGCCGTCTATCGAATAATCATGTTGAAACGCCGCGCACCTGTGTGGAGGCCAGCGGAGCAGAAGAAAGAAAGGGGTTAAGAGTGGGGGATATCCTGCTTCAACAAAAGCGTGGCCTTGTGCACACTTATTTAGGAATAATATCATATCGCGAAACTTTCTGTCCTAACTTTAAGCGGCTATCCTGCGATAACTTTTGAACTAGTTTTATTTGGACGGAGTTATCAAGACCCTAAATCCAATGAATTAATTCTTACTTTTTATACATACGACAAAGTACATACCTAAAAAAGCCTATGTAAATTGGTTCATACCAGAGACGAGCCATAAATGTGTGTAAAATAAATGTCTATAACAAAATGGAGCCCTAGTTTCGTTGTCATCGCATAACGCGAGAACTATTGGACCATTTTCGCCAATTCTTTGTTATGTTTGTTATATTTATACACACATTTCCAATTCTTTTTTAAATTTAAATTGGATGTTATTGACACTTTTAAAACCATGTACATTATGTAGTGTACATTATTTTCTACATACCAATAAGTGAGCTGATTGATGGCCAGCTTTGAATGATGTTTTTAGATCATATAATGTGTGGAAATAAATGTCTTTCATAGTAAAGATTTGTTCTATACCTACATTTTTTTAAATATTTATAGCTAATTCCAGTTATTATTGTAATATTTCATGCGTAGCTTCTTCGATTTCAAGTAAAAAATAGACTTTTATATAGGTAATTGATTCAACACTAATAAATTATTGTCTCTTTAATGACACCCCCTAAATACAGGGGTACCTACTCATCTATTCCACTTGTTCTCACGCTCACTACTGGTTACTGATAAATATATTTTTTATTCCAGGTCAGCAGCGTCACCATGATGTGCAAATATTTTTGCCTGCTCATGGCCGTAAACTACACGAACACGACGTACCTCCTGTTGAAGATCGTCGGAGTTATTTTTTTACTGTACGTGGCTTGTTGTATAATAGAAATTTTTCTCTTGACGAACTACAAGAAGGTAGCTTATGTAACCATGTTCGCTATCACTGTTCCCAAAATTATTTGCTACAGCTTAGAGTTTTTTATATACAATCCATTATATTTGTTTTGGATAATTCTCCATTACCTGGATATGAACGCCCTTGAGGACGATTTTAATGCTTTGTTTGCATTAATAATTGAGGTAGCTCACTTTGTTGTGTGATTCTTTTTTTTATATACATATTATGTTCTTGTAATGATTTGAAATTCTTGTTGCCTTATAATATAATATAGTTTATTTATTTTGTGATAGTTGTAGTTAGGTAGTTGTGATGTATAATGTTCTGTATCTGTCATTTATTGTGACCTTTTATTCATTGTGATTATACATAATACCTATTGTTGATACAAATTACAAAATAATCTTCATAAATAATATTATTAAATTAACAATTCTGTGATCCATTTTTATATTTCCCTTTTAAGGAAATCAAATTTGCCTAACTTATTGCTTTATAATATAAATTTATTTACTTTTTTGATATTATGGTATATATTGTTCTGTACCTGTCATTTATTGTGACTATTTATTGTGATTATACATAATTCCTATTGTTGATACAAATTACAAAATAATCTTCATAAATAATATTATTAAATTAACAATTCTGTGATCCATTTTTATATTTCCCTTTTAAGGAAATCAAATTTGCCTAACTTATTGCTTTATAATATAAATTTATTTACTTTTTTGATAGTTGGCGTTAAGTATTTATGGTATATATTGTTCTGTACCTGTCATTTATTGTGACCTTCTATTCATTGTGATTATACATAATTCCTATTGTTGATACAAATTACAAAATAATCTTCATAAATAATATTATTAAATTAACAATTCTGTGATCCATTTTTATATTTCCCTTTTAAGGAAATCAAATTTGCCTAACTTATTGCTTTATAATATAAATTTATTTACTTTTTTGATAGTTGGCGTTAAGTATTTATGGTATATATTATTCTATACCTGTCATTTATTGTGACCTTCTATTTATTGTGATTATACTTAATTCCGATTGTTGATACAAATTACAAAATAATCTTCGTAAATAATATTATTAAATAAACAATTCTGTGATCCATTTTTATATTTCCCTTTTAAGGAAATCATATTTGCCTAAATTATTGCTTTATACCTAATATAAATTTATTTACTTTTATGATAGTTGGCGTTAAGTATTTATGGTAAATATTGTTCTGTACCTGTCATTTATTGTGACTTTCTATTCATTGTGATTATACATAATTCCTATTGTTGATACAAATTACAAAATAATCTTCATAAATAATATTATTAAATTAACAATTCTGTGATCCATTTTTATATTTCCCTTTTAAGGAAATCAAATTTGCCTAACTTATTGCTTTATACCTAATATAAATTTATTTACTTTTTTGATAGTAAGCGTTAAGTATTTATGGTATATATTGTTCTGTACCTGTCATTTATTGTGACCTTCTATTTATTGTGATTATACATAATTCCTATTGTTGATACAAATTACAAAATAATCTTCGTAAATAATATTATTAAATTAACAATTCTGTGATCCATTTTTATATTTCCCTTTTAAGGAAATCAAATTTGCCTAACTTATTGCTTTATACCTAATATAAATTTATTTACTTTTTTGATAGTAAGCGTTAAGTATTTATGGTATATATTGTTCTGTACCCGTCATAAATTTATTTACTTTTTTGATAGTAAGCGTTAAGTATTTATGGTATATATTGTTCTGTACCCGTCAATTCCTATTGTTGATACAAATTACAAAATAATCTTCGTAAATAATATTATTAAATTAACAATTCTGTGATCCATTTTTATATTTCCCTTTTAAGGAAATCAAATTTGCCTAACTTATTGCTTTATACCTAATATAAATTTATTTACTTTTTTGATAGTTGGCGTTTAGTATTTATGTTCTGTACCTGTCATTTATTGTGACCTTCTATTTATTGTGATTATACATAATTCCTATTGTTGATACAAATTACAAAATAATCTTCGTAAATAATATTATTAAATTAACAATTCTGTGATCCATTTTTATATTTACCTTTTAAGGAAATCTAATTTGACTAACTTATTGCTTTATAATATAAATTTATTTACTTTTTTGATAGTTGGCGTTAAGTATTTATGGTATATAATTTTCTATACCTGTCATTTATTGTGACCTTCTATTTATTGTTATTATACATTATTCTTATTGTTGATACAAACTACGAAATAATCTTCGTAAATAATATTATTAAATTAACAATTCTGTGATCAAATTTTTTTATATTTTTATTTTGGAAATAAAATTTGCCTAACTTGTTGCCTTATAAAATAAATATTTTTTGATATTTATTGTGCTATATTATAATGTTCGATACTGTTATTTTAAGAGATTTTTTTTATTAAATTGTTATTTTTTATGACAGGTGGTCACGTGATTGTTGTTGTTGATATAAAATACAAAATAATATTCATTAATAATAACACTTAGTGCAACAATTTTGTGATTCATTTTTATACTCTTCTTGTGTAAGGAAAAACTTTTTGCTTTAGAATAAAAATGTCTTTACTTTTTTAAATTGTGTTTTTTATTTTTCTATTACCAGTGAATATGCGTGAAATAAACGTTGTATTTTTTACACCAAGCACAAATGTACATCACCATTCTAGGTTAGAGATGATGACATTATTTTTCGTCTCATTCATAACCTTTTAGTACCTTTCATAACATCTATTACAACTCTTTGAGGAAGCTTCAAAAATACCAAATAAGATTGGTTAAACACCTATGTTCCTAAAGGTGCGTGTTAGCGTTTTATAAAAGGTGGTTAAGAAAGTTATTCAGATGGCTATATATATATATATGTTCTGTCTAGTTGATATTTGGATTTGGCGTGAGACTTCATCACTGGTAGCCAAAATATTGTAAAAATATGCTCATGTGTGTTGTAGACATAGTTTGAATAATTTTTCTATCAATACGTGTCTGTATATTTTTCTAAGAGGACATGGAGTTTGTCCATAGTTCATATTGTTCTTGCGAATGTAGGTATGTATCTAATTTAAAATTATTATCTTAGTAAAGTGTGTACAGAAGACAAAGTAGAGTTGTAGGTTTGTGATCACAATAAGCCAGTCTATTAACCATTCCTATGCTAGTTCGTAGTTCTTCAGGGATTTATTTATTTATTTATTTTATTCTTTATGCATTTTAAAAA